>OY754334.1:120414455-121014455 GCA_963573305.1 Pyrrhosoma nymphula
CAGCCGCGGCCGCGACCCCTCGGCCCCGCCCTCGCCTCCACCTTCCTCCTCGCAGTCCAAATCCTCCTCGTCGTCGTCCAACTCGTCCTCCTCGCCGCCGGCCAACGGAGGGACTCCTCCGGCAACGCCCGGTGGATTCGAATCCTCGGAGGCGCTCGAGGAGCGATCCGAGTCTTCGTCGGAGTACTCCGGGGGCCGACCAGAGTCGAGGAACCCCGGCGAGACGGGGTGGACCCTGGGTTGACGTTGGTGGTTCTCAGTCGTCCAGCCCCGGTCGAGGGCGGGCCTCCTGTCCGGCTGCGGAGGGGCCGCTGCCGGTGCCCTACTGGCGACGCCCGCAGCCACGCCGAACCTCGGCAGCGTCCGAGATAGCCTTCGAGTGGCCCCCTCCCCCTCCTCCTCGGGCATCCTGGCCGCCTCCCCTCCCCGTCCCCACGTCCCCCGCCCCACCGCCGCTGCCCCCTCCGCCTCGCCCCACCAAGCAGACGACGACTCCAGGTCGGCTGGCGATCACTCACTCACCCCCACCACCACTACCGGGGGCCCATCCACTCCGAATGTGTGCTTCCCCCCTCTTGAAATTACGGGGGGGGGGGGGGGGGGGGGCGGGGGTTGGGGGGTCCGATGTATAAGAGCGGGATGAGGAGATGGGCTTTGCCGAGTGGCACGCGCCTCGATTCTTCAGCCCCGCGCGGGAACCTACGCACTAGGGCTCACTTCACGAGGAGGAGGAAGAGTAGGGGGGTGCAAAGGGGGGGAGGGAGAACGGGAAGAAAAGGATCGGAGGAAATGCGAGGGGGAAGGGTTAGGGGGGAGAGGAGGGCAAGGAAAAAATAACCAAAAATAAAACGCCACGATGGCTAGACGGAAAACACTGGACTCTAAAATTAGCGAAGGCAGGGACTCCCATCCCCTCAACATCAAGGCACTACAACCGGGTTTTTTAACACCCGTACACAAGTCCCTCTCTATCTATCTCACACACACACACGCATAAGTGAAGACGCACGAGAGCACTCGAAGATCCAAACCGAGGAGATGTGGGAAAAAAAGGAACACCGAAAAAGGCAACTCCGGCACTCCCCGCTTGCTTCACTCGCTCAAGACACAACACCCTCACTGTTCCACTGAGCGGCTGTTGGTCGCAGAGGAGCCGACGAAGGGCGTGGATATCACTTCGCGAGCGCAGCGCCCTCCGCCACGGACGAGGGAAGCCACGCGAAGGGCTTTACGAGGGCAACCAAAGGGATTTCAGGACCGTCAGCGAGAATCAGGAAGGCCATGGCCTTTCAGGGCCGCTTCTCCGAGCGCACATCGGCGAGTTTCCCGCACGAGTCACGTCGCCGCGAACCGGCAGACTGTTGAGCACAGCCCCTAAAAGACTTAGCAGGGGGGATTTGATTTCTCCCCCTCTATAAATCTCTCTCTGTCTATTCCCCACGCAAGGTGGAGTTGTTTACCAATGCACAGGGGGATGGGGGTTAAGGGATCGGACGGGAGGAGAGATTGGGGGGAGGGGAAGGGGAAAGCAAGGGGTATTAGTTAGGGAGGGAGGGGGGGGGGGATCGAGCACGGAAGGGTATTAAAGGCGGCCGGTTGCAGCCGGCCAGGATCGCCAAGAAGGTCTGCGCGGTAAACGGAAGGGAAAAAAATATATAAGTACAGACTGGAGTTAATAAAACCAGCAGTGCAAGCGCGGGACTGTGGGGGGAATGTATGCTCACTGCAGGGCTAAGAGTTCCTCCGAGAAATATATCCGGAAAGTGTGAGAGCGAAATGATTAAGAAAGAGATGATAGAGAAAGACGCAGGAGCGAGTAAGTTGGCGGAGACGGCCAATCTTGCCACGGTCCCGCTCGTCTGGGAGGCTTGTGTACAACTGATGTGGAAGGATAAAAGGGAAAGAGAAGAAGGAAGGAGGAGCGAAGAGGAAATGGAAATGTGGCGACGATTGGGAAATAGAAGAGAGAGAGGGGACGGGGGGGAGGAAGGGTGATGTGGGGAGGAGGAATAGGGTTCGAAAAGAGCGTGAATGCGGGGGACGAGGGATAGGATAGGGTGACGAGGGGTGTCTCTGTTTGAGCGCGGGGGTGTGTATATGTGGGACTAGGTCGGGGGTTGGGCCTTCCTGAGGGGAGGAGAGGGTTCGCCCACCACGGTGTGTGGGAAAAGAGACGCAGCAAGGAGACAGTCGGACAGACAGACGGAAGGGAAAGATGAGGGGGGGGGGGAAGAAGACTAGTGAGGGGAGCTTTGCGACCCCTTAAGGGGTAAGGGAGAAATGGGGAGATGGGGCAGACAGTTTTCGGGGGGAAGGGAACGGATAGGGGTGTTGGGGGGATGAGGTGAAATGATCACGGAGTGGGGAGGACAGGGTTGTGCCAATGCACCGAGAAACAACAGAAAAAGCAACGCCAAAGGGATAAAAAGGGCTGAACGCACCATTTCCCCCTCAGCGCTTGTGCTCGGGAGTTTTCTGTCGAAATTTTTAAACGAGGGCCGGGGGTGGGATGGGAGGAAATACGAAATCAACAACGACGCACAGCCCTCTCGTGTTGTTGCCTTCCCAATTAATAAAGACCTTTGTGCGATGTGATTTTTCACGCGGCTGCCGCCGCTGAGAGCCTCTCTCGGTAAATTACGGCCACGACGCCAACGATCCGTCCTTGTTCGTTTTGCTGTCTGAATGTATTCGGGAAAAAAATTACTAAAAAATTGACTCATGAATGAAAGCTCCGCTCACTTCTTACATTTGACCCAAACGAAATACGAGTAAATACACATATTCCGTCGAAAATATACATATTCCGCTGGGGAAACTTAGCTAGAGCCTGTATGAACTGGGGAAAGGTTTACAAATATAAGCCGCACCAAAAATAAAAACCAACGTTTCTAAAAGTGGGAGAGCATAATATTTTTCAGACATGATAAAAATGAATTTAGTAATTCAGTGAAAAAAAGTCGACAAGAGGAAATAAATAGGTTTCAGTTAAGCCATGGAATCACTCCGGTTTCCACCAAAAAATTAACAAAATCAAACTTACAAAATTTGGTGAGAGAGATTCGTCAAAACCACTCACTTCTCAATATCCAACTAGTCCCTATTATAAAGACGTATGGCATAGGGGATTAATCAACTATATTTACATTATGTTTTCGCAAGATAAGCAAGTTGATTCATGCTTTGAACTCCAACATGTCTAACACTGACTCGATAACAATAAGGGCACAGTAATAAATGGAAAGATATACGATTACTTAAATGGTATAAAATACAATGAGACAATTGAGTACATGAAACGTTCATTGAAATTCAGGGAAGTGCTAAAATAATAAGCTTTCACAACACAAAATTTTCAAGCTGTTGAAAAATATAAATACACTCCAGGATATATGGAAAGACTAAAAACAGGATTAAATTATTATTAACCGTTCCACTTTGGCATTTAAAATATTACTCAAGCCAGTATTCCCATTTTCGGCTAGAATAAACAGTCAACGATCGTATTTGCTTGAGAAGTATATCCATTTCATATAACCCATAAGCAAGACGCTTAATCAGAGAATAGGTATCTCATCATGCATAAATGAAAAACATGAAAATTTTCTCAGCGACTGAAAAAGAGGTATCTAATATCATTCGAAAACCAGGAACACTCAAGTAGAAAAAGAAAGAATTTTCTTTAACAGCACGCTCAAAGATTAATTGATAGCACGAGGGCAACTCGTAACGGGATATCTCCCGCGCTCGCAGCGTTGAATCAGATGGGCAGGCGTCAATAAGCGAGGTAACGATTGCTCTCGTGAGATAAATACGGAGCAAACGGCGCGGCAGAATGGCATTCGTCATTTTCACCAACGATTTCTGGTTGCGGCGAACGGACATCGGGTCACACCGCACAGAAGGAAGGGCACGGGTGAAAGGTGAAATTGCCCCCGGGGCTCAGGACGGAGGAGAAAAATAAAGACAGCGGTGACAATGGGAGTGACCGGGACGGGCAAGAGTTGCGGTCGACAACGCGTCACTCACTCATTCTCGGGGTTTCGTAATATCGCGGTGGCGAATGGCCCGAAGGCGCGCTTGCGAGGAGGAGGGCTGCGCCTCGAGAGCACTCGACGCAGACGGCACTGCGGAGGAGCGCCGGGGACGAGACGAGTGCGCAACTAACACTAGGATAGAGGGAATATTTCACCCGCGTAGGCAAGCCGCAGGAAAAAGAGAAAAGGAGGGAAGGGGAATTGAGTGAGTACGAAAGGAGAGGAAAGCAAGCACATGACGTGAGCAACTATTGAGACTCATTAACGCTGGGAAAAGAGAAACAATCCTTTGATATTTTTGAGGAGGTGACCGACAGCTGAGGTCATTTGCGCCATGAAGAGTCGGCAGGTAGGTTGGCGAGGGAAAGATTTCATGGAGAATGAGAGGAAGAGCGGAGGGAAACTCGGCGTCGGCATTAGCCTTCTCTGAGTTAAAGGTGCCAAGGGGTCAACAGTTTATTAAGTCCCACCCGACCGCAGATTATAGAAGAGAGTAGATGGCGTTTTGACGCACGAAATTGAAGCCTTTATTTCTGCGAAAAATGATCCACCTAACATGGCTATCGCACGCTATTTGTCCGTAAATATTATGAATAATGCAGTGCTTCTTCTGGAAATTATTTCCATCATGGATTTTCCTAGACAAATAATAGCGGTACCGCGACAATTCCGCTACTAAAACCTATCTTTTCGTCGTATCAACAGAATAATTAATCCATTCAATATGGCCAATTGCGTATTTTGATGACTCCAATACCCCCCTGTTCTATCGTGCCGTATGGTTCCATATATTCTCTTCAATAAGCGTTAATGATCCCAGTACTGCACTAAGTACCCTCCACATAACACACAAGTAGGGATAGGGATTCCGCTGAAAAACTCTCCGCCACCGACGGGATTCAATCCGGGGCCCACAAGATAGGAGTATAGTACTCTATTCACAGCACCAATCCTATCCCCAAAAATTGATCGATCGTTAGATACCATTCATTCGTTGAAGCATTACCTTCACATAAAACTTTGATTCTACCTCTCGCAAGAGAAGAGCTGAGAGATTTTCGCATGCCTGAAAACTGGAAAAATCATATTCCACACCACTTCCTTTTCGTTTATAACACGTTTCGGGCGAGGGGATGGGAATAGTTGACGATGTTGCCAATTTTTAAAGGAGCGCACCGTCCAATTTCTACTTTTAGAATTTTCGAGAGAGGCTGGCGGCCTGATTATGTCCTTCGCCGAAAATAAACTCACAATTTATTAACGATCGCTCGATATTTTGTCAATTTAATAAAACCTCCCTTAACGAGGTTTCCACAGCTCTAGATTTAAGAATTTCCCATCCTTATCCTGGTTTACTCGCCCGTAAAAACTTCCAACTTTTGAGACGTAAATGTCAAGGAAAGCAACACAAGCCGATAATGTCCAATGCTTTTATCACAGGATTAGGAGAGAAAAATGTGGGCGTAAGAAGTTTCAAAGATCGACGACAGGAACTTTAAAGTGATTTTCTAAGAGTAATTCATTATTTACAGAGTTTTTTCCCCACGAACATTGATAGTTGGTGAGCATATCCTGGTCTACCGTTTTAATTCGAATACAAGCATAAGTGATGTTTTCATGCAAGGAATGAGAAAACTAAGCCAGATAAAAATAAAAATACCGTTCTTACGGAGGAATAAAAGGAGCATAATATAATAATAACCATGGAGTTCTACACTTTCTTGATTAGATTCTAATTTGTACGTGTCCTCCCAAATTTCGTGGACGCCTCAAAAACTCCTCGAGACTTCCTTGTTATACCGTCGCTGTTATTAAAAAAAGAATTATACTACAACCATTATATTTTTAAAATGCTAAGCAGATTTATTCAACGAAAAACCACAATACTATCATAACAATTTATGTATTCTAAGAATTATATTTTAAAACATTTAATATGCAAGCGAATTCAAAGACTTGGCTTGGTTTTCCAGAATTTCCGTCCTCAACACACTATACGCGGTCAACAACAGCTAATGGCTAGCAGAAGTCCTGTTTCACAGAGTTAAGGAAGCGATGATTGTCGGTCAAAATATCGGAACGAATTTACCGAGGGAAACGCAATATCATTGGGAAATAAAAATAAATGGCCAAATTCCTGGAAAGATCTGCGACATTGCTCGCTAATAAGCCATGAATTATCCCTCGCTCTCTTGGTTCGCACAAAATGTATGATTTCACGATTCAGGAAGGCAACATTTTCCTTTATTGGATTCGATCATGATGGAATCATGGTCCAAAGAATAATCACTCTCGCTCACAGGAAAACAGCATCACAGGGGACAACGTCCCTGATCAACAGTCGATCACACGGAAATTGCGTCAGAAAGGTCAAACTGGTTTACTATAGATCAACAAGTGGGACTTCAAGGTGACCGGAAACGCTGAGGAGGTTGAGGGCACACTAAGGAAGTGAGATCAGCGGAGTGACCAGTGAAAGTTCCCATTCCTATCCACAAATTCATTTTATGAATATAAAACGCATGACTTTTTTCTGTCAATTTTCCGGAAACTGATAACAGAACAGCATGAAATTACTAATACTGTAAAAAAATTAATTAAATATCTGAATGATATGACGAGTTGATAAAAACATGAGCATCAAGAAGCGAGTCGGAGGAAATGGTAGTTCAACGACCCGATGACGCAATATCACTCTAGATAGATGTGGAATCTTAAAATATGTTTCAGATATTGCGGTATTAAATATCTTTCACGCTAATATGCTCCTAATAGGTCAAATAAAAAGTTTTTAGTAAACTCAGATGACTTGAACTTCATTTAAACTCAACGAAGGAAGTAGACTCGGCGTCGTGTTCAACCCTGGGTTACTCTTACGACCTCAATCAGTTTCGCTAACTAGCACTGACAACACCAAGCAATGCACGCGCCTGCTCGAGAGCGAAGTTGAAAACAACAAGTAAATTAGCGTTCACTCTTGCGCAGGACGAATTTCATCACGAGACCACAGCCATGAGGAAAGAAAACACTTGAAATGCTGTTGCTCTTCGTCTGTACCTTCGTCTTCAAATGCAGTTTAATGTATTCCTGGGAAAAGATAAGTCTTCTGGCTGAAGCAGCCCGACCAATGATTGAGCACTACTGCGGACTTGTCGTGTCCTCTCAAACTACACTCCTTTTGTCTTAACACCCGTGGCATCGAGATATGCCACCTACTGCGACGTACCACGTGCCATTCCTTGATGGGTTTTGGTATTCTTCTTTGTTTTTACAAACAATTTCATTTATTACGGGTATTTATATTTATAAGATAAAATTCATTTATGTATTTAGTCAAAGTAACATTTTTCAATTCGTAGGATGCAATGAAGAAAAAAATACGTTTATAGCTCTGTCTTAGATGACTTGACAATACTAATGCTCCATTTCTTGAGGCCCTTGAGGCTATTAGCTACGTTTAGCGATGTAAGGAAACCTTCCATCGTAAGATATTCTCCATTATAAACAATGGGATCAAGCAGATACATAGTAGAATGTTCAAGAAACATAAATGAAGACGCAATAAATATCCGATATGTACAATTTTTAGCCGCCAATTGACCACTCGCTCGGTACTTCAGGTGCTGAATTGTGTTCTTCTTTGGAAAGACCTTGGTGGTATCTTCTCTTCCTCCTCCCAAACACTCAAAATTCTCACTTCAATCACTACCCCCAATAACCCATTACTTCTTAATGCGTCTTCCATCCACTTTTCTGCCTCTTTCGTATTATTTCCATTTTATTTTCCCCCAACTTTGCCAGACACTTCTTCGCTTGTCTTTCTGTCAAATGATTCCTCATGAATCCAGTTGTAATATAACTTTCACTATTTATCACTGGGTATACTTCAGGTTATTCAGACCACCCGCATGTGTGGGCGCTGTTATGCAGTGGGTTTTTTCGTCAAAAATTGCAGCATACCATTCTTGAGCTTTTCTCACGCGAGAAATTTTCATTCTCACACTATATGTTTTTTACATTTTGTATCATATCTAGCAAAAATGGCCATTCAATTGTTTTATATGCTTATTTAACTTACACGAGGTGTTGGGTGGAATAAAGGACTACTTATGGTCTCATATCTCGTCAAAAGAAGGACGCTTATCTATCTATACACTAATCTATCCATTCGCCCAGCTTAGGTCATCCGCTCATCTCCAAAACATCATCTCAAAAGCTTCCTATCCACGCTCAAGAGTGTGGCTTTTTTAAGAGAGAAGAAATTTGGCAACAACGAGGTCGGGAGTCAGGGGGATACCCTGAAGAGAAGGGAAAGGGAAGATGGAGGAAAACAAGAGATGAGGGAAGGGAGAGAAATGAAACGGGGGCGCCTTGCTGGTGGTGATGATGTGGAGTGACTAGAAATAGGACGGAGGGCGGGCCGAGGTGCAGCGGCGCGACCGCCACCGCTGTGGGGCGCACTACTGCGCGGAGGCGGTGGGGGCGCCCAGAGGAATGCACTCCTCCTCCGACTGAAAATGCCAAGGGATTCCGGGGGGGACGGCCAAGAGTCGATGGCAGGGCAAGGTCTCGACACTGACGACGTGCGTCCTCGAAAGACCAAGGTTGACCGACTTAATTTATTTCGGATCCGGATGTTGGCGATCACAGGAACAGTTCCCCTCATCGATTTAGATTCAATGGCTTTATTGTTCAAGAATAAATGCTCGATTCAACGAATTCGATGGCTTCCTGTTCAACTTGGTTGAATTTCGCTGTACTGAAAAACTAAAGCACTTAGGCTGGACCCATAAAGTTTAATTTGTTCGACCGGTTTCGTTATAGATATGACATAATCGTGTCTGAAGATGCTATCTGTATGATGTAACCACTCGTACCAAATGAAATTTCGAGGGATCCGTGAAGTGTTTCGGTTTTTCATCACTCGATTCAAACTTTCCCAGTTTTTTTCCCTCAGACATAATTAATGTGATCTTTGAAGAGTGGGGCCAAAATTTGAGTTGAGCTGACAGTAATGCTCCCTTCCAGGACGTAATTAATCTATAAATTAGAATCACCAAGAATACTTAGTTTTCAAATAAGCGTATAGAAAATACGGCTTGAAAAAATCAACGGTCAAATACTCCGGAAGTAGGGCATTCAACAGCATAAAGCAAGAGTCACTTTTAAAAAGACCTAAACGAACAGGTCTAAATGATTCGAGTCCAGTTCTCGGCGCACCCACGTGTTCTCGAGCGATACGTCACCAAATCACATCACCTCCTCGTACATACATTGTTGCCTAGACGACCAAGAGCATCGGAGTTTTTTCCCTTTCGCATTCAATAGACTACTCTGATCGATCTTTTAAAAAATTCACTATCCAATTAAGATCCCTTCGGATACAATACGCTGTTTGTGCGCAAAGGTTGTAACTAGTGATCTGAAACGTATTCACGCGACGATGAAAAATTATGGGCAAAGAAATTGGGATAAAACAGACAATTCGAGACTGGGTCTATAACTTCAAGATTCGAACTTCATGGGCCCTGAAAATAAACTCCAACATAAAGAGGGGAAGTTAATGTTTAAATGTTAATTCTAGAGAGTTCTTAATAGTGGAGCAACCTTCCTTAAAATATAAGCACAAAAAAGATAGAAAAAAACCCCAATTTCCTTGGGTTCAAAATATAAGCGGACAAGTTCTAGCGCTACACCTAGGAGGAGGATGAGAAGACATTGAGAAAAGTGGACGAAAGCCAAAAACAGTATATTTTTGGATGTTGCGTACCGGAAAAATTCCTTTGATTAGTCTGTCGAAGTTAAAGCGACAGCCAACAGATGCCAAGACACGTTTAACATTATTTCCACTCCTCTTCATCGGGAAATAAATTAACACCGAAAGAACGAGATATAAAGGAAGGGAGAAAGTTATTGAAGGGCGTCGAACAAACCCTAAGATGAAAGTAGTAAACTTTAAGTCTGAAAAAGCTGGTAAGAGGAGCATAATCGCAATCCAAACAATAGGAATTCGTAAGTATTGTAGAAACAAGTCGGCGTTCGCATCAACTGCGAGATGGAAATAAATCTTTAACTCACCCTGTCCCTTTTAGTCATTCATGGAAGTGTTGCACGCAGTTTCACGAAAAAAGTTGCCCGCAATGAAATTGAACCGGTTCCCAAAAAAAGAGCAAGCAAAGGTGAAGAGGCAATCGAGTCCAATATCGTCAGGTCATTCATTTTCCGGATTCCCCTCCGGGAGGAGGAGGGGTCCGGAGGGAGGGGGAGATTTCCGGAGACTTCGATGAGAAATGAAAAAAAAACCGCTCATGTTTGTCGCGCGCCCTGCTCCCCCACCGAATCGCCGTTTCCCTTAGAGACGAGGAAGTAAATAATGGCGATATTCAACCAGCATGATGAGAAAACATTAAGGGTAGAAAGCAACTCAATCCCTTCTAAAGAAATTCCAATTCAATCATATTTTTTATCATCCCTCCAGTCAAAAGAAAAGAAATGACGAAAACGAAAAAAAATAAACACGAATCGAAGTTTCGCACCGCCTCCATCTCGTTTAAGGGTTTTTTTAACGACATTTGAAACGTCAATCCCTTTAAATTTTATTAATTAAGGCTGGAGATGAATATGATAATTGAAACTAAGCAATCCAGTGTTTTAGATCTATTTATTAAATAATAACAAATTAATAAACAGAAATTTACAAAAAAACGTTTATTGACATTATGAAACCCACTAAAAACCAAACTGGGAGTACTTACACCTTTTAATTCTCACCCACAATATCGATCAGTTTCTGTTGGCGTAAACTCGAAAATCTAGTACATCGCTACCTAGCGCTTTATCTATGAATTTCAGTAAATCTGAAAATCTCGTATTCCGAATAGGCCTCGGGTTAACGGGAGTCTACTGCATTTAGTTCCCGAGAAGTTTGGTTAAAATGAACAAAGATTTTGGGTTATTAAAATTAATTTACTTCATGCTTCTTACAACTACATTAATTTTAAAACGGACTTCGGATATGGCATTCATTATGACACAAGAAAAATCTCGCTCAAACCACCTTACAAAAGTGGTCAGAGCGGAGGGGTAACGAGAGGGGTATAGGTAGTAGGGTGGCCGGAATGAACACCAAACGCACGGAGTGACACGCGAGGGCACGCGTCCATAAAACAAAAAAGCGAGGGCGGGGAGGGGAGAGGGATCTGGAAGGGCGATGTGAGAAGGGAGGGTGGAACAGGGGGGGAGAAGAAGGGCAAAGGGGACATAAATGAAGCATGGGAGCCCGGGATATTTCCTACGAAAGAAACGATAGAAAAAAAAGGAATAAACGATGGGAGGAGTAACAAAAAAGGTGATGGAAAAAATGTTTCTGATCACAGCGATGGGAGAAAGGGGAAGGGGGGAAAAGGAGGGGGAGGTGGGGGAGGGGAAGAGAGGTCGAGACGTCATTTCCGAGTGGATAAAGCACTGGGCGCGGAAAGGAGGGAGGAGATGGGATTCAGAAATAAACTTTTCAAGGGAAACATGGAATGAATGCATTGAGTGATGATGAATGGGCAATGGTCAGGGCTCGGTGGGAGGGAGGGCGATTGGGAATGGGAGGGTGGGAGAGAGGGGGGTGGGTGCAAAGCTTCCTTCCGAGGGGGAGGCGATGGATGGAAAGGGAGAATAATCCGAGAAAGAGTGAATGGGGGAGGGAGGGTGCCGACGGGGGTCAGGGAATGAGATGGGAACTCTGAGGGATCAGGCCGCGAACCGGAGGTTGCGGTGGCCCCACATAGGGAACTCTTGCCGAGGGCTGAGGGGCTCGATAGTGACCGTTAAACTTCTCTAGTTTAGCCGTTGTCTATTACGTAAATTTGTGGTATTTGCTTCACTTATTGGGATGAAAACAGTACTTTCATTGCTCCACATGAACATTTACTTCACAACTATTGATTTCATTTCAATGTTCCATTTTTAAGCCGGTTAAAAGAATAGTTAACGCCATATGACATTAAAAACTTCATGATAAATTAGCTTAAAACCTAATACATCCACACACGACTCTGCAAGCAGCCGCATGGGCGTAAGGAAGCCGGAGTCAGCACACCGGTTATTAAACTCCAGGGAGACAAGACAATGGAAATTGGGAGAGGGAGGGGGTGAAAAGGTAGGTAGATTTGCATCGCTCTCTTTTTGTTTTTGCCATTAAAGGTGCAAGAGAAGAGATAAGTGTTCTTCTGTTTCACATTGTATATCATTCTTATCGTCGCTTTTGTCTGTTATACTGGGGCTAAAATAATATCCTCCGTGTCAAACTGAAACAGCCGCGATCTGAATTTTGTCAGTATAATTAGCCCCACGTGTAAACTAGTGAGACGCTGGCGGTTCCAAACCCGACTCATGCTGTACTGCACACTCTCTTCGCTCGCAATCTAACTCTCCTTACGTCAAGCGCCAAAAGACCAACAGTTTGACATCGAAAGCGACATCGGCGACGGAAGTGCCGTAAAACTGACTTGAGTTCAATCCCGTTACAAAAAGGGAAAATCTACAAAGGGAGATTAGCAGGTACAGGTGAAAGAGATCGATTTAAAATGCCATGCTAAGAAGTAGAGTCGAGAGATAGACCGTGAGAAGTGTGGTAACATCACGCTAGTGCAGCAGGTTTGAAGTAGCATGCAACTCGTTACTTCACTCGCGCAGGACATGTCAGGCATAGATGAAACATAGACCGAATGTAACTATAACAGTTTTGACACCCTTGGAATTTCAAATCAGATTTACATTCTATTGAACTCTCCGAAACATCCCGTCCTTCTCAGAGTTTCGAATCATCGTTTTCCAATAAAATGTTCCAGCTTATCTTTAAAAGTTCTCCCGAATATCCATTTATCAGTCCTACTGAGGTCCCGTGGGAGGCTATACACACATTACTGTGCTGGGTTAATTCCTGCTTCATCTACTGAATGTCTTTATCCAACGTTTTCGCTCATTCATCGAATATTTCGAAATAAAAAATTCCTATGAAGCTGAAATCCTTCCTTTGCAATCAAAAGTTGGGAAAGGAAAAAAAAAGCGAAAAAATTCGAAGAGTTGAATACAAATACGCACTTTTTTGCATTTCAATATGGTACGCCAAGTACCATAATATGCATCCCGTCATGATCCCGCGAACTATTTTTTTTACAACTACCACGAAATATAAGTATTTATCACGAGGTAGTTACCCGTACCATCCATACGCTATTGCTACTACTACATAGAACACCCAAATTTCAAATAAAAAAGCGGATAGTACCGATGGATTGACGATGAAATGCTGAATACCTCCTCACAACTGTGTTACTCCCAAACATGTATAAAGCCCTCCCGGCTCTCTCGAGCAATAAAAAGCAAGACTCCGGCAATTTAAAATTCAACTGGCATCCAATTGCCCTCCGGCATTCGGAATAACAACAACAGGAGGATCGGGTATTTCTCTACTTCAGGCAGTGAACATGGGGTGCCGGCATTCAAAATTCCATGGAGATTCATTTCGTCTACGGGACGAAGGGAGAGGAGAGAGGTGGAGAGGGACGGCGGGTAGCAGTCACGGGGAAATGGATTGTGAGGTGTGGAGGAATGCAGAGGAAGGCGGAGGAGGAGACAGGAATAGGATAGGCGATATGGGGAGGACCAAAGCAGCATTAAGCTGTTGTAGGCCGAAGGCACTTTTCAATAAAAAAAAAATAATTTTTAAGTTAACATTTTTAAATACCTCCTAAATTACTAAACGCATTTTAATCGAAACCTTATAATTGATTACTTCATATTCTATAGTAAAGTGAAGAATAAGATTTTAAATAAATAGGATCAATTTCTATTAGAGCAGAATGTAGTATTCAACTCTCCTAGCCCAAATGCTGGTCTTAGAAAGCTAATGTAAATCTTAGGATCACATCGTGAAAGAGCACGATCTTTTGTATCAATAAATCTCATTTAAAATAATTTTTAGATCTAATTTGTCTCAAATAAAATTATAATATTCATCAGTACTTATCATTTAAAGTGAAATATTAATATAGTTACCACATGAGGAAATTATAAAAGATTTAGCCCGCAAAAACTGGAGACAAGTCTACATTTTAAAAATTGACTGAGTAAAGATTTGAATTTTTATCTGAATTCCCATAACTTCTATTTCCTCAATTTTGAATTCCGTAGGCCCACGACAACGTGCCTAAAGTGAAAAATGGATAAGACAGTAGAGAGGACAGGGGGAAGATGTTTAAGGCGAGGAGGAAGACTCCAGGAGAGACGAGGACCGCCAGCACCCTCAAATGTGGTTTTCGCTTTCTCAAAATAAATCAGTGTTCCAGGTTATTCGGTAGAAATACCATAATTTTTCAGGAGGTTGTACTGCATTCCAGGATTCATCTACATCTAACTATTACCCTGCGAGCCGCCGCAGGGGCGTAAGGTTGGGGGTGTTGGGACCATAGGCGTGAAAAAGGGTAGGAATAAGAAAAATGGGTTGGAAGAGGGAAAGGACGAAAGTGTACTGTGTCAAATTATATAAGTTGGTTGTTGAAAGGGCTGGGCGATATCATATTTCAATATAGTATTACGACATACATTCGAAACGCAAAAGATTGGATGTAGCGCACATTGCAGGATACGCACATTGTTCAATAAATCGCGCCACACTGTATTACTATTCGATATAGCAAACTATATCGCAAGGAGATATCTTCGGCATACTGCATTCGGTGCGTTGCAATTTCGCATAATCTCGTTGTTGACGTATCTAAAATATTTTTTAGTTGCTAAATTGCATCCCTGAAACGTTCTACGCTGAGAGTTCAAATTCACTTTCAATGAATAGAGAGCTGAGATACTTGAACAAGGGAGAAGTAGGACAGTGTATATCTCCAGAAAATTGACAGCAGTTTATAAAATTCCTCTGTATACATAACTACACATGACTTTCTGGCATATATGATAAATTTCATCGAAGAAAAAGGTGAGATGCTCTCATTTCGGTATGAGGAAGAATAAACAATCAACGAGGAAAAAGAAAAAATAGAGGCCAAAAGCAAAAGTTTAAACACATCGGCTGAAGTAAATGTTCCGCTTTTTAAAGTGAAATAGCACTTCGAAATGAAAACACCGGTGAGCGCTTCTAGTTAAGGAGGCGAGAAAAGTGAGAAGAATAAGCCTGAGTTACTATAGTTTCGAAAACAAGCCCAACGCTACCCAAACTTAAACACCCTCGTCAATATAAAAGGCGGAGAAGAACACCCACGGTGAGAAAAATGGACGGGAAATGAAAATCGAAGGGAGTCTCGGGAAAAGTTGCTGGGGGATAAAAAAGAGATTTATAGTCCGTCACTAAGCTGCTGTCGGATACGGAATTGAATCAAGTGAAAAGAGTGAGTGAAAGAGAAATCGGGATTAAATACGTGACCGAAAAAGTGTAACTTAAATGTTTATCATGAAATTCGAGCGTGAAGCCTTTCTGGATTACCCGGCATGCGACATTCGCGCCGCATGAAAACTGCCGGGCTTCTGGCACGCGAGTGCTTAAATGATTTGTCAACCCTTCCCTCAGAGAGACGGATAATCTTCAGACGGAGACCGTAAAAAAGAAGTATTTTCATGACGTTTCCGGGTCAGCCTTCGGATTTTGTTTTCCTGTCCCTAAGCAATACGGTCACAGCCCAAGTGAGAGCTATTAAAGTATATTTACTTTTAAGGCACATTGTGGGTGAGAAAATAGTAATTATGTTTTGGGGAAAATCAACGCGAGTTCCCAACGTCACGCTATTTACTGATGACGAAGTGGTAAAGGCAAAGGGAATTCAGTTAAAGGGTTTGTTACGATAAGGATTTGAGGTAGATTTTGGCAAATTTTATAGCTTGAATTACCATCTCAATAACCATACAAATATCATAGAATCAAACCAGAATTTAGAACGTCTTAGGAATGAATCATTTCAGCGTAATCAATGATATATAATAGTATCATCGAATGTATCTAAATAGCGGTAGAATTTTTCATCAACCGTTGGAAGTAAAAGAGAATCGACGAAGTCAGTACATTGCTTAATTGTAGCCGGTGGCCACTGTGGGTCCCAATTAGATCCTACAAGTCTAAAGCTACAGGAAGAAGCTCGTGATCCACCTGAAAGAGCCCATCAAGATGAATGACAGAAAATTTTTCGCCTTAACTTCGAAGACATTATACATGAGACTGAAAATAAAAGCACAAAATGCGCATTTACTCAGTGGTCCTATGAAACGGTTTGCGGCCAGTAGAGACTACGTCCAAAAATGCATGAAGCTGAAAATGGGCCAAAAATGATATCATTCAGTAACAGTCCACCTATAATCTCAATTCTGTCATCCTTGTCCGTACTCGTGACCGATTTTCAGGGGTATTTCTCACAGCATCTTACTCGAGATTACGTTGCATTGTATCTTGGTTTATGTATGACTATAGAAGAACGGGAGACCAAATGGGACCAAAAGTAAAGTGTCAAAAATGAAAAACGGAAGGGAAAAATGAGAAAGCTTTTAGAACTAATGGGGAGGAAAAGAACAAGGACGAAGTTAGGATGTCGAAGAGGGAAACTCAGGCAGCGGAAAGGGGAGGCAATACGAGAGAGACAAGAGCGGGGGGGGGGGGGGGGGGGGGGTGAGAGGGTTCGACTGCTTTGCATGAGGGGATTGATCTCGTGGAGATTGGAACGTGACCGGGAGATGAGAAGGGTTTGGGGACGGGGGAGAAAATAGGGTAGATGGGCAAAGGGAGAAATGACAGAGTAGGACGGAAAGGTGGAGGGAACATGCATTCTTCTTTCTGAATAACAAAAATCACGCGGCGAACATCAAAGGGGAAGCTCCACAACATCCCTCGGCTACCTTCTGCCTCGGCGCGCAGAAGGCCTCCCGATGCACACATGCACTGCCTTCCTGCAGCGCTCCCCCGCCCGCACCAATGCCGCCTCCGCCCGTCCGGAGCCAGCCGGGGACGAGGGTGACGGCGACACAAAACCGAAGTCCCCCTCGCGTACTCACTCCCCTCACTCCCGTGCTCCTGCATTCCTCGTTCGTTCAATTCTTTCCCGCGGCAGCTCCGGCTCTTTATTCCCTTTTTTTCCGAGACTGGGGGATTAATTAGGATGACTCGGCGCCTCACGCCAAAACCTCACCCGAACGAGACAGAGGAAAAGCTGAAAGCGCATCGGAGCCGACTTCGAGCACGATAATGCTCGCTTCCGCTCTCGTCCCGTTTTCAAAACGCCCTTTGGCAATAACCTCGGGAATAAAACCCTGTCAACATGATCAACGTGTTTCGTCAAAATTCATCCGTGAAGATAGGTAGAGGATACTTAAATGACTGTGATGCCAGTGATATACTTTCATCACATGAGTGGAGAATGCTTCCATGCAATTTCCTAAACATTTTCTTTTATTTGACGCTGTAATTTATCGCACACTTAAAATAATATACATGGTTCATGAATCAATTGGCCACATGAGTTAGTTCAATTCGAAGTTACAAAACGTAAAACTAGCAAATAAAAAATAGCACAGCAAAAGTTCAATTAGATCTTTCAATTTCATACCACGGGGAAGTAGTTTCGTAATATAAATGGACGCAATTGTCAAAGTAGAGGATAATTAGGGATACTTATTGCGCATATTCAGCAGGAGTGCATTTCTCAGAGAGAGAATTTGAAGCTCGATGTTCTAGTGCGATTACTACGTTGCAGTTGCGACGGAGATGACGGAGTAATTGTGCCCTATTAAAAAAATTCTTTTATCAATAAAAAATAACATTTCTGCTAATTAGAATTGAGGACTTCTAGAAATTCGCATAACAGGATGATATCAGAATACGAGGTAAATAAATTTTCAGCCACCGTCAAGCACGGAATCGGTTTGGGGAGACCTCTACCAACAGTTTTTTCGCCAAATAACCTGCTAACACTATTTCACAACGTATTCTTGAACACACGAAATTTTAGACAAAAAACATAACTTCCTCAGGTTTAAGTAAAAAAAATGAGTCCACAAATTAATTTTAAGTGAAAGTTACAGTAATTTAATAAACTCTACCATATGGAATCCAGTCCGGAAGATTTTTAATTCAAATAGCTACGGATGGTGGTCTTAACTGTAACAGCTCACAGAAATTAAGATAGATTATATGGATTGAATAAAAAGGGTTTGGTTTTATTTATTCCTATTAATTTGTACCGTAGAAAGGTTCGCAATTACTCACAATTGCGCAAATGAATCATACAGCAACTTAAAAACCCATTGAGTTTCATAAGACGAACTTAAAAAACTTAGCCTCTTTACCCAAAGTTCTCTCAGCCGTGAAGCCTTTTTCTCTTTGAAACGCAAAGTGGAAAGATTTTTAAAGAGAATCAAATGCTGCAGAATTTCAAAGAGAACACCTAAATAACCTACGTTAATACACTATTACGTACCACGATATAAATGGAACGTGGAGCTCTTGAGTATCATAAACAATCGTCACCAATCCATACCTAACATCAACAAGTTAATTCGAGCCAGATTTTCTGCATTAAACAAGAACTGAATGTACGCTTTTCTAAGAGTATTTTTCAAATGTTACGAAGTAACTACGTTTCTCTTTTGATACCAGATTGCGGTTCGTTTGGCTAAAATATTGAGGCCAGGCACACCCACCAAACTGATTTCCCAAACAGTAATCATTGATTGCTAAGATTGATGCAAGAACAGTCGCATTTTAATCAAACTACATCAATTAACATACTTAATGTAATTTCTGGACTCAGGAGAAGTTAAACAGACTTGCAGTGATTTAAATTTGATAAAGGTGGGGCCAATAAATTGGTGCGCTGCCTCAACCCTTTTTGGACCAACTTTTTTTATTGAAAAATTTTCCCCCAACTTTTTCGAAAAATAATGGCGGCTACAGAAAAAAACATCGAAGCTGTTTAAAATACCTATTTTTCTCTAAAAATTGTTAATAATTTTTTATTGCACCGAATACGTCATTGGGCATTGGTAAACGACCTCAGATGACTCCAGAGGTTTGTGCCGAATTCGGTACACCTGGCATTAAAGGGTTAATGGCAGTTAAGAAAATATGATATACAGCCAAGTTTCCATTTTCCACATGCTTGGGATGATTTCAGATGTCAGAGTCGTGATGAATTGTTTCAAGCCATGATGCGGCAGGTATCTTTAAAGAGGGAGGAAAGGATAAACTTAAGCCATCGCTTTAAAGAGAAAATAAATTTTCCGAGAAAGGACCGGTAATGTCACATTTCCTCAATCGAACGACACAGCCCCTTCAGTGATATTTTAAATTTAGCATAATCGCAAGTGAAGTTCTCCGTTTTCCAAAAGGAATTGCCCGGAGAGTACTCCTGGGAAGGGCGGGCAGAGGGAAAGTAATATACTCCACTCCGCCTCAGCGGCGGCGGCAAGAGAAGCAGGGAGTGTCAGGGACGCGCCCATGACCGACACCTGTCATATACATGGGCTCTTGGAAAAGGTCCAGAGGAAGCAGTTGCTCGCTAACATCCATTCCGGACAGATATAAATTCGGACTTCCCCCAAGGGAACACATTTCCGGAAGAACCACGGAGAATCGTCTCCAATTCGAGGCGCAAAACCTCAGAAATTTTGGAAAGAGAAAAACCGTTTCACTTGAACCTCCGTACATATGTAACGTCATAATTCACATCAATTATCTAGAGGTACACATTAGTCTTTTAAAGCGTCATTAAGAAACAGAAGAAAATGAAAATAAGGTTAATATATCCATAGTTAACCCTTCTTTATAGCATGATGATTGGCAAAGACAACGACTATGTATTCATTAGGACTACACATTTAATTTTTACAATACGGTGTATTATTACTCTACCTTGAAATTGAAACTTTTAGCAAAAAATTACGGCAGATGGATGCATTCCGGCACTAATTATTGTAAGACCTTTTTTAAAATTTCAGTTGAGTAAAAAGGAGCAAGGAAACATGAGAGATGGAAAAATCAGTGAAATAACTAAAGTGAAATCAAATGGTGCTCCACTTCAAACAATGTACACCCTAAGGCAAGAAGTTCCTCAAATGACTAAGGCTGTCAGGCGATAATCCGCACGGGAAAACGCAAGAACGACCATTTATCCATGTGCGTGAATTATTAACAAAGCCCTTTCCGTGCAACCGGTAGCTTAAATCCAAGATTTATCTATATTTCGCCCGTCGTTTCCGTCGGGCAAAACGCCAAAAACGCCGGCGAATGATAAATGCCGTCTCCGACGCTTATTCACGCCCGGGGTAATACGAGAAGTTCGCTCCCACAGACGCACAAAAACGAAAGGGAAACTACAATTGAACGCCGTTTCGGCTCGGAGACGACTCGGCGTGGATTAAGACAACACGCGTCCCGAGCGACGCTCTCTCCTGGGCGAAGAATGACTTATCATACATCAAACCCCCTTTACGGACAGACGGGACCCCTTGCGAAGTCTATATCCGACTGCCATGCCGTGCTGAGAGGCCACATTCGTCCAACGAGATTAGCAGGGCTGGCAGTGGGGGTGTCGGAGGTGCTAAGGGTGTGGGGGGCGGTAGATACTATGGCGGCAATGAAAACGAGGTTGGCCCTGCGGTGCACACCCCACAGTTCAGCCCCTGAGGGCCGTCGACGACAAAAAGCCCCTTTCCCCTCCAACCCCCGGGCGCTCAGGACATCAACAGGCCAGACCACAGTACGTAGCCGGCTCGAGAGGAGGGAGACATTCAGAGGAGAGCCGCCATCCGTTACACGCCTCTCATTCCTGGGTTATTCCAAGTCAAATTGGCCATTACTCAAATTCCTCTCTTACATTTATGATTTCTGATTATGATACACCCCCTGAGGTAAGTAAGCACCTTAAGGAGGTTCCACCGCGAATAGGTGATAGAAAAATATGAAATTCCACCTTTTGTTTTTTTCATAAAAATACTGCTTTCGATGATGACTTGCCTCAGTTATTATACGAAAAAATTAAGGTACAGCATATCAAGATTATTCGACGAAAAACGAACTAATTTCCAGTCATAGCACCATTTTTATCGAATTACCGCATTTTTACTTCAGTTACTCCAGTAGCTTGTTATTGGCTACAGCAATGAGATGGTAAGATGCCTAAATTTTATTTTTATTAAATTTATTTGGGTTTTATACTTATCATAAACATTTTTTTCGTGAAAATGGCATTGAATTAGAATGAAGAACACAATTTTCCCCAATTATTAGATATATTTTACCTAATCTCACATTTAACACAATGTAATTTCAAGTTCAATTTGAGAATGAAATAGCGGGGAAAAGAATGAATATGTTGTTTGTGTCAAATAGAGGACACGTTTTTCTTTCTGTAGCCAGAATATGAATCAAATGACATGTTATTTTACGATGAAACCACCCGACACAAATACGAAATATTTTACATCCAATGCAGATAATTTATAAGATCTATGGTTACGTTACACCCCAAAGAAGCACAAATGAGGATGGATCCTTTTTAAGTCTCGAGCGGAATACATGACATCGTCGTTTAAGAAGGTTCCACCGTAAAATTAAGTGAATGTAATTTTCTCTATATGCGGGATACCTAAAGAAGATCATATCCTCTACCTCTCTTCGCCAAAAACATATTGAATATCCACATTATTATTTTTCAAGAATTAAACTTAAAGTTAAAGGCAAGGAAGAGGGTAGCAGAGGGAAAAATATTACCCCACCACAAATAACACATACAACCCCACTTCATATAATAGTCAGCCTTTTTGCATCGCCGCACCGTGAAGACCTCAATAACTTCGGACGAATCCTCATCAAAAGACTCCTAACATACGCCAGGATTTGGTGCAGTTTTAGCATATTCGTTGATAGGCTGACCGAAATCTTCAAATCCACTAATGCTACACTGTAGTAAAATGTCACGTTTCTTAAGATGCATCATTTAGGTTGACTGATGAGAAGATAATAGCTTTTTTTGTGCTTCAATGGATGCAAATATTTACCATTCAGAAAATAGGTATTACCTCGTTTTGGGTCTGAAATACTTTTGCATCTGGGTCAACTAACAAGATTAAAACTACTCGCTGGGAGAAATTATGATCAGAATTCAAGGTCCTCGGATGAGTTGACACAGAAGGACCCTGCCGATTGGAAAAGGGCGTGGGTCGTGGACGAGACTTTTGCCGCGAAAAAGTCCATCGATTCCACCATCCATCATGAACCCCACCGCCCACCACAATGGGGTCCATGGGAGGGAGGTGACGGGATAGGATGGGATGGGGTCCCAGGCCCCCCGGCCATGGTCGACGGGTCGTAATTTAATAACGTGGACCCTTTGGAGGGCTAATAAACCAGACCCGCATCACAGAGTGCGACGGAGGAGCGGAAGGTCTAAATGGTTAAGGGCGGTCGCGAACCTGGCTGGAAAAATTCACGTGCTGCACGTATTTATAGAGGTCTCATTTTACCTTTTTTTAATCGCTAAGGATTCAACTCTAAACTCATTCCTCATAAAGGTGATGGCATTAATTTTTAAACGGGAAAAATGGATAACCCTAGCGAGAGTTTTAATAGTATTACGAAGAATGTATTTTGTATGCAAGCAATGGAAATTAAGATAGAAATCGATCAAAAAATCACGAACAAGGCCTGGATGCTCCTTTATGAGTTTATTCAGCTGTCGCGAGAGAAGCTGAAAGGCGCACAGAGCTAGGGGAGAAGAAAACAATGAAATGTCGAAAAAAATGCAACCGGAAGGTCGGCAGACAATGGCGGTTTAAATCGTTTCAATTTAACAGGATTCCAAAGATAACATGAGTTTTCACTCACCAGTGATTATGAGTTTTCTTTTCATCGAATTCAATCTCCGAAGATGGGGTCATCTGCCCTCCATACTTCACATTTTTATATTCATTACTCCACTCCACATTACACGATTTTCTTGTAAATTGATTTAGTTTCTCTCATTGCATTTTCTCGTAGGAATTATTATTGTGTTTACTTTCATTAAGCCCCAATTCAAGTACATCCATTCAGTTGACTTGCTTCCTGATTTGGGAGGGGGGCTACGTTGGACTGCTTGCCACAAACTTCAGCTAACGTCTTCATTGGGAAAGTTTTTAACTATCCCTCTTAAATTATACAAATATTTACTCGTGTATTACTTGATATACCGGCTAAAATATCATGAATATTTTCAGATGCACCGAAATCACCACTCGACACTTTCAAACTTGCATTCTTACGCCGCGTATATTATCCGCATCGCAATACAAAATACAGTAAGGAGATTACAAAACTGCAAAAAGAGGAGCAGACCCTGGACAACTAATAAAAAACAAACGATCCATACTTGAACGTGCTGCAGGGAGAAGGTTATCTCTTATCAACATCAGCAGCAGTCATCAATCCGATGACTGGTTTGCTGCAACTACCCACTCTACATTCCTATCAGCTGACTGTTTCTTCCCTAAGTACGTCTTCACATACACGTCCTTCATTATTAGACTTATGTTTTCCACCTTTGATATTCCTCAGTAATTTTTATCATTCGTATTTCCTTCCTTTATTGTGTTAGAGTGGCTGTTGTGCCACAATGGTGTCCAATATGTGCCTCTTCAATTTCGCAGAGTTAATAACAAACATCTTTTCTTCCCAACTCTTTGTGGGACTTCTTCATTGGTGAGTCTCTTCATCCATTCGATCTTCACCATTCTTCTACAGCCACGCCATACCACATTTCCATTGCTCCCATCTTCTTTGCTCTCCAGCTGCTCTCCTCCAGGCTTCACTGACCTGTAAGCTTTCACTTACGACCTATTTTATTTTTCAAAGTAAAGGCTTAGCAAGTCGTATCGCGATAAAAATTCCGAAATGCCACTCAGAGGAAGCCTTCTCTCCACATCAGGGTGGTTCTCTCATCATACCTAGCGTGGAGTGTTATCCTAGGGCTGGCGATCACGTGACGGGGAGAGACTAGCACGCAACTCGACGACGCAAATTCCACTCGCGACTGAAATCCAACAGAAATGACGCTCGATTAACAAATTACTCCGAAGGGGGATCGCATGCGAAGCAGACGACCGGCTGCTTGGTCTCGAGCAGTGTAATCACCTGAGAGCAGCGGGTAATGGACGCGGCGAAGCAAAACCACACATCCTCTTGGCATCCTTCCAGACGCACCGCCGAGGCCCAATTGCCGACTGACGCCAACTACTCGTGCATCACTTCGCGGGGCTGCTAACGGCGAATCTCATTACGGAGACCCTGTGAAGAGGCTCCGCAACCGGTGCTCTCCGGGATTATTTTCTTATTTGGCCGGTTTCTCAATCTTCCCGCTAAGAAACATTCTGTGACAACATCCTTGTTAACGGGAGAGGACGGACAATTCAACAATGGTGCATGTACCTATTAATTGATTAATTAGTCAAACGCCTCTAATACTATGATAATTGTTGCGTGGCGTGGAATTGACAATGGAGTGTCTGATCGTACCAACTGTGGCGCGGTATTGACAACATGAGAACGGCTGCAGGATTCCAAAGGGCGTGATGTTCGCCATGTGTTGGATTGATTAAACCACAAGAAGAAAAATTTCTATTCGTCTTCTAAATAGAAAGAAAAAACTTCAGTAATGGCTGATTTTTCGTGAAAAACAACACTGAAGGGCTCGCAGATATACCCACTGTGCATTCATTGCTATGAGCTAAAACGGCTGGCTATCAACCAATTTCAATCTCTGTTCGTAAAATACTTTCTCCGGGACACAACACAGAACAAAATGGCTCATTATGACGTTCAGCTAGAGGGGATAATTAGCAGTATTCCATCCTAAGACTGATTAGCTGCAGCTCTCCACTTTATTCCGTTTCAACTGACCACGTTATCCCTTTAATTCCTCTTTTTGACATAGTTCATAATTTGTACTTCATGTACTCAATCCTTGGTCTGGCTTGGTAATTATTCCCAATTGCTGCTCCTTCCATTATTGTTTCCAGGAGGATGCCATGTTGACTAGATACTGACTAGACGGAATAGGTATCGTTAATGACTTGGGTCCTCCATGTATGTACCTTGGGGTGACTTCTCCCGTAATAAGACTTCCTCTCTGACCTAATGGGTCACAGCCCCCGGAAACAGGGGAACCAAAGCGAGCGTTTACGGAGGCCCTCGCCCCGGGGGTGCATAGTCCCCCCCACACTGCGGTCGGCACGGCGTGCCAAAACGTTCTTCATTTCCCGGCAGCGAGGGCTGTGAGCGCTGGCTCCATTACCGGCCGACATCCTCGTGTCGCGGGAGGAATTCGCGATCGCCGCTAATGGATCGCAAGTGTCGGCCGTTGTGCGAGAACGTCCGGCCCTCACGACGTTTCTTGCGCGTCCCCGCACCACGCCCCCCCCCCCCCCCCCCCCCCCGGGAGCCATTCTCCACGGTTTCGAGAGCAAGCAGCAAGCACCCGAGGCGACAATAACATGATCATAGTCTCCAATAGCAACACACTCACAAAAAAGTTTCTCATCGCATTTTACCGAATTCTTTCCCGTTGAAAAGTTTTCTCACCATCTTGTTTGAAAGAGCGCTTACGCACTACAGCGAGGTGTACAAATATTTCAAATTAATGGTGGCGAAATAAAAGGAAAAGAGCCTGATTTCCAAATTTCCAATACTCCACTCTAAACACATGTTTTCCGAGACTAATTGCAGTGGTTGAAATAATTAAATGTTACCTTATCTGCATGAATAGAAAATATTTTTTTCCTATATTTCTCTAAGCTAAGTTAAGCACAGAATAAAGGAGGGAATAAGACGAAACCATATGACACTATAACACAGGGAAATACTGAAGTAATTAAAATGCGAAATCGGCCATGTTGAACGATCGGTATAGCTGAAAGTTGAAAGAAACGGTATAGCAGTCAATGTGCCAAAAACATAGGTAGTATAAGTGGCGGAGTTGTCGCGATACCGTAATGATTTAATTAGAAAAATTCATAACAAAAATTATCTTTTAAAAGCACTACATTATTAATTAAATATTTGGACAAATTGCGCACGATATCATTTTTTCGATAAAATATTGACCTTACTTTCGTGCGTCAAGAAAATATCTACTCTCTTTTTTTATCTACGGTTTAAAAGAATTTTTTAGAATTTCAAAAGGCATTCAAATGCTCTGAATACATAGTGGCAACAGCAACAGAGAAGTAAATTTCCCAGGAGTTTCCTTGATTTCCAGAATGTTTTCTTCCCAAATATCCCCGAGCTCGGGCACCCGCAGAGCTCACGATAGAGACTTCTTTTTTCCGTGGTCTTGATTGACTTTCACTAATGAATAACGCATGTGGTAAAAGAAGGTTGTCACGGTAACACCGGCTGGGTCCTTTCCTAAGGAAGTACTTGTTTTCCGGTAAATCATCGAATTCCCAATTCCCCAGTCATTCCACCACCATATAAAGAACAAGTGAATCAACGAAAAGAATGTTACGTCCGTAGAAGAAATAAAGAATGACCTATTAAGCTCAAAAAGAGGTCAACACACGTCACTGTTCTGAAGGCCGACAGTTTGTGGTTATAAATAGATGTTTTTGCCCTTATTTCAGTCGAGAAAACCCTAAAATAAAGAAACATAGGTAGGCGGTAAAGCCCTGGCAATGACACGGATCAGACTGAGTAGAAAGACGTGCGACAAGATCGACGCAGACATTTTCGTTTCTCTGAGCTCAACGCGGGGGATTAATCTAGCGAAAACCTACTCCCTTTGCGAGCAGCCGATTCGCGAGCACCGTCGTGCATGCCTGGTGACGCTCCCTCGACTTCTTTTTTCGGAACGTTTCGCCGATACTGCCGACACGGAGGATCTCCCATCTTACAGGGCCGCGCCTTGCGACTCAAGGGAGCACGAACGCCGAACACCAAGCCAGAGCCGCCGAAAATCCCAGGCGACGGTGAAGCCACGCCTCCCGCAGACACCACACGGCCGAGTGTGCAGGGTGTCTGCAGGGGATGAGATGGGAGGAGGGCAGCACACGAGGGCCGGGTGGCGCATTCCAGACATCTGGGGCGGATGTCGCTCCGTCGCATACGAGGGGGGGGGGGTGCGTCCTATGTGCGGCGGGCGAGGGGTGGCTAGCGAGCGAACAGAAGCAGAGCCAAGGGCGGATGCAAGGTCCAGAGCGGAACCCAGGGCCGACCGCCACAAGCGACATCTACTCCCCCTAATACGCCCAACACTACATCACCAGAACGAACAGAAGCGACAAAATAAGATAAATACAATGTCAAACGGATTAGAAGATACACAGATTCCTCCATCCCAATGCATCATTTAAGACTAACATAAAAAAACGAGATACTAAGTCTTAAAAATACGTCTCATTATCCACCTTTTCTCTCTCTACCTCTTTCTTACGCCTAATCTCATCCCTTATTCATGGCTGGTTCCTAAAACCCCCGCCATGCGCCCTTGAGGAGGTTCGCAGGGTAATTAGATGACGTAGCACAGGCGAAGCGGAGACCACGAGTGGGGTGGGGGATGGACAGAGGCGTGAGGAGGGCGGGGCACGAGTGGTTTACGTGCAAATTCACGTACGTTGGAGGCATTCACGCCCTCCATGTTCCAAGAACTTCTGAACTTGGGAAATCAACAACCATTGAACTCAGATTTTTTAACGTCAAGTCGTTAATTTTCCGACTTAAAACATTTTTAGTCATCAGCAGACATCAATCACAAGATAGGTTAGCTGCAGCTCCTACTAATTGCTGTTTTAATTACTTATTTTGGCATCCTTCGATACCTTATTCGTGTATTGCATCAATCATCTTCTGCAGAAATTCTTCCCATATATTGTTTTTATTGCTGTTTTCAGGAGGCCGCTATGCCCCTGGATTATTTTAGAAATCAGTAGGAGATCAATGATTTCCAAAACAGACACATCCCGTAAATGAAACTAAAATAGCTTATAACCGAGTCATATCACATAATTGATAATACTTTATGCAGTACAGGTTACTTCTCAAAATATAGAGTTATGCGCTGAATTTCCACTCAACTCGCAAAAGATTTCACTCAGAAGACGTAAAAGAACTTAATAAGATCCACGATACAAGCCATAATTCGCCGATCATTAAGAATTGTAAACAAAGTACGTTTTAGAGAATTGAATTACATAATGATAACTTCTGGAAAGCTTGGATCCGACTATGACGAAGATATCGTATTACATTAGCAATAGCTAAGGGAGAGTAACCACTTTACATAACGTCAATTACGTAAAAGATTTCTTAGTAAAATAATAGTCATGATTTCGGAAATACAGCGGTGGAGCTATTGCAAATGAAAATATATAAAACGCCCACCATGCTTCTTAGTAATTTGATTTCCAAAACGTAGAATAAGGTAATAATAGTGTCGAGAGAATTTGGCCATTGAACTGTAGATACTAAAACGGTTCTTTTATGCGTACGTGGAAGGGTAGGGTTTCCTTTATTCGGCGCGCAAAATCATTGATCAAGTCGGAATACAGATGAGTCCCGACATCATTTACACATTATCCTGGTTCTTTGGGGTAAACAGCGATTTAAGCAAGGCTCTAGGTACTCACTTCGAAAACCTCGAAATACAAAGTTGGAGGCAATCTAAGAAATAAAACCATAAAATAACACAATCTTCTGGGAGTCAAAGTTCACAACTTGAATAGTAAAATTTTCTCCCCATTGTGTCTCAGCGGACGAGCGCCTGAAATCCCCAGCCAAGGCGCTAAAACAATCTCCACTCTTCCAGCCATCTTCCCCTCCCGCTCCACGCAGGCCATTCATATCCGGAGACTAATTGTTTAAGAGAAAGACGTGCGGGGTTGGCAAAGATTACAAGGTGAGGGCAAGTTGCTGCGGGGAAGAGGAGCGGAATGGTTTTCAGGTGGGGGGGGGGTGAATCGAGGTGGGTGGGGGAGAGAGAGAGCGGTGTAGTTGTGCAAATGGACCCTGAAAGAAGGGGGAATGGAGAGCACGTGAATGAGCGACGGCAGGTGGCGTTGGTGGTGGGAAGAGCGAAGGAGAAGGAGGATAGTGCGAAAAGGAGATGGGAAGAATATAGAGGGAATGGCTCAAAAGAGCAGGGGCGGTGCGGAGAGAAGGGGCGGAGGTTACTGTTGGGAACCATAAAGGGCTCCTTACGGCGCACACTGAGAGAATAAAGAGGGGGACGAGGAGGGGCACGGGGGGTCGCCCGGGGCAAGGGGCGAGCGGGGGGTCGGCGGCGTTCCCCGGCTGCCGGACTGTGGGAAAGTTTGATGGAGCGTGGAAGCGCCGCATACTCGACGGGATTGGTGCAACTCGGAGCGGAAGACTTCACTCCGTAGGGAGCGGCTGCTCAACTACTCCTACGAAAAAAAACACTGCTCTCGTACGGCGGGTGAAAAAGTGAAAAAAGGGAGGTCTAATTGATGAATACGAAACGTTATTGCGGCCAACTAAGGTTTAAGTATTCATGGACGAATTCACCACAAACTCATACGTGAATGTATGTCTATGCATGAACCAATAACTGAGGGTTTCGTAAATGAAAATAAATTTAAAGCACGCTGATAGGAAGTTTATATCGATTCCGATGAAAGCACGTAAAGAAAAAAATCATTAATAAATCATATTACCACCCTTTAAGCACAAAAAAATAACATTTCAATTTGATTTTCAGCCAGATTTGGCAAGAAGATAAAAATATGAGCCATGGTGAGAAATACATACGTGAAAGTATGATTTCCGATATTTCATATTTACAATTTTAGGGGTCAACAAAGGGAGCGGAAAATCTCACACGTTTTGGTGAAAGACTACACATGGATGTATAGACATAACCAACATGTATTCGTAATGGGGTAGATTCAAGACTCATTTTCCCAATGAGTTATGGATGATATCAACACCAAATAAAAGGGATAAAATAATCATTAAAAGCTAGGGACCCATGGTTTGACCGCATATTAAATCGGAACAAATTGATACTACTCTATAAATATTGGCAATCCATCCTTCGAGAGAAGATGATATTTATACGCAAGGATTTGGAAAAGCTAGCATTTCTTATGCGTATACAGCGCAGTAAAAGTAAAATAAATAGCCAATAGCTCGCCCAAAATTAAAAGGGATCGTCTGAGGACTTTATGACCGTCACAGAACAGGTTACCCTACGGGAGATAAACATCCGTTCATGAAGTGAATATTTACTATTCCAACGTGGGCGAGAGCCATTGACACAGGAAACGTATGAAGTGAAAAATAAACGAATAGAGAGAGACGAATGATCAAATAAAGAAAAATCGATATGTACAGAATATCTCAACTAGATTTGTTTCCAACAAAGTAAACCTGGCGACCTAATGCCACCAAGAAATCAATTACAGGCTTAGTAGTTGTAACTGCAGCATCCACATAACGAAAAAGGTAACGTCTGAAAAATTAGTTGTGAAATCACGCAGACAATAAGACTTATCACTCGGAATGTTGGAAAATATTTTTCATGGGGCATTAATAACAGATAAAGGTGGAAAACAAAACAAATATACAAAAGTAAACTTTCACATCAACTGAATACTTTGAGTGGTTTAAAAAAATATATTACTATGGGAGGATTAAATTATGGAACTACGCGAAGAAAAGCTGACAAGTGAGTTCCCCATATCAATGTTCATTTTTTCGAATTGCAAAACAAGGTGATAACTCTGGCCTAAAATTTGGCGAGCAATTTTGACATTTATGGGCCACCATGACGCTTAATATCGGCGACAAAAATAAATACGCTGAAGCAGCAAACCAAATTATGTAAACTTATATAAAAATTAAAAAACATAGCATCTTACATTATCCTTGTAAGACTGCGATTTTCAGAACGTTACAATATAATAATGTAGGTACTCCTTATGAATACAGAGATAAGAAAAAGAAAAGACATTTTTCTTTTAAAAATAGTAAATGAGATTTAGGCAGCACTAAAAACTTAATGAAAAAGAGATGAAATCCAATCAAAGTCCAATGGAGTTTCAAGAGCATTTGAAATTCATGTGAGGGGTTAGAATATAAGATTTAACGTCCCCATGGTGACCGACTTTTTCAGAACAACATGCATAGATCATCCATGCACGGATCTTTTATTACTGAACAGGGAGGAAGGGACGAAATATTCTGATATAATCAAGGGCAAAAAATTCATGGACGTGACCTCGCAGTGCACTACGTTGAATGGACGCAGGGGGAGGGTGGGGGGCTGCTTCCAAGGCCTCGACGCTCACGTGGGGATTTGCGCCTCGGCAGCGCGATCGACGGACGTCTCCGCCAACAGATTCCCCATGGATTCATTCGCTACACCACGCGTCACCAAAGGTGAAAGGGCGTGTCCCCGAAAATTTGCACGTTTACCTCCTTTAACAAAATGAGACCCTTCACGATGAGACTACATTCGTGTAGACATCATTAACTCCCAATCTTGAATCTGTATTGTATATTCATGGCAAATACCACTGACACACTCACTAACTGACCACAATATCTCTGGAACGACCGAACGTATTACAATGATATTAATAATTAAGCACCGCATTAAGCTGTAAGTGTTCGCAACTGTTTTCAATTGATCTGTTGTATAAAAATGTGATAACAACAATTCACTAGACTCGTTTCTGACCCAGGTTTTCTACGAGCGAAGCCGAAGATAGCAGCTATTTTTTAAAGAAATATAACACAGCTATAGGGTGAAATAATGAGAACCCTATGGCATAGTGGCCACATTCACCTTTAAAGTTTCCATTTTTCAAGATTCAATCAATAGCTTTTATCACATCTATATTCTATTCTTCACACTATTCTCGGTTAGCGACATATTTCGCAACCTTCCGTCGGCCTGGATATTTAAAAGTTAGACCTGCCGCCAAACTTGACGAAAATGTACCACTTTTTTATGATGAAGTTAATCTATTGAGATTAATACTTTTTGCCAATAAGCTTTGACAGTTTACACTAAAATAAATGGTTCCCGCTGCAACACTACATTTGTCCATGGTTCACCAATCACATCATTAAATAATTTTTCACTGCCAATAAAAATATATGCTATTTCTCCTTTCGAACCAAATTATGATCAATTTACCGGATTATGGGAAAAAAATATGACTCAATCACAGTCACAAGTAAGTCTGCAGTTAACATGGGCGGCTAGCCACCACGATGTCTTCCAACTTGGGTTCAGTTGAAGCTTTTATCAGGGGGGGAATCGTAAAAATTTACGGTAACATGGTCGGGGTGAAAGTGAACGACGGGGACAGGGAGAAGACGTGAGGGGCAAACGGGATCAGCTCACTGAAAGTGCTCGCCGCGGAGCTAACCAACCAACCAACCATCCCACACCACTTAATACCTCTCCAACGACCCACAGCGGCCGCAAGCGGGCGGCATTAGTATTTATTTAGTGGTCGAGGAAGGAGAGTAAGGCGGGGGGACCAGGGGGAGAAGGGTGATTGGGAGAAAAGGAGATGGCGGCAAAGCGAGGGGGGATACATCTATCTATCTATCTATCTACAAAATACCCTGCAAACCACCTCAGGGGTGTGTGGCAGGGGGTGAGTATTCACCAACATGCATTACACTTAACCCCAAAGTTAGTGTAACTACGACTAATTAAGCATTAGCATAAATCGCTAATGTTTGTCACGAGGCGAAGCCTCACAAGCATACACTTTTCTAGTTTTAGATTTTATTTCTACTTCGTCAGAGGAAGAGAGCAATTCATTTTTTAATCTGATTTTGCCTAAAATTGATGCTTCATTTGGGAATTTTCTCATTAAGTCTCTCAGTCACAGTACATACATTATTTTCCGTCTGTTCACATATTGTTTTCTTTTACTTCACCAGTTTTCCCATGCGAATAGGTATATTACGTCTTTTAATTTATCCATTTTTTAAATTATAGATTCCACTGGTAGTTTCAGGCGTTACTTGGTGGAACTTATTCATTGTATAAATGAAAAACTAAAACTTTGTGGTTCCACAATGATAATTTTATTAGCGCGACCCGAATTTCGACGTACTATAACGTCATATTTAGGTCAATGCACATTTCCGATACATGACCGGCGGGGGATCAGCGTGAAGCCGATTGGCTGGAATGGCTGAGCGAAAGAGCAGCTGTATGCGGGAGGCAAGGAGGGGAATAGGAACGACAGTGGAGAAGAGGTCAACGGAGGTTAGGATGGGAGGGAATGAAGAACTAAAAATGAAAATTCCTAGCGTCACGAGGAAAATAGCTGTGGGGGATATGACGAGTGTACACAGAGACAGAGTCGTCTGTTTAAGGGAGTGGCCGCTCTTTGACGAGAATTCCACACGGTTGGATTTAGCGCTGGGTGAGAACAGCGTCCAGCGGAACATTGCCCAGTCTAGACAGATCTAATACAGAGGCGGGGATATTCTAATTGAAGGCTACGGGACTATCACGCCATTTTCCCGAGGCATTTCATCCTCTCCGATGGCTAAGTGTATGAAAGCCATTGCAGCCAATCCTGCGGGGGTGGTTCGGTTTTTCAACCGAAGAGCGATAAGATTTTCAATCAGTCCCACAGTCCAACTGTTTATGTAAGAAGCAATAAGTCGATTTGAACTTAGTGAACTGAAGGAAAAAAATATATTACCAATCAAATTCCTGTACATCGTGTGAAACGGCCGAAAATGTCATCAGCAGGAACAAATAACGCGGTAAATACCCGTCAATTCAGGAATATTCGCATCAATGCCACGGATACATATTACAGAACGCATACCCAAACATTCGTTCACGGAAACTATGTCGGTTGAATAAGTTGAGCGTGTCTATGGGTCACACGAAGAACTAAAGTGAGAAATTTAATTAAATTAGTGAATGACTTAAGAGCATTAAGGAAAATGTTTACACAAGAGTGGAATAAGTTACTAATGAAAAAATAATTAATTAATAAGTCCTCTACGCCAATCTCAATCACCAACTTACCTGCACCCAAAAATATTTTCCCAGAGAAAAATTTAATCGCGAAAACTCATAAAAACAAAAATAAATTTAATGGAATAAAAACAAAGAAAACGTTTATGCTCGCAGGTAGATAGTAACTACGTCACTAAGAGAGTGAACTAAGGCAAATCCCTCTTCGGCCGCATCGCAACGCTGACTGGATCAGACGACTTCCCACGTAGTAAGCACTAAGCGCTCCATCAATTTCAGAGCCATAGTTACTCTGTTTCTATCGTCTCTATTTCGGAGACTACTTAGGTATAAGACTGGTGAGCAGAAAAAAGCGCACCATGGTTCTTTCGAACTCTCTCATTTACCGCAAGGATACCAATGTGCCACATATTGTACCGGGTGCAATTTGAAAGATGAAACTTTTGAAAGACAGAGGAACCCAAAACCGCCAAAATCCCGACACGCCTTCATTGCACACGGGCTGACTCGAACCCGGATTGATAGACTAGACGGGAATACCTATTCCACTAGCCTATTACCCCTAGAAATAATAGACAGACTTTTTTAAGAAGAGAAAAACTTTTAAATATTGTTGTTCAATCTAATTTCAATAACCTTCATTGGCCAATAAATAGTATGGAAGACTTCAACATAACTGACATAGGGCGGAAAACTCCCCAAAGAAAATAAAATTTGAAAGCTAGACAGTTATATTTTCTTAATACCATGCAATTGTAGCAATGCAGAGCAAGCATAATTGGAATTCCTCATCGAACAGTCTGAAATAAGTGGTAGTTGAAGAAAACTTGCTGTTTTGGAGCTGTAACTCCTAGGATTATTTTGCACAGTCCATTTTAAGTCCTTAATCACTACAGAAACACAACATAAATAATCCAGGCGTGACTCGAACCTACGACATTAAGGTTACAAGAGTGGCGTCACTGGCTACCACGGCCACCGTTGCAACTCCATTTCATCAGCGAGACGCCCCTGGCATTAAAATGGATCATATGGCGAGAATCTAAATGGTCGGAAAGTAAAACGGGCATTAAGAGAAATTAAAGAGTATGCGAGACAAGTTAAGCTCCCCTTCAAGGTATCAACTACACTTCGGTGCGGAGACGCCTTGCCTCGGCTGCTTTCCGGACTTGAAAAATCCCATTTCTGCTCAAGTTAACTGAGCCGACGTTCCCCTCGATTGATTTATTTCCCAAAGACGGATAATTGGGACTGAAAAACCTCCTGCTCCGTTTGAGGAGATACGGGGATAGAAAAAGCCATTTTACAAAAGGTGGAAACAGGGAAAAGAGTCCTTCCGAGTGGAAAACCCTCAATTCCGGATCTGGGATAGCATTGGCGGATTTAGCACTTAATTAAATACCAATCAACGAGAGCACCTCACTGTTTCCTTCATGTAATCGGAGTAAAAAAAATACGAACACTAGCAGTCCGCAGAGGAGACGATTGGCTTCATTTGGAACAGGCATAGTGATAAGGAAACGCGACGACAAATACATTGAAAGGACAAACATGAACGAATACAAACCTGAAACTTTTAAGCTAAGTGAGCCGTCTCTAATGCACAAGAGAGCACAAGACACCGAAGAAGTCCAAACAGGCCGAATAATTTTAGTAACGTTTCATGGTGGCATCATTCAACATGAGAGAATCGATGGCAAATAATTTCTTTCAATGAGTCTATTTCACAACTAATTAAACAAATGCCAATAAAACATCAATAACAAAACAACAACACGGGAATTTCCTCACAGAGATAATATACATGCCTATATTGAGGCAAGATTATGATGATGATGATGACAGCAGCAATGGATTTATCACGATGTGCAGCCACTTAGCTCGCTTACATTTCCAACTACCTCAAACGTTGCCGAGCGAAGAAAATCCGTGATTGCAGCACCCTCGTTACGAAAATTGGCGCGGGTAATAACGCCATGAAGGCGAATTGTCGTTCCTAAATAACAGCTGTGCTCTGTTCAAACAGCCACCCCATTAGGTGGTTTAGAGGCATCGCCTTTTCGAGAGCTTAAGCGGGCGGGCACTTCAAAGCCATTTCGAATAGGAGCAGCCTGAATGAATCAGAAGGAAGTGGCCTGCGATTAACACTGAGGTGCTGAATACCAGCAAGAGACGATCCGAGTTAGTGTAGGAGAGACAGGGAAGTGTTTCCAGCTTAAAAATAAGCAGTAAAATATGCACATTGGTTGAAAGAGTAAATTCGTAAATGGTGTAAGATAACTTACTTTGCTGTTAAATTCGGAGTCACAATAATATTACACCACATAATTGAAACTCTTCTTGAGATACAACAAAATACAACCTTCTATTCAACAAAACAGGATGATAAACTAGGTGTCAGGAGAGATAGATATCAGAGGATTGTCTTCTATTCCAAAGTTATTTTTTGCACTAAAATATCATATAGATCGATTATACAATTAAGTTGGTCCCAATTATGACAATTTACCCTAATTATTCCACATCCTTTTGAGGCTATGCTACATCAACATTGAAAAACGCATTAAGGGTGTGACTGCATTATATGAATCCCAGTTAGATATTGGTTGATTGGGGAGTACAATTTTCCTCTTTCGAAATAACAAACAGCACATAACGAAAAGAAAACCAGAGGTGAGAATTTGAAAAGACAAGAAGAAAATTAATCCTTAAATATTATCATCTCTTTGCTCTAAATTAATGGCCTGCACTAAGTCATGGATGCCATCTGAACTTTTAGTCATTGGCTGTCCCTGGGACTGCTATCCTGAGCAGGTTAACTAAGGGAAAAGTTAGCATTTGTTACTTCATTATGGACTAAATCTTTAAAATGGAAATCTACCAACGTATGAACTCAACTCGAACGATTTGAACGGTTCACACGCACTAAAAATCCTTCAATATTCATGTTTTAAAAGCGTAGGGTTAACTACCATTTTGTTTCATCATTTTCCGTTGAAGGCTAATCGACGTTTAGCTGGAACGGCTGTAAACCAATACCGTATACTGAAACGGAATTTCTAAACTGAAAGATTTGCATTTCACATCCGCGAAATGCGAGTCGCATGGACGACCGAGATGACAAATAGTGGTAAACCACATGATAGAAAGCGAAGGCTCTGGAAAAGGGGTCATTAGGAGGAGCCATGAACAAAACACTCACACCGTGCGTTTAATTTGGAGTGAAATCTGAGAAATGGGCAACGCATGTAGTTTAGGTAATTCTCCTTTGCATGTAATTTCCCATTGGTTCCGAAAGCGATACGATATTACGATAATGTAGTATCCGCGCACGAGACTGACGTTGATGAAAACTGCGACCGTTTGACACGTGAATGCACGACACCTCTATGAAATATCGGATTTATGCGCAATATGCCCTCTCCGTGATCGCTATTCAGAAGGATTAACTGAATGCAGATTTTGGTTTTGTGTTCAATAGCGAAGCAGAGAGGGTTGAACCACTATAAGTGCAAACACGAACAAAGAATGAGCAGAGGCTGCTCTGTATTGAGGCATGTTATTAGAGCCTTTTCATATAAAAAATTCTATTTGATGCCACATCGATACTGTTTTTTGGCGAGTCAAAAAGTAAATACAAATACAAATTTTTTGGGCCAACGCAATCAGGAGGTTTCCTCCATACTTATGTCCAGGGCTGGGAAGATTTCAATTACATGCAAGTATTTAAAATATTCTTAGTATATTTTGTAATTGAAATACACTTTTAAAAAGTCAAACATGTAACAAGAAACAAAATATAAATAAGAATTCATTCACCCCTCCATCTTCAAAGTTTTGATTGGTTAAATTTCATCAGGTATTCTGCTTTTGTAACAGGTTGCCGAAATTATCGAAATATTTGAGCGAATATCTAACTTAGTAAATATCTATCAGCCCTTTCCATGGAACAATGAAAAAGTTCAAAGAAAACTCACCAATGACAGTGAATTGCCTTGACTCATATTAAATGTGCAGAGATCCCTTTCATAATATAAGCCTACTAAATTAAATGTAAGCATTAAAATGCGAGAGGCTTCCGATTAAACGTTAACGAGTGAATGTAAGTGGTTCACATAAATCTCAAATTTGGGAAGAAATTAGCATAAGTAATAAAGAAGAGCGTTGTTGATGGGGAAAGAGAAAGATAAAAATTCTACATGGGCAAAGTCAAAATGAGTAATTTTCAAGCTACTTTAATTGCCGAGAGCAAGAAACCAACCGGATTATAACAGCACTCAACATGGATACTCTCTCGGAATTATATATAACTACTTAAAAACTTCAAGGGACAATTGATGATCAAGAACTATCTCAATATATTTGACAATAATTTTGGCTAATATTAACCGCAGCCTAATCATAACTTTTCCAATGTAAGGGAATGTTCCAGCTCATCCACTATTTTTAAGGCTAAATATTTGGATGATGGAAATAATCCCTCCCAATCAATAATATAATCGCCTGGAAAACAAGCGGTAGGTTGCCTTAGACCGAATCAGATAATAACATTATTATCATAAAAATTACCAAGAGAGACCCTGATCACTGCACCGCTTTCCAGTCTGATAGCCCACTCCACTCAACGATCACAACCTCTCTCCAATGAATAGATGCTGATGTTATGCATGGGTGACATAAATTAGAAAGTAAATATTCCAGAGAATTCCCTGGTTTCCACGATGTTTTCCTCCAAACTCACCGAGCTTCGAGTTTTGATGAAGCTGGAAATTCAGCACATTTTTTCCCCTTATAAGCATCATTAAATATTTTAAGCTCATCGGCTTCGGCATCAATTTCCGCGCGGGCTCCGAACTTTCAATAATTAATGAGGCGTGTGCCGATGGTGATGATCAGACCAGGCGGTAATCCGCGTTACTCTCGAGGAGGGCTTGGTTACTCTCAATTGAATTTTCTTATTTTAGATAGACTTTTCGGAAAATTTCCCGAATTCAAAAAGTATTGGAGACATCCTTGATTTTCCGGTTCTTCCTCCAACCTGAATGGGACACTTGATACGTGTATTTCCCAAAGCTCACTCACAAAACGCTGGGGAAATTTGAATTTGAACCGTTCAAATACGGAGGAAGTATATTGGCCCTATTATGGAGAAGAAAATAATTAGATAATGTTACATGAAGATCCGCCTAATCACCAGCAGCAGTCATCAGTCCGAAAATTGGTTTGCTGCAGCTCTCCGTTTCACTCTCAGCAGACCGTTTTATTCCTTCGCAAATCTCCATTGGAACGTCTCTCATAATATGCTTGATGTAATTAAAAGAGGAGAGCATTTGACAAGTAAATTAAATTAAAGATTAATCCAAATTGCCAATTTCCTTTGCTTCTATTGACAATTTGGATTATCTTTAATTTAATAGTTGATTTTTAATAATAATAAACACTTGGTTGTTATTCCACACTTTATTGGAAACAAAACGACCCGGGTTTCAGCATGTCATGCCATCATCAGGTACAAACAGTTGGGTGGCTTACACTTATACAGGTATCCGTGGGTGGAGGGGGGGATTTGAAAACAGGGGAGGAGGGTGGGGAGCACTGTTAACGGACAAGGCTGTTTTTTGAAGGAGGGTGGGGGTGGGGGTGGCCTTGGGATTGCTTGCATAAGAAAACAACAAAGGAAGGAAGGGGGGGGGAAGGGATGAAGAAATAGATTCCCAAAAAGGTTTAAAAGCATGAGCAAATTAAGGTTGAGAGTTGTGGAGGGATGGTAGTGTGACGTAAAGCAAAGGTGACTGGGAGGGGAACATATGGTCATTACAAAGTTTAGTGGGGCAATTCACAATTTCAAACTGTTCTAAGAAGTCCATTTTACGTCCCTTGTCAATACAATGTAAAATCCGAGGTTCAAAATTACACCAATGGTTTTCGTCACATAAATGTTTGGCTATTCCAGAGGATTCGTCATTATTTAAAAAACATCGTCTATGTTCTTTTATTCTAATGTTAAAATTTCTCCCAGTTTGTCCAATATATTTAATATTACAGTTATCACATTTCAACTGATAAACACCACTTTTTTGTAAATTGTCATACTTGTCCTTTGTATTAAAAAGCATTTTACCCACTGACACATGATTGTAAAATGACACTTTGGCATTATGGATTATATTACATAGCTTATATGAGACCTGAGGTATGAAAGGTAGCTTGCACCAGCGTGAAGGTTTGTCCATATCAACTTGAATTGGAGTTATAAAATTTAAAGCTTGTTTTTTGTTAGATCTTTCAATAAGTTTTCCAATCAGTTTTGGGTCAAAACCATTTTGTTGGGCAATATACTTAATGGTATTTAATTCCTTATTAAAGTTGTCCTTGGGCATTGGGATACCTGTTAGCCTGTTCACCATTGATTTTAACGAAGCTGTTTTATGAATACGGTGATGATTTGAGTTTATTGGAATAACGACATCCGTAAACGTAGGTTTACGGTAAATTGAAAACTCATGTTTGCCCGTACTAATATCAATGTTAAGATCCAAAAAGTGAATGTTATGACCACCGTATTCCAAAGTGAACTCGATTGATTGGTGCAGAGAGTTTATGAAAGACGTAAAGTTATTCAGCTGGCGCGAGGTACCTGACCACAAACATATAATGTCATCCACATAACGAATCCAATAACATATATTACTTAACATTGGATGCTTGCAATCAAATAATTTAAGTTCTAACTCATTCATGAATATCTCAGCTAGAATTGGTGACAATGGTGACCCCATAGCAAGGTCAGACGTTTGTTTATAAAATGTACCATTAAATAAGAAATAATTTTGTTCGATACATAAATCCAAAATTAATTTTATCTCATTTAACATTTTGTCATCAACACCTGAACGTTTAATTAAATTTACCGCTAAGTTTGTGGCTTCCTTGGCTGGAACTGACGTAAACAGGTTAGTCACATCAAATGAAATGAGCTTGGAACTGGGAGGGGGTTTCACTGTAGATATTTTTGTCACCAAATCCACTGCGTTCTTAATGTTGAATTTCGATCGTAAAGAAGAATAATTTCTCAACAGACTATTCAATTTCACAGCCAATTTATGACATGGAGCGGTGAAGTGTGAAACTACTGGTCGAATAGGAGTATTGGGTTTGTGGGTTTTAGGCAATCCGAAAAACCTTGGAGGTAAGGGGTTCATGTTAAATAGTTTCCACTTGTCTTCGGCACTTAAAACACTTCCACACTTTGACACTGTGGCTTTAAGCTGGTTCTGGAATTTTGTAGTTGGGTCTTTACTCATCACCTTAAAGTCATTGCTATTTAAGAAAGCGTCACACTTGTTCACGTAGTCGTCTCTGTTCAAAATCACTACACTGTTACCTTTGTCGGCTTTTGTCATAACTAAGTCCGCTTCCGACATCGAAGTTTTAATGTTCCGGATAATCTGCATGTTCAAGCCGTTCCGAAGTTGTTTTGATTTTTGAGACGAAAACTTAGATATGATGTCTGCGGCTATCTGTTTTTTACCGGACGGTTCTTTGTGCAGGGCAAGGTCGCAGTCAGCAGCGACGTTGATGATGTACCTGATGATGTCATGACATGCTGAAACCCGGGTCGTTTTGTTTCCAATAAAGTGTGGAATAACAACCAAGTGTTTATTATTATTAAAAATGAAGGAGTTCCACAAAGTAACGCCGGAGACAGTGTCTTATAATAGTTGATTTGTTACATCCTTGGTTCTCTTCGATAATACTTCCTGTTAATTTATCCTTCCAGTACTGTTTTCAAGAGTCTGCGGTCTCTCAGAATATGTTCATTAAGTTATCCTCTTCTACTATGCATAGATTTAATTAAACTTCTTTTCTCTTCAACTCTTAGTAGCACTTGTGAAGTCCTTCTCAAACTGAAAAATGTTTCGAGTAGTCGATAGAGTAAAAGAAGATTTATTCGAACTGAACTTAAAATGCTACTCATGCATGAAAAACAAAAGCACTACGCTCAACAAAACTTCTTTCGAACATTAAAAAATTCGACTGAAAGAAGTTGGAGCGATAGAAGCTCAACTGTAAATTAAATTTAAAAAATATACACAGGTGATTAGTTCCCTCAAAGTTATTACGAGTGAAGAGGGAATGGAGGAAGTGTCCTTACATTCCAAGCAACGCGATCTCGTGGTTAGTACATACCTCGGCGGGCGGGTGCAACGCAGGCATAGATGCAAATGTGCCACCCTCTTCCTCACTGAATTCGAGCACATCGCACAGTCACGAGCGGAGACCGTTGAGTGAAAAATGTCTCAAGAGAAAGGTAGGGATGGGGATGGCGAGGGTGTCGGAGGACATGGATGGTGAGAAGGAAAGAGGTAGAGAGGAAGGAGGTGGGTTTGTGTCAGGGGATGAAGACATGCGGTGGACACGACGGGTCCTCACAGATAGAAGATGGTATGGAATAGAGGAGGTGGCATCACACGCCGCGGCGAGTGAGTGAAGCGGCCGGCCGCCGTGAAAGATGATAAGGGGGGATGGGAAATGGAATCTGCCACACGGAGCGTGCCCGGGTGACGTAAGCTGGCTGCATTGGGTGCGGAGCAAGAGATTCCTTTGGCGGAAACGGGGAGGAGGGGACGGGGGCGGTAGGACGAATATGCGACTGCTGTGGTCGGACGCTTCCCCTCGAGATAACTACAGAGATACGACCCGAGCAGGATTCTCCGGAATCGAATCCTCAGAGAGGTACAACGTCTCGGAGGAAAAAAACACGATAGAGAGATATTCCGAAGGCATCCGGCAGCAACAAAAATAAACAGGAACATGTAAAACATGATTCCAGTCCGGACTGAACGGGAGGCCAATTGAACGAATAAACTGTCAGACGAAAATTTATGTTTTGACCAACTGTAGGAACCAACCTTGAAGGTAGCCAAAGTTTTATACCGTTGAATATTGCCAAGCACCAGTATCAAACAGCGGCTGAGGAGTAAGTTAAAGGAGGCTCATCATTTCAATACCTACTTACATGGCATCATGCTCACGTCTAAATCATTAGAATCATGAGAAACTGCATCTCCCTAAAATTGATACTGCTGGAACTAAATCGCACTACACTAAAATGGAACAACAGGCATGGTATGATAATGCTCTATTCCATCAAAATTCTTTTAAATGAAAATATTTTTGTGAGACATTAATCTTTAGCAACAATAAATTTTCGCAGAAGGTGAAATTGAAAAACAATAAAAGCCAGTATCCAATAATCGTGACATTTTTAATTGTCACTTGTGGTTATTAAGTGAATTAGACTTCTGGTAACATATTGACTTTTCTTTATAAAAAACTTATTTCAAGGTAAGGTAAATTTAATATAGGCATATGTATAAAAATTATTAATAAGTTGTTCCAGATTCTGAAAAGGACACTGAGCGTTACAATACTGATAACCACAAAGGAATGAAAGGAATATTGTCACTTCCGTTGGAAGAAAGTATTCCATTCCAATTGTTCCTTTTGGTGCACATTAAGATGCAAATAATTTCCAAATAATCCATATTTTTAAAAATTAAGAATGAATTGCCTTCCTTAAAAGTCTTTCATCTACATAGTAACATAGTTTACGCACTCAGATCACATAGAATAATGAACTATACACATTAACCCTTTAAGCAGTTCCCAGGGTGTATGGCAGGGTTGGCCGAGACATGCAGATATTTTCCATAGTGTTGACTTTGATCAGAGTTCCACCTGGTGCCAGTATGATTCAGAGCATAAGAGAGCGTTTCTTTATTCTAACAGTGAATTTAAGCTCTTTAGTTTTCCACCGATGACGAAATATATGGGCGGACTATTAGATTTGAAGGCATAACAATTCCAAGATGTCTTTCGACGAATTTTAATCAATCAGAATTCTTTCTCGTCTTTTTCAATCCAATAACACTGAGGGACATGGGGCGTCTCTCGTAATGAAATTTCCGCCCACAGTTCGGGCAACTCTTCCGACCAGGAGGCGGTGCATGGCCTTCCCTGATCGGAAGGCTCCTCGTCGATGGAGAAGGAGACACTCGGGAAGGCGGAAGGCCCTTCTCTCTCTCTCGAGAGAAAGAGATAGGGCGAAAAGTTTCTCGAGCGTTCCAAGGGCAGATGGGTGCTTCACTTTTTAACTTCTTCCTCGAAATTGGGACGAGCGGGGCGAGTATGGCAGGCCATGCGGAAACAGTTATGGAGAGCAGAGCCTTGACGTCTACTCCCCCCACATCCCCTCCTCATAACCGCCGTCGCTCGCCCCTCCGGGTTCCCACGATAGTTTCCCTTCCCCCCCTCGGGATGAAGAAGCGAAAGCGCGCTTATGCCGCGGACTCGAGGATCTGGGCGTCGGAGCGCAATACGGGGGGAGGGCAGGCACTCCCACTCATCGACAGGCTAACGAGGAAGCGCGGGATAAGTCAACCATCGCCGAGTGGGGATACCATTACATTCCAACACACAACGTAGATGATCTTGTACTTTCATGACGGACTGTTTACGGATTATGTCACGTGTTTTTTGGTCTTCGACACGGAACAAGGCCTCAAAAATATTCATCACCACTACCCATCGATCCAAAGATTGATTTGCAGCCGCTCTCCACTTCATTCCATTTTCTTTTCATGTGAGCACATTTTTCCTCCGTGGTTATTTATTTTGACATCCCTCTTTATTTGCTTTTTGTATTTCATATATGATTTTTCTCGGTAGTTCTTTCCGTCTATTTTTCAATTATTCCGTTAAGGAAACTACTATGTCCCAGAATGTTCAATAATTTCGAAAATTACTGCACATTCCGGAACGCAGTAGTTTCTTTAAAAGAATAATGAACGAAGAGACGTGAGACGAATGGAAAGAACTTATCTTTTTCATTGCAGTTTCATTAGGTAGCTCCGGCTCTTTGCAATGCTTCTTCATTGACGATTCTCTACTTTTTATATTCATTGTTCTTCTATAACACTATATTTCAATCGCTTCATCTCTTTTCTGCCTCTATCATGATTTGAGTTATAGTGCCATATAATAGCATGCTCCATACCCATGTTTTAATGAAGTGCTTTATTATTTCCAGGGTTGTGATTCTAGCTGTTAGCAGAAAACATTGGTACACCTAAAACACGGTGTTATAATTCATTGTTACAAAAACACAGTACAGAATTCCACTAATTATTTTAATGCTGTTGACCGGTTTCGACGTCTGAAGCGTAATTCACAAGACAAAACAGTCGAAACCGGTCCACAGCATTAAAATAATTAGTGGAATTTTGTACTGTGTTTTTGTAACAATGAATTCTATCTTCAATTTCCACAAAGTATCGCCACAATCGATTAATTTGACACGGTGTTAAAAACTTGGCAAAAACCCTGGGTAGAAATAGGAAATTGAGAGAGATAAAAAATGTGCCTCTTATAGAACCTCACATAGTCCACGAGGGGGATCGTGCTGACGAATCCGAGAATAGATCACAGACCTATCGCGCATTATTTTAACTGCTCACCCATGACAAAAATCAACCAATATGATCTGATTCCACAAAACTCATTAATTCAGGGCATTACTCCAAAATCACCCGAATTTGAAATTATATTGACAGAATTTACCAGTCAGTAAAATGTTTCCAAGGTTTAACGTTTCATTTCACCTTTATTTTTTTCTTTCAACTTTCCAGGGGTTCTGGGAAGAAACTACTACCTCGAAGAGGAAAAAGGGAAGGAGTGGCCTTTTCACTTGAGCGATTAATTGAAGAAAATCCTTTACTTGGAACTTTTTCAAACATTGATCCGATCCGAGGGAGTAGAGTACGGCATTAGACGACGCTTGGCCCGAAAAATGCTCGTATAACAGTGTGAGCGAGGGACTATGACCGAAGGCCAACCAATGAACCTGAAGTGCGTCCCCTACGATTTGGGCCGGAGCCACCACGACCCATCGGTACCTAGGGCCAACTGCATTCACTAATAACCTACTTCGGCAATTGAAAAAGAAGATAAATGCTCAAAATCTTTCGGAAACCCGAGAAAAAAGTACTCGACGTTTTCTAGTACCTATTTCGTACTCTGCAGAAGTCCTTGATGATTTTATGGCAGTGTGAAATTTCCGAACAAGCCACCACTGATGACGCAAATTCCTTTAATTATGGATTGTATAAATTGTTAGAAAAAATACAAACCAAGCATTATGTAAAACATACTTAATTGATTACATTCTATGGTTTCTATTTAGTGTGGATACTTCATTGGGTATACATATTTAACAAAAAGCATTAATCGAGTGGTATTATGAAGCAGTTAATAAACTGGAAGGTTGAAACATCTATTGAAAAAAATGATGGATTTGTAACTCGCAATAAGTCTTCTTTAATTTCACACAAGTCGAGTGTTATGGATACGAAGGGAATTCAGCGAACTTACGCAAATGCGTTTACCATATTAGCTGGGCGAGATATTACTCTAAGCTAATATGCAATAAGTAATTCTACATCGGGAAAAAATTTAATGGGCTACTAATGCTGCCAAGAGAGGTCACGCTTTTCTTCAAAAGGGATTATAGTAAAATATCTATCTAATAGTGACACATCGGGAAAGGTTACACGCTCAGTCGCAGTTGGTTAACATTCCATTGGGTTACATTAGAATCGCTTTTCCAGACATATGCACGATTGCATTCACCAGAAATCCCAAAGGCATATCTGGTGGGTAGGGACGGTTGCAGTATATTATCATAGCTAAATACGGCAACCGACGGATCTGGTGCTTTCCGGGCAAATCGTATGAGTAAGTTCTTCACGGGTTTCCAACCGCGTCAGGAGTTCAGGTACCGACGTTTCGATGACAAACTCTGCCATCTTTGTCAATCATATTGACAACGATGGCAGAGTTTGTCATCGAAACGTCGGTACCTGAACTCCTGACCCGGTTGGAAACCCGTGAAGAATTAAATCAAAGATATCAACTGTTTTTCCAGGGAGCTGCTCCAGCAGTGGGAATAAACTACCCCCCACTTATTGTTAGAAACCTTTCAATTATTGTATTTTACTTTAAAATAAATGGGGATTGGGACTAAAAATACTAGTCACACCAATGCTAGTCTCTCAAATGATTTTATGTGGATTCCTATTTCTAACTTCATAAAAGATTATACACGTCGGTCGAGATCAAGAAATACTTGCTGGTAAGAAACCACACCGCTCGAGTTTTTCTACCAGTGCTCTAAATCAAATCATGAACTCAAGCCGGTAAATGAGAGGCGGAGAATTTGCAGACATTAAAGACAAAAGGCAACTCCAACTTTTTCCCAGTTCCTCAAATTCTCGACAACAAAATCGAATCTACCATGGAACCGCGTCTCACCTTCACATGCCGTAAGAGAGGCACGAATATGTCGCTGTGCAGCGTCCTCAAAAACCACCAGGCGGTGAGATCACTTCAGACGAACGCCTTACAGCCTAACACCATTGACCTTTTAAATTATTCGCACCCCATTCAGAACCACTAGGTATGAAATTAAGGAGGATTTCCTCCCGACACTCGATCCTGAAAGAGACTGCCACTGAAAACATAATCGCTGGAACAAAATATCAGCCTTCAGAGATTTTGCGAGACGAAAAGACATTTTAGTTTATGCTGTGCATTTTAAATGGTCACGAGGCCAGGCGTCTCCGAAGCCGACGACACAATGAGATCAGCCTCAACCCAGCATAGTGGTGAGCTGCTTCACTTTGGGTCGACGACAAGCCTTGGCGTTGAGTCACGGATAATCCAGACACACGGGAGGTCAGCTGAATTGAGGGAGAGAGAGAGAAGAAGCAAGTCTGTCCACTCGTGCCACAGTGTGTAGGGGCATTCCTCGTCACGTTGCAAAAGAAAATTGACGCTAACAATGAGAGGGAGAGGAGGCTGGAATCGAAAGAGCACGCGGCGGGAGGGGTGAGGGAGGCGAGGCCCGCTGCTGGAGGATTCTGGGAAGAGTTTTCGGGGGGGGCAGGATTTTTTTTTCTCTCACTCTCTCAAAGGGTCCTCTTCTCGAGCCAAGAGATGAGGACGAGATACATTTGAAGGGAAGGCCTCAAAGGTTTCGCATTTTTTTAAAATGTCACCTCCTTAAAATTCAAGCGACTTAGCCGTTGCCTCGGAGTTCGTTCACCCGTTGCTCGGCGTTCGAGCCCAAATAAAAACATTCTCTGGCCTCGAGAGCAGCGAAGGGAATGCGAGAGAGGAGAATGAAAACGCACCCAAAACATTTTGCGGGCGCGGGACCGAGCGCGGAGGATGAGTTCGATAATGGAGTCGAGTGAGGCTGACGGAGAATAAACACGGAATAAAACACGGGATTGAGCGCTCATTTTTTTTATTCTCCCCGACCACTCCGACATAAACTCATGAAACGCAAACACAGCTGAATCCAGCCACGCCGTTGTCAACACACATTGTTTCTTTCCGAGTGTAATAAGGTTTCATTAAATGGCGCCAGAGGTCGGGCGAGTAGGTACCGTGGGGGCGCAGAAAAATTAAAACGCTCCCTTGTTTCCCAGGCTTCACACGCAGACATTATTTCTTCGAAACAATGAAAGATCACTAACCTCCACCACCAACGCCACCTCTACTGAAAGTTTCGAGCGAGCAATTATTTTTACAATCGTCTTTTCGGAGGTGACACGGAGGGACACGGGATTAAGTTTCATTTGATTCGCAACAGCTAATGAGTGCACACGCAAAGCACCGCTTAGCCAGTCACCAAATAATGCCACCTACCGCGGTGCAATTGCGAGAAACTTCAACGTGTCAGCGATACGAGCGAAAAAAGAAACGCAGAATGACACGCATTATTCGGAGGATATGAACTCAGTTCACCCGGCTAAGCGATTATGCTTACGCAACAAAGAATGACACCAAACCTTGTGGTCAAAGAACTCTACCCGGTAGATGGCTGGTTGGTTAATTAGGGAGGCAACCGACAATTGAGGTCATTTGCGCCACCGAAGACAAGTTATTGGGTTGATAGGGTTAATTAAGGGAATGGCGGAAGGGGGGACAGAAACCTGGCGTCAGCTTTAGCCTCCTCTTAACGTAGACGCAGAAGTGTCCATAGTTCCGTACAACAGACGGAACGCTGTACTTGAAATGCCCTCCGCAGAGTATGAGATTAAACAGGAATATATCAAACTTGGGCCTTCAGTATGGGTAGCCAGTACTTCAGTACGAGTACCAACACACCAACCTTATTCCCTTCTACTCGGTGGACCACACACACAGTGAGGACCAAAATCACAGCCTCTTTACAGAAGCCACGAGGTCAGAGATAGGAGGTCACTAAGTCGTGGGCTCAATTGGCATTTCTTCCATGATCATTACCATTGGCAGCTGCTTGCATGCGATAAAGGCTCATGTGTACTCATGAAAGCATGGCATGGAAAGCATGGAAAGCAGCTGATTTCTCTTTCCTGCGTTGGTCCATCAAAGTGCCAAGCAAACCAAGGCTTGAAAGACAATATTATAATGAAACAAAGTTCTAAATACATCGAGCCTTATCGAGTTTTTAATGCGTAATAATATCAGATAAAATAACTTATTTAAACTATTGCACAGAAAAACAATAAATTGGCAAAATATACAGAATATTTAAAAATTCATGAATCTATAATTCTTTCATGCCAAATGAGAAGCTATAATTTTCCCGGTGAATAGAATCCATATCAAATATGACGATGAATGATTGCTCTACATCCTATAATTTCAGAAAGACCAGGTGGGCGTAAATTATGACACACTTCTAAAAATCATAAACGTTGGATCACATTCACCCCATGGCCACGTTTAAAGAGGAAGAGGTGGAAAATATCCTTTAAGGGTTTCGTAATGAATCAAAAACTGTGAAACCAAGATTATGCTCCAGTTTTCAAGCTTCAGACCACTGCACCCTAAGTTCCCCTCATTTGTGGAGGACTGATGATAGTATGTTTATTTCAAACAGTTTACAGAGTTACAGAAAGTTACATACACAGGGTATGTTCAAGAAAATAAATAACAGCAACAAGAAACAGAATCCTGAAGCCTAAAATTATTTCTAGAATCCTCGGAATTCGTACTGCAGGCACCTGCGTCACATAATTTCACGCCAATTATACCACCCAAAGGGAATTTTTGAAGAGAAATGGCGGTGTAAATACCCAAGATGACACCGTACTTAAGAGGGTTATCCCTTCCATTTTGTCCTTTCGCAAAGTCGCAGGACTGTCTGGGAACGAAGCAGCGCTGGCCCAAGAGAGAGAGATAAAGAAATGGAAAGAAACAAAAACGGGCGCGCCATTCCTCAATGGGATACAGCTTCGCACGGCCGCCCGGTGGCTCACTCCCTCCTCAGTGACCTCTCCCTCCTTCTCTTAAGCTGCCTCACACGAGCCCTTAAACGGTCAACGGGTTGAGTGTGACCTCTTGGCACGCGTGCCCAACGCCAGTCCACTCGCTGGCCGGGGGAGGAGACGGTGGGTGCGCTTCCAGCCGGAAGGAATTATTCGGCGACGAATGAACGGGAGAAAAGTGTAGAGTGCGAAAAGAGAGAGGGAGGGTGGGAACGAAATGTTTTCTGGCCGTGAGGACGAGGAAGAGAGCAAACACGCCCGAGCAAATAGAACCGTGAGAAGAGAGGGGGGGTGTGAACACATAGACACACACGTTTATTTTCCCTCCCTTCCGAAACAGCCATTCCCCCCCGAAACAGTACTGCGTCCTCCTCCAACCACCCCCCCCCCCTATCTCAGCCTTCAATCCAGTTAAGTGCCTTTTCCACGGCGATATTCGCTTACTCCACCCATCACCCCCTACTACACCGCCTCCTGTCCCTTCCCCTCCCTCCATCAGACGGACTAAAGCTTCCTCCTCGGGCCAGCCATCAATGAATTTGCTTGAAACTTAATGCCGGCGCCCGAGTTGAATCCGCGGAAATAAGAGTGGACGGAGAAAGGGCGACAACGGAGCCCCCCATAACACTTCAGTGACGATAGGCTTTTAAGGGAAGGCGACAACATGCAAATAAGAAGCGATAACCAGTAATCCATTTAAGGTAGTTTGAGTAAGATATCACTCGACATAACATTCGATGAATTTGGCCGCATTATAAAGAAAAAGATATGTTTCCAGTGAGAGCAAAATATCAGCCACGGACCATTATACTTTTGGAGATATTTGTCAAAAAATACCAGCCATTTTACATGAGAAATGGTACAAGTACGCACTTCAGACTCTGGAGTTCAGAGAGAGTTCATTTATAAAATGAGGAATTTAATGTATTGACCTCGTGAGAAATTTAAAAGTGCGTAGTTTGTATGCTTTCTTAACTATTTTTAAAAAATATATCAACTACTCACCACAGTAATTTTCACAGAATCGCTCGAAGATCTTCAATTGTTAAGTCGTTTTCGGTGTTCGGCATGAAAAAATGAGCCAAGATAATACCTTATAACATAAATATTTAGTTAAATATTGAGAATTCCAGTAATTTAAAACAAAGTTTCTGGGTCATTAATGTTACAATATTTACTTCATGCTTCTTGCAGTTGCTCAAATTTAAAAATAAAATTTGAATATGGTCTCTATAATGGCTAGGGAAAAATCTCACTCAAACTACCTTAAGTGCACATCCAATGAAATACACTACGGGAGAGACTTGTCGCCACTGCGTGCTGTGGACCAAATGATCCGAAAGAATGCCTCATCCCTTAACTTCCCATTAAATGCATTCTTGACTTCCAGTGGGTAAATCTACAAAATTATGCAAAACTCTACGAAAAGTTAATATTACTCTCTCTCAAATATTTCGTTAATTAATACACTTTCATGCTATAGATATTTAACCGCAGGTACCAAAGATTTAATAACGTGTTTCAGAGGGAATTTAGAAAGTTTTCAAATCGGAATAAAAGAATAAGACGGCTTAGAGCCTCAGTTAGTATGTAGACTAGATCTTGGTCCTCAGTTTTTTTTTTTAGTCCCCTAGGGCCTCACGCAGACGTAGGCAGGGAGACTAAATACAGCAAGTTAACCAGCAACTGGGCCACCAACTTTTGGAGGATTAAAGTTTACTGGATAAGAGGCTTAAATGAAGACTGTGGACTCGCATTTGGACCAATCTGCTTTGCTTACAAGTAGTAAAACGTGGACAAAATTGTTAAACACATACCCATTCAGGATGACCGCTGAGTCCGAGGAGTCTCGAAGTTCGGAGGCTAAAGGACGGCCTCGTCAAATTAAGGGTTTAAGTTGCACTTTTCCCGGAGCAAATTGAACTGATTCCTCGAAAACATATGGGTGTCACCCTTCAGAAACAACAGATGCGTCGAGAGGGGATGCCTCAGTTAGCTACACCGGGGGAATTTTATAATTCATCGTCCCGCGAATTAGTGGGGTAAAAAGATTAAGGCATGAATTATTACGTGCCCAGGAAATGACCTTCCAAGGGGGGCCACAACCGGGGAAGAAATATTATCGGCCTCCCTTTCCGCACCCCTGCCCGACCCTAATTCATTAATAATCAAGCGTATTGGGCACAGCCTCCCCAATGTTGTAAGCCGGGGCAGATATCCTCCTTGCTCCCCCAGTCAGAAAAGATAATTTTCTGAGGAAAAACTTAGGAAATTTAATCAGAAACACATCAATGGAGAATTGAAACACGCGAAAGAAAATTCCCTCCCCTTCGCTGAGAGGTGACGCTCATTACAATGAATCAATCTTTACTTGTATTATATCTGAACCAACAGCGTATGCGAGCTCGTCTTTCCAGAATTTTAGAAAACACGATAGCTTTCAACGATTCAAAAAGTCAACTTTGTGGGATAAATTGGCGCCAACAAATCAAACGACAAGCCACTTTTTCTTAGTAGGAAATATATTTACTAAAATCTATAACGCTGGCTTAGCAATCATTCCAACGATCGATCTTTTTACGCCCTTCTAATTGTCTTTCACTGTTTTGAGGAATTTCCCTTATCTTTTAGCTTATGAAATGCCACACAGGAAAGGCTATGAACTACGAATAAGTAAAATTTTAAGCCTAGTGTAATGCATAAGGCAGTGTGAAAATTGCACTTAAATGTCAAATGATCAATTAAAACCAGGCAAAATATAATTTGATAATCGATCCACCCGTGACGGTATGAGGGAAGCAATAGAAATTTTAGAGACTATCGCAAAAAAGAACAATAGACTAAACATGTAGGTATTCAACAAAACGGTACCCAACAACCACCGAAGAAATTGATTAGTTGCGTTTCCAAACTTGAATGTCTCATTTCTATTGCAGCTTAAGTTAGATTTTTTCGTTGCTTCCCCCCCCCCCCCCCCCCTCACCAAAATCCCGAAAACGATACATAAAGTCGATAACAGTCCTCGATATTCAAAATTTCAAAGCACATCTATTTCCACAAAGTTACCGAACGAGAGTACTATTCCAACACTAGGTTCCGTCGATACGGGGCCAATATCTAGGACCCATTTGCCCAGAGACACAAGCGCCATAGAATTCAGAATCACCAGCCAAGGCTTAAGTTCAACGGAGGACTTAATCCACGAAACAACAAAGGATGGGACGAACTCGGCAAAACCAGAGCGCTAAGAGTCATCCTCGAAAAAACGACCAGCCTTCTCTCCCTCTTTTCCTCGCTTCTCTTTCCCTTTCGCAAACATTAGACGTGAAATATTACGGGAGAGGAAGATGATGACATAAACTTCTTTCCGGGGCGATGAAAAAGCGGCGGAGTGGGAGGGAGTGGGGGTGGAAGAGGGAGGGAATGAGAAAAAGGGGACAGGAAAACCCTTCCACCAAAAACCTCCCAAGGCCATAATTGAAATCCCAGAAAATACGGAGGATAACGGAGATGTTCACCACAGGTAGGAGAGAGAGTGAAAGAGAGAGGATTTGAGATTGCAAGAAGAGGAGACGGAGAGGAGGATGACGCTGTATTCCCGCCGAGCTGAGGGAAGGTAAGGATATATAAAGGGTTTAAGGGGTGGCCTGAAGGGCGAATGGGGCGGGGCCCGTCGGAATGACCTCCTCTCTCTCACACACACACGCAAAAGCAACGCGACACTTCGCTTGGAATATCAGGTAGAGTGACACCAATGCCTCCGGAGAATCGTGGAACTTGTTTCAACGGGGCAATCGCGAACTTTATTTATTTTTTCATTGACTTTCGGGAAATCGGTTTTTGACTACGTAATACGGACAAAGACCCACCCACAATTCATTGAAATCTACATTATTACCCCGGGAGGCGCCCCAGGGGCGTGCGTCAGGAGGTGTGAGGGCACAAGCCATGAAAAAGAGAGGATCTCGGAAAAAGGAATTGGAAGAGGGAAATGACGAAAGTGGGGTGTACGTTAAAGGCATGTGTTAGTGTTCCGCACTGTTAATGTTACAGTCACTAATGGCGTGTGAGAATTCGAAGACTTACTACTTATTTATTATAAGCGGAAATAACTCGAAGCCAAGTTTGTTTTCATTCTTTAATGGGTTAATTCATTCAAGTTGTCCATAGTGAATTTAGCTACTTTTACTATCCAGGAAAACTTCGAGCCCCATGTCTAAATACTTTCAAGCCACAAAAAGAAATTTTAATTCTCACAATCAGTGTGAAATAACAAACTAGAGTATACCTCAGAAAGGTATTGGGTATTTAATAAACCGTGTATCTGGCAAATAAGACATAATGGTCATAAAATGGTGAGTATCTCCACGAGATGATAAATAATAACCCAAATTCAACCCCATTTTTCACGATGCGACCCACATATCGGAAACATCTAGGTCGGTTTCCGATCAAGTAAAAAATTTCCGAATGTTTATCGAGTTGATTTTCAAGCAGCTCCTGTATACGGGTTTCGAATTACGCATCGGAGGGCTTCCATCATTCATTCCCACGTAAGAACATTTGCAATTCAACGAGAATTTTTGAGCGGGGGTCGACGAAATCCGCACGAAACGTGAAATTCTCCCGACGAGTGAGAATTTCAATCTCAGGACGTCGGGTGAAAAGGATTCAACGGTCTCTCCTCTCTCCGAAAGCATTAACCGGAAGGATTGAGTGGCCACGCGGAGGGAGGGAAGGCAGGCTCCAAATCCCTAGCGGGTGAGCGTGCAACACGAGACTTGAGAAAAGTGATGGGGATACGAGGAGAAGAGCCATCTAGTTGCGGTTTTACGACCGGGCCACGCCGGGAAATGAGGCCAGCCGCGGCGGCGGGAGTGAACACGGAATTCGGAAAGCGTCCTTAAAGAGGGTGGGAGCACAGCCTGAGTGCAGTGCACCATTCCCTCTGCGTAATTTTCAACAAACATGGAACACCCGTGAAAACCCTATTTTTTAAAGCGGCAATCGTACGCGAAACCTTATTACAGCACAAATAACACTTATCCCCATACCATTTTCATTACTTTCCTTCTCACTTCTCTCCAGCCTGGTAACCCTATACCTCATACCTCCGCTCTACCTTAGGGGACAGTCCGAATCACTACGCAAGGAGCGAACAAGAAACATTTGAGGAGGAACTTCAAGTCAACAATTTCAGGCACATAAAAGAACCTTTTTTATGGAAAATGTACATAAAAAATGGAAATAAAAATAAATAATCAATAAAATTCTTCGAAATAAAAGAATTTTCCAAGCGTTTAAGAAGCAAGTTCACACCCTGAGTAAGATGATGCTGCCTTCGGGACATGCCGTAACTTATGACAGTCACTAATTTTGAGCGCTGGACTGTGCCAATCTTCAAATAATCTTTAGGGGATAAATGCCAAAATAATTCCAAAAGGAAATGTATGAATAAATAAACGTCATTTACGATTATGTGTCGATTTAAATAGCTAAGATCATCGAAGTTAGTGCGAAGGCTTCCGTGGTGTGTTGAAGTTGGAAGGCTGCATTTGTTCGAGTGTTTCACTGCGTCGTTGTTTTTAAGACAACAGTTTCGACCTGAAGAAGCCTGCTGGAACGCAGGCGAAACTGTTGTCTTAAAAAAACGATGACGCGATGAAACACCCGAAAAAATGCAGCCTTCAGCTAAGACCATCGTTTAGCAGCTGTTCGGCTAGAATAAAAATTATACTAACACTAGCATAACCACAAAAAAACAAACAGAGGGTCAACGACTAGCTGTTTTTCAAATCAACTGGCTTCGACCACGGTTGGGAAGTTGGGAGCATCACGTCGACCCTTTGCCAGAGATTAAATAACCCCGCGAAGCGCCGTCATAATAGAGAACCACTCAGCATCATGGAAATAAGCTTAAGAGTAGTGAATGAAGAAGTTCAAAAACCACAAGAGTCCGAAAAAATCCAGAAGAGAGATAGTTAGGGGGGAGGGAAAGATAACGACCTCTTTGAAATGACCCGATCCTGATCGAAGCCAATGAAATCACGGCTGCATTGTTAACTCCCCCTTTTATCCTCGCATCCAACGAATGCAATTTCAACTCTGGATTCGACTCAAAGCGGATTAAGCCGGGATGGTCCCCGGAGGGGAGGAGGGCAGACGCAGGGGCTGGCAGTTGAAAGGGGCGGCGGAATGTTTCGCGTGGAGTCCATTTGCACGCCCTCCGCTGGAGGAAAGGGTTTAAGGGGCGCGGGGGCGGGAAGGGACTCAGAGAGCCACCACCCCAAATCCCCTGCACGCAAATGAGCTTCCATTTAGGCACTTTTGCCATCCGCAGGATATGCCTCATAGGTTTCGGTTTGCCAGCCAGTCAGCAGCTAATCTCCCGAAAGGGAATAATGAATTGAGAGACGCACGGTAAGATTTTTCGCGGTAAATGTATATTGATTGGGAATTTTCGAAAGTTTTCTGACTCTCTGCTCCATAGAAAAGCATAATAAATCATAATAAAGGACATACAATATCGACATTTTCAGATACAGTTCCGAGGAAACGGTTTTTAAAGCACAATAGTTCACGAGTAGAAAAACTTGCATGAAACACTTGAGCTTAGTGAGCTTATGTGATACACAACATCCGCATGTCGACAACTACGGTTACATTTACGCATTCATACCCGAAATCGAAGGAAAAATACACATTTTTCTCGCAAAAAATGATACAATTATAGGCGCAGTTTACCAAGCTGTCATATTACTTAATGAAATTAAACTGAAGGACGAGACGAAATTGGGTACTAGGCGGTTACTTACGTTTTTAAGTATCCCATTCTCACTAAGTGAATACCTTTATGTAAAACCCGGATTCAGTTGGTTTCAACACAAAATACCATTTCAATATACAATTAAGCTAAAGGAGGGGCCCAGATGAGGCATTATTAATTGTTTTTTTTAAACAGCTGCCGGGACTAAAATATTTGCTATTACAGACGGAATCCAAGCTCTACCCAGCGAGCGGAGACATCTATACGTTATTTTTTGTCAGATTTTAATATCACGCGCACTAAAATGCACATCTGCAAAAAAAGTACCTCCCCACTCTCCTTCCTTGTTCTCTCCAGTAGGAAGGCGTGTGGGAGGAGGTAGGAATGGGAATAAAGGGCGAATGAATGGAGTCCACTGTGAAGGAGACCAGGAGGAGGATGGAGGGAAAACGCGAGAGGCAAAGAGATGGAGGTAGGATGAGAGGGAAAGAGAGAGAGCAAGGGAGGAGACGACCGTCCGTTGGAGGGCAGAGATAAGGGGAATTCGGCGTTGGTGACGGTGCAGAGGGAGCGGGATGAAAGCGGATGTAGAGCCCAAATGAACAAATGCCGGGGAAGAAATCGTGCGCACGGACGGACGGACCCGGGATGGGAACTTGTTCCCGCAAGCCCGTGTTCTGGCCGCGGTGCGAAGCTCGCATTTGGGGATGGATTAACGCCGATGGCGTACACTACATTCGGGAAAAGCCTCGCGCGCGGGGAGGCATTAGCATCCGCCACACCAATCTTCCTTTTCCATTTGGGGGGAGGGGGAGGGAGGGAGGCACCACCCCCCGCCCCTTTTCGCAGACCTAAAGGGATGTGTTTATCCACTTAATGCAGGGAGGGCCCACTATTCCGAAATACCAAAACATCGATGCCCTGAGAAAAAAAAAACTCCACAAGTTTTAAGGAACACGGGGAGTGTTAGCGCCTGTCAACTGAACTATTTTTAAAGTAAATAAAGCATTTTTACAGTTCCGATGCATGATTATCTGAAAACCAGGGAATAATGTTATTCTACATAAGTAAGGCCACACTAAGTAAGATCCAAGCAAGCAAATAAGATTCATCGGAAAACAGCTGATTGAAGAATTAGTTCAGGTTTAAAGAGGATCCACCCCAGACTCGTAAAAAAGTTAAGATAAGAACAGAGAATGACCGAGTAATTGGAAGAGTTCCATTAAACACGAACGATGAAAGGAAGAAATATTTCAAGAAAGATACGGTGGATATAAGTTTCATTCCTAAGAGATTATTAGCGGGGCGCCGGCCACCCAAAAAAGGCAGATGGACACAAGGAATGATACGAAGTAAACTCCTTTTCCCCACGCACAACCCTGGACGTCAGCAAAACCACGGCAAATCATCTATTAATTTAGATAAATAATAATTTCATACGAATTCAATACTTTTTTCACTCACACACACAAAACAATTCTGTCCCGATTCCCCATGTTACTAGCCCTTGGGGTGGCTCGCAGGATAGACGTAGATTTTTCATTCCAAACCAGATAATTTCAAGAATTAAGGCATGAGTTGACTGTTGACGCAAATTAAGTTTTTTTAGCCTGGTCTGCAGGCCATTGGCACTGGTTAGCTTAAAGTAAGGAGATTTTTTGGCCATTCCAAAAGCTGTCGTTTCATTTTTTGCCGGAGAGAATGAATGGACGATAATGTGACGTTTATTATCGGAAATAATTAAGGTATGTACATGACAACACCCTGGAAAGCACCCAACAAGCTTCCTCGTAAATCGTTTGGTACTACGCATCACATTATTCCACATTTCAACTGATTCCAGTTGCTTAGCGAGAGTAAATTTACCAGTAAATATACATGATGATGGTTCTAAGCGCCGAAACCCGGGTCATGTGTGAGAGAGTGTACTTTATTTTGTGATTTGTAAAAGTCCTGAAATAAATCGATCTACGAATGTAAATTCACCGCACTGCATTTATTTTTAACCGATTTCTGCGAAATTACTACACAGGGACATTGCGGTATCCTCTTGCATTTGGTTCTTATCAGCTTGTGTTACGGTTTTGCCATTAAGTTATCTCAAAATTATTCAAAGTAAAAAAGAAGCACTATTTGAAGAGAATGACGAATGATGTAAATTGATAAATTACATCTTAGTGCTTGCCTCTCAAATCCTGTAACTATCCGGCGAAGCTGGGAAGCACATTCCCGATACTATAGTAGGCACGAGAACTGAGTAATTCACTCCAACAACCCAAGGCTGATTCAATTCAATCTCTGAACACGTAATTATCGGTGATACAAATAGGAAAGAAAGACTCACTGATCCATACACGCCAAGCGCTTATTTCCGCCAAGGAAATGCCAAAATCAAATTCTCACAACAACTACAAGTGATTATCATAAATTTACGATAGTTACCGAAGCATAAATCTGTATATTTTGTCACAATATAATTGAGCTCACGACTTCCGGATCGTTTAGTTAATAAATTTATTGCTCTCAGGAAATGCTTACTGGTGAAGCCACTGTCGCCATAACTTTCGTGAGGCCAAGGCCTTTAAAATTTACTTCCAGAATTTTGGCGAGAAATTGGAGACGAGAGATTCAGAATTCTTCACTATATAGCTATAAAGAGTTGAATATCATATTTCAGCGTGTTCAGCATCTCTAAACCTGGTTTCGAAGACATCAAGTTGGAGCAAAATGGAGCATAAAGGACTGCATGGACGAAGGCGAATTTACACTACGAACAGTGATTAATTTTAAGCGAAAGTCTTCCGCAGCGTCACGATGAATCCTCGTCCATCTTCCTGGAATTCAAACAGCGTTCGACAACGTTCGCCTGACAACAGTTTATTTAAACAGACGATGATTTCTGGAACGGGGGAGAAACTGTAGTCTAAACCAAACGCTGACAGAAGCAGACGAAACTCCTGGAAGACTGATGAGGATGCGCAAACTAACGATTGTTTACTGAAGCCAAAATGAGGTAACGCAACTATAAAAGTATCACGAACAAATGTTGAGCTATAGGAAAAAGTTTTTTAAACAAAAAATAGCTTCCACAGCTTTTCTCAAGCCATGGCTTTTTTCTGTACTTATTCAGTGACAAAGTAGAGCGTTCTATACTCTAGAAATATTGTTACTATTTTCGATGAAAGGTAAATACGCTGAGATAGTGTTCTTAATATGTTTGCTGAAGCGAAAAATCGCAGCACAACTTTTTTACGCCCTGCAGGCAATAAATTTCAGACGCCATTAACATCCGCAGCACACCCATTAGTCAATCATTTTTTTGCCCGAGAAACCAACGCCAGCGACTTTTATTTTAGAGGACGGCGCAGAGACAGATATCGAATTCTTTATTTAAAACGTCTATTTTCGTATCCCAGGCAAAAAAAAGCAGCTGAAGATATTGCATTTTCACACATGGCGACCACCCGAGCAATATCCACATATTTTCTCCCATAAATCGGGGCAAACAACAAAGTCGCGGGTGAATGAAAAAACAGCAATGAGGTCGCCGCCCTGAATGTTTAGGCGCGATGGGAGGAATCGCAGGGATCAGGGAAAGAGCCCGCGAAGGAGGAGTAAACAGAGGGAGGTATGTAGTGGAAGGGAAAGGGCAGGACTGTCCTCGCGAGCAGCGTGGGAGGAGAAAAGGCGCGAAAAGGGAATGGAAAAGAAAACAAACCCGCGAGATTTGGAGAGCGGCCCGCGTTTCTGTTATCTGTGTTACGTTTTCACAAGTTTTCATAGGCGAACAAAATTGCTAGTGAAAACTTTAAAGCCAGCCCATAACGATGAAAAAGTTCTTGTGTTCATTCCGATTTTATTTACCTTTCATCTACATATTTACCAGCGAGCCAGAGACCCACCAGAGAGGCGTATGGCAGGGGGTGTCAGGAATACACCCAAGAAAAGGGGAGGGAATAGGGAAAAGGAATTGGTAGAGGGAGAGGAAAAAGATGAATTGCATGTTAACGGAGTGTCTTGGTGTCTCCCTCTGTTTTTGTAATAGCCACAAATGGTGCGTGGAAAGAAGGAAGTTTTGTACCAAATAGTTAGGAAGTGTATCTCTCTTATTTTGTCGCTACTGTCAATTCAAGAGATAAACTAGAGTGCGGTGTCGAAAAATATCCTCAGTGTCGCACTGAAACTCGCCTGATCTGAAATCTTCAAGTAAATTATGCCTAACGTGTAGTCTTCTAAGTCTTTAAAAGCACTTCCATCAGCTGTGTAGCACTTTCTGTTCCCTAGTAGCAGTTTTAAAGAAGAGTGCGGCTTTTATCTCTTTTTTATTTGTTTCGCGAATAAAATTTTTCGGCGTAGGGTCCGAAATGTTCGCGGTGTATTCGAGATATGGCCTAACCAGAGCGAAAAGCATCTCTCTTTCACTTTTTCATTAGAGAACCTTCCTACTATTCTCTCGGAAAATCCTTGTTTCTCTAATGTAGCGCTGCAGATGTTTCTTACGTGTTTCTCCCATTAGGCCTGAGGTTACGTTGATTCCCAGGAATTTGACTTCATCTGACTCCTTCATATTTATTCCTGCATTTTCATAGACATGGCGTTGGTGAGATTTGTTCCGTAAGAAGTACACCTTTATAACAAGTTCAAAAATTAATGACCAGTGTAGATTGTTGAATCGGTTTCGACATAAACTAGGATAGATTAGTGGATTTTGCTGACATAAGGTTCAGTACCGAATCACATCAAATTAGATGCCTACTGGTTAAGAATGAGATCAAAACTCTGTTTATCCCGAAAGACGGAATGCGTTATGCAATTCTTCGACAGTTGTTCTATGATGATGGTTTCAAGAGATGGATGTTTTCAGAATCGCACCACCATCTGGCTAATTTACTTCACTAAACTAAACTACATGAGTCCAATAGAATAAAACTGTGGAGTCGTCATAGGCCATCTTTGCATCACCTCATCTTTTCTTTTAAAATATATTATAGGGAATAAAAAGTAAAGCAGATTTACTCGCAACAGGGGATACTTATCATTATTGCCAGCATTGAATAATATAATTTGTGGCGTTACTTTTAACCACAAGTTAGCTAATAAATACGCTTTTACAACATTTTACTAATCATCTATAGAAATAAATTTTTTTACAAAATGATGGCATCCTTTTCTTTAAAAAAAAGTGTCAACGCCCTGGAAAAATGATGTAAAGTTTACCCGGTTTCAAAAGAGATTGTTCATTTAGGAGAGCCACTGACCAAGGGAAAGGGAGGAGATCGTAAAACCACTGAAGGAAGAACACCGAACTTAACAGATGCCCAGTGAATCAAAGCAGGACAAGGCAAAGGGGCCTCTCAAAAAAGTAAACGTTTAAAAAAAACTCAGAAAACGATAAAAACGCTAAAAAATCACTTTTTTCCCTTTGAGGACATATTCTAACAATGAAAGCATGAGATTCATTTAATTAATAGAACTGGTAAACGGAATGTTCGATAAAAATTAAAGAACGTGAGAACAATTAGGTAACCAAATATCACACAACTAGACGCCACCAAGTCTACATTACTGAAAGGTAATAGAAGTCTTTAAGTACATCGGAACTTGTCGGACACACTCAATTTACACAGAGCTTGAAGATTTTCCGAAGAGTAGAGAAATAAAAAAAGAACAAATTTAAAATTAGTTTATACAATTTTATAGCTGAGCGAAACCACTGCTCCATCCAACAGTGTCCCGAACGAAATTCAATTAATTGAAAACGGTTATGAGAAATAACGCTCCACGGGTTCGCCATCGACGCAGGCCGTTTTTCAAGGCAAACCACTCACACCTCGCAATTAATGCGGCCTTATGGAGAGATCACGACCCCTATTTACCAACCCCCACGGCGGCGCCCAAAAGCGTAATTGATGATGCCGACAAAATTAAGTACGGATGGAGACGATAAGTCATCATATTGCAACCATTTGGACGATAAAGCGCCGATAAAGAAACCGGGAGAGAGAGGGAGATGGTGGCAGGACCATCTGGCCTCGCATTAGTACTTCTCGGTCGGGAGGACGAAAGAGGGAAGAGGCGGGAGGGAAGAGGGTGGCGGATTGGGGTGCGGGCGAGGGGGAGGGAGCGAAGGAGGGTGAGGAGCGGGAGAAGACAAGACGGGCAGAAGACCAGTCAGGAAAATGTGATCAGCGAACTCCCACGTAGCTCAAGCCAAAACGGAATGAAACCTACACGAGGCAGCACACGTTGGCACCAAATATACTTACCAGCGTACACACGCGCTAGTAATGTATTATCATTATTTTTTAATACACAGTTAAAACACCGAAGGACGGGTGAAACAACAACGAGACCGTTCGGTGTGGCAACCTCTCGAGTCGTAGGAAACATCAAAGAACAAATACTCGCTTGGGCCGGAATAAGCGGAGAGTGAGCTCACTTGAGTATTGAATTTCTGATACAGATTCATAAATATCAATACCAAATATCAAAGCTAAAATGAAAGGTGTGATTTTTTAAAAATATTTCCTTCCCTTGGGACGTCACAAATAGTGTTTGCTTCACTTCAGCGGTGTTTGCTGAGATAATTGCTCCCTACAAGATAGCAGAGCCAACAATAGAGCCACAAACGTACGGTAGCTGGTGGAACCACATTCCCTCCGCCATATTGCTCACTTGTCCATTGAGAACAACACACGGTTGGAAAAATGCTGAATAAAATCTTTCACAGGTCACTAAGTTCAACTCCGTATCCTCGACTTCTTATCAGATATAAAAAATAATTTTTATCACTGATAGCGATGAAATTACCGACTACAAAATACAACCAAAGAACGAGGAGGATGACTTAACATACACACGGTTGACGTAAGCTGGACTGATACAGCGTATTCCAGAAAAGCTGAAGTAAAAGTCCCGTTTCAGGACCGGGAATAAAGGAAAGAAATATCACCACTAGATTGTATATTTCCTATGCTTGTGAATATTGAGCAAGAAATATTAAATCCTATTTGTTTTCCTAAGGTCGGCAAAATATTTCGTAACATCACAATTTAGTCTTCTCATTCACCGTATCTCCAAAAAACGAACAAGAAGCTGTAACTTCTTCTTCAACTTCCAGGAATTCCTAGACGATTAGCGATGGAACAAGCCAGAAAGCGCAGCTAAACATTTCTTCAGAGGACCACGATGACTGGTTAGAATACAAACTTACCCACTACTTTGAAAAGTAAAATATAATAGTTAAATGTAAATAAAATAAAATAGTTTAAAAAATAATAGATAAAAATACCTAATAATTTATTCCTTCGCAATAGCCTCGATCTCCAACATTGGAGAAACTACGGTGGTACGTAAATACATTGATGTAATCGCAGAGACGACCTCCAGTAATTGAGTTGAGAAAAGAACACTAAACAATAAAAAAGATGTAATCCTCTTACGGGTACGGGCGAGAAGAAGTTCAGCTTTCAAAGTGGGATCGAACCACGGTCGGCGTGATGAGAACCTAACGTTTTTACGACCCCATTAATTCGTTCCCAAGGTTTTAGGGGGATCGAATGGAATGCAAGGCAACAGGGAAGCAAGCAACAAAGGGGAACAGGGTACAGGGGTAGGGAGGGTGTGGATTGGGGGGAGGGGCTCCATTGGTTCCGCGTTGAGGGAGCTGGGGGGAGCAGAGAGGCCGCAGGGAAGAGAGGGGTTTTCAATGGCAGAAGACCATTATGCGGGATGGCTAGCCATAATTAAGACGATAAAATGTGTTGCGGGGGGATGTTGAGGGAAGTGTTGGGTGAAGAAGTTTGGGTGGAAGGAGTGAGGGGAAACAGGGGCATGGGGGGTCATAGGGCGTCGGAGCGGGGTGGGGGAATGAGATTGATTCGCCTCACGTACGAAGAATAGCATGCCAGGAATCAATTATTTCTTCGGGATCGCTTGGCTTATGAGATACCGCGAAAAAAGGACCATCAAAAGAAATGAAGACGCAGCTTGACCACCAAGAGTAATTGAAGCCACTCACACACTCTCTAAGACACCACCTAAAGAAAGCATTCACGCAAGAGAAGAGAAACTTTTATCAGAAGCAATATATTAAACTCAATCTTTCAACTTAGCACAGGCATGCTGTACACACTGTTACTCCAAGATTCATAAGAATTTTTGGGAAATTCTACGGCAGCTCGGAGCACAAAATAACTATACAGGCATTGGCAGAAAGAAGACAGGAAAGATAACTTCGGGGTGATATCATCAATGGCTCCACACCGAAACACCGCACATAAATCCATATTACGGAGGAGAGCCTCGGAGAGAAAAGAGAGAGGAAAATGCACTTACTACTACTTGGCTCAAAATTCTGCTGCAATATATAACTAAACGACAAAGGATGGGGGAGAGAAAAAAATTGGCCGGAGCGTAAAGTGAAAGGGGGGAGAGAGAGGGCAATGGTGGTTGTGGGGGGGAGGGGGAAGTGGAGGACCAATGGCGGCGCGTGGGAGGAATATTAGCAGATAAGGAGGGAAGGAGGCGGGAGACCGAAATGGAGGCGCTCTTGCTACGAATACTACTACTCGCTCGCTCGGAGTAACGAGTTTTCGCAAGGGGTGGCGCTCAGACGGAATTCCCGAGGACGGCGGCGGCGAGAGGGGAGGGTGATGCCGATAGTTTTTGCTGGCGGCCGCCCGAAGAGTTTGCGGCGCTCGAGAGGAGATGGAATGGAGGCAATAGGGTGGGAGGGCGAAGGAGGGAGGTGTGCCGGGAGATGGACCGTCCATTCCCTCATTACCCGTGGCGAGCCATTAAAAGGGAAGGGGGGAGAGGAGGGAAGAAGAGAGCAGGGAAGGCACTCTTGCAGTGAGGCTGCGCGATACTCAAACTTCAGCATCGCCGATATGAATGTTGCGTCGAAAACGACGCTTCATATCGAACGTGGGATCATATCAAGCAAGATATGCCACACATGCTTGGTTTGCACGGAAATACAGTACTCTCTTGATAGTTCGACATCTCATAAGTTTCACATTTTTTGTCCGTTGCAGCGTACCACATTAATATATCGCACGTATATTAATATAAATAATAATTAAATTAAAAATAAATACTGTGTAAAAGACATGACGACGCGAATCTTGTTATATCACTAATCTAATAGAAACGCTTATTGTAATTATATCATATTTACATTGCGTATCAACTTTGGCATATTTTAGCACATAATCCACGCAAACATACAAAACTGTAAAATCAATTCACTTGCTTAATTAGTTTGTCGCTCAACTCTAGCATCTAAACTAAGATAAGTATGATCTGAAATTTGTCAAATGGTATGCAAAAGACACGGAATGGCTCTTAAATTACAATCATAGTAACCATGTACACATAACCTATCGCATTATATGTATATACAGCAGTTACGTCGGAATACGAGCAGAATGCAGAATTAAGCTCATTTGACTGGAGGGCCATAATGTAATTAAAGAGGAGAGCAATTGACAAGTAAATCAGATTAAAGATTAATCCAAATTGTCTCATTGAGGCAGAGTAAAATAAACTTGAGAGTTGATTTTCCTCTGCTTCTGTTGACAACTTGGATTAATCTTTAATCTGATTTACTTGTCAATTGCTCTCCTCTTTAATTAACTTTCTATATCTTTGATCACTGATCGAATACTGCATTGATTACCTCATAAAAGCAATAATTCGCATGGGACGGGAGCACATTATAGGAAGCGATATATCAAGAAAATATAACATCGCGGTCGATACATACCAATATCGCGAAGCACTACGCTTTAAACGGAGGAGAAGAAAAGGGGGGTGGTCGAGGAAGTACACCGCATCTCCTCCCCGCCCCCGAGTGCGGCCGGAGGCAATCTAAGGGAATGGAAGCCACGTTCATAGCGGGGGCAAGGGTTGGTTAGTCAGCAGTGGTAGGGGTGTGGGCGGGGAGGGACCGCGCGCGGCTGCATATCTGCGGAGGCGCAAGAGCTGAGGGATATCTGTCTGTGGCTGCGACGAGTGGAGGAAGTGGACTTGCTGCTCGGGAAAGGAGTCCTTTAGCTGGACGACGCTACGAGGTATTCGCCGGAGTTTCGGGCAAAAGGGATGGATTCTTTTCCTCCCCCGACCCGACAAACATTTGAAAGAGAGATGTCACTCCGCTCTAATTGGACTACATATTGAGTACGCCTCGAGCATTTGAAACCCAGCACAGAATTATTTAATACAAGGAATAAACAAAATACAAAGGAAAATAGCACGCTTCGTTAAAAACTGCTATGAGCGAACGGAGAGGGTAACAAAGCTGATGGAAGGGCTAGGTTGGGAGCCTTCAGAGACCAATAGATTAAACGTTACGCGAAGATTATAGGTAGGTACATACTTGAAAAATTCAGATCACGCGAGTTTTTAGAATGGCACGGAGGATATTATTTGAACTCCGCATAACATCTCTCAAATTGGCAGAAGCGAAAAAATAATAGAGATACACTTTCAAATAGAGAGATAGATAAATTACATCTTCCCACGCATGATAAAGGATGTTCCTCCGTGTGAGTCAAAACCAAACCGGAATTCCACCATTTCGATTGCATTGTTTAATGAACATTGCTTTCGCTTATGACGATCCTTATATATTAGGAAGCAAGATTACGATACAACGTATGCAGATTATTCGAAGATTATATTCTTAATAAACTTTTTTCCGGCCATATGGACCCAATGCAGTCCCATTTCTATTGAATTAACAATTTCGACTTCAGTTCCTGTGGTTATTTGCTAATAACTCAAAACTGATTGGTGCTTATGTTTTATTATCATGCAACTCCCAGTATTTCTTCTTTTTTCGCAAACATGGCATTAATTAGATAGTGATATATTATTTTTATCCATTTCACCCATTCTTGCATGTAACACCATGCAATTTTTAAGTTTAATTTGCGCAAAAAAGTAGTGTGGAATGTTAAGTTTTGGTGATTTACATCACACAGAGGACAGGTTTTTCCATAAGTATCCAGAATGCGAATTAAATAACACGAGTCATTTTACGGTGGAACCACCTTATTGACTACGAGAAAAACGGGGCGAGACCCTAATCCGTCACGACACATTTCACTTTTAGTCCTTTCCCTTTCTTAATTCCTTTTCCCTATTCCTTCCCCTTCCTTCATGGCCGATGTCCTTAGAGCCTCCGCCACACGTCCTTGCCTCGGCTCACGGGAAAGCATAAGTAGACGTGGAAATGTGACGCTGCGAGAATCCTCCCCAAGACCAAGTCTCGACGCGGACGATCTTTCAATGGCGAGCGTTATGCGGGACCGGGCGTTAAATTAACAACGAAGCGTGGTCACGGAGTCCTTCCGGTGGTGGGCGGTGGGCTCACCCGGCGTCTTTCGATGGCTTCTTCCACTTTCCTCGCGAAATCTTCCCTCCTTCTCCGACCTGCATTCAGCTACGTTAATGGTATAGGTGGTACTACTCCTTCGAAAACGGGAGGATCACTCATTTTTATCAAGCTCTCGCTCCACTAGGGAGGCTGAGAGTTGAGACATTCAAGCAGAGAAGCGTTCTCATAACATTTCCGCCTTAACGCAGCAGCAGTCTCAAAAAAATAATAGGGAAAAATAGCCAGAGTGCATTTATTACAACGGAATAAAAAATATTGACGCACCATCCTACTGCTAAATGACCATAATTTCAAAGTGTACATTGGATAAACCAAGGGGCATATACTTCACACCACCACCACTTCTCAATCCGAAGATCTATTCATTGCGTTAGAGACGAGCCCAACTGTTACACACTATCCTCAAACATAGCCTTATGGCGAATGAAATTTAGGTGGGGGGACATTCTGAACGAGGGAGACGAAAAATCGGCGACTTTCGGCGACGTTCTTTTAGTCCCCTTATCCTAATGTAAAGGAAACCTGAAAGCATCAATTTTATAAGAGACTATCTCCCTTCCCAGGATGCCCTGCGGATTTTCGGGAGTCTCTACTACTAAGAAAATCAAATATTTCAGCTAGGGAAACTTAGGAGCAGGGATATAAAAGAAGAACTTAACCCTAAGCACCCAAAGGATTTAATCACCATGAAATGATGCCACCTAAAAGTAGCTCTTTGGTGTAATAAAGACATACAAGAATGACAGAGATAAAGTATCAATGAATGAATAAAATCAGTCTCACTTAGCAATTGATTTACACTTGATAGATCGTAGAAGCATAATCCTAGTAATCCCATAATCCTAACACAAAATATATAAGTAGAGTTTCTAACACTTACAAATAATGAGAGGGCAAAACTCGTACTGATAATAATGGGCCCTGTATGCAGGTACTAAAAGAGAGACAATAGACCAATACATATGTTTTTTACAAAAAATTGCTAATTATTCCTTTATATAGGTTAAAATAGATGAAGACAGGGAACAAAACGGATGAACTTTCCTAATAGAACTACTAACAAGAGGAGACCAGGCAATATCAAACGTAGCCTTTAACCACTCCTCCGGTTAACTATCCACAAACGTTATTCCGAATATACGGTAAAATTTTTAATTCACTAACGAAGACCTGAGTATTTATCACATCATTTATCTCATGTTATTGTAGAAAAATCTTCTCGATGAAAAAATACTTCCAAGAAAGGCTTTACATATAAATTGTCGGTAAAAGTAGTTTATTATTTTTTTGTTTCAAGCTTACGACGCTCTCCTCAAAGTCAGTCGCCCGCTATCGACGAAACCATTCAGAATACATGCCGAAGTAAATAAAGGAATACATATATACCCAGAAAGCAAGTTACGAGAGCCTTAAGTGATGCCTCTTGTCGTTATAAACTTTTCGAGGTAGAGCGGTAACATTTTAAAGCATTTCATCGTCTCCATTAATACACTTCTCACGCACCTTTAAGAGGGGAAGATAAATTAACTTAGGTGAGCTGCGAACTTTCGTTTGTTTTTCAAGGTTTCCAGAAACAGGAGAAAAGTGAGAGGGACGTATGAATTCATTAGTGCCCGGGGAGTTACACTGCCTCCGGCCGCATCTCGGGGTGGGCGGATGTAAGAGTAGGGGGTGGGAGGGTATAAGGGTGGGGAGGGTAAGTACAAGCGTTGGGAACAGGAGCCAGGATGAATGGGGAGGTGGGGAGTACGAGGGCTGCGGGGTGAAGAGGACTGGGAGGGTAAGGAGAGGGTGGGAGGGGGAAAAGGATGGACAACGACGCTGTCGCGTAACAATTTTAGCATCCTCTTCATTTGGACGCTTAACTCATCGCAAATCAATTTGATCTTGGAGCAGGTCAAGTCTCGGCTATTAATGGAATTTTCACTCAAGCCCATGAATAATAAGAGGATTGGCGACCGATGAGCAAGGCAAGCTATTTATTTTTCATGGACTTCTTCATCAATTCGATAAATAAATAATTAATCCAAACAATTCGTGAATACATTCTATCAAGTGAAGAAAAACATATGAAATGCCCATGTATGAATATTTATTTTTCCTGACGCTAAAATTTATGGGAAAAATAAATATTAAAGCTTGACAGTTCAAGAAAATCTATAATCAATCAAAAGAACGCATCTGAAATACCGGAAGATGAATGTAATTTCTAAAAATTTCTTCCGAAAACTGTTTTTTACGTTGAGAACAAGAGTTCATATTTCAATAAATGCAGATGGTTTATTTGTTTCCGATAGAATAAAAAAATTTTAAAAAACTACCTCTGTCTTACGTGATGTTATTAAACGTAGAAGAAAACTGACATAGCGACTACAGAGGGAAATTTGAGGGTAACCGCGAGACTTTGCACATAATGTAATATCAAAGATTGTAATAGTACTGCCCTAGCAATTTCAAAAAAAGACAGAATAATCTTTGATCAACGCAGGAATAATGAGGAATATGTATATATTTCAAATTTAACATAAAAATTCAACGCGTACATATGTCACAAAATTAGACAAAGTAAGATATGCTTTCACGTCATATTACATGCATTTGAAGGCCAACTCAGACCAAGACCGAGCTGTCAGCACCATAAAAGGATATTAAAATACACGAAAGCAGGAGGAAAAACCTTAATCATTCATCAAGAGCATTCTAGAGAGATTTTTCTTTGACGGAAATTAGACCAAGTCTCTAAGACAGGTCACCGTGCCCCCCATTAAAATTAATGCTCTCCAAAAGAAGTGAATTGATTGTTTATTCCACTTAGTTTATATCGGTACCCAAAAGGAATGAAGAGGGGAGGCCCTAACACGGAATGGAATAACAGACAAATTATCGTATTTGCGCAACAAAGTCATCGGGTGTGTTGCTTGGGGAGGCAGGCCTGAGGGGACGCGCTTGTTGTTTCCCCTCCGCCCCCGGGGGCCGCTCCCGCCCCACGGTTTACTTGGGAGGGGGGAGAGAGGAGAGGACGAGAGAGTGGAGAAGAGAAGAGAGACGTAGGCATGTACAGGAGAGGTAGTGTGCAGAGCGGCGGAGAGGAAATATTTGCGACCGGGATATCCTCACTCTCCCCGAGCATAAAAGGGAGAAAAAGACAAGCCGAAGGGGCTCTGGCACGCAGAGGATGGACGACAGAGAATGGAAGAGGGGAAGGGGGACGAGTGTGTGTGTGTAATACCATGGGCGAGAACGGGAGGCAAAGGAGTTGCTGGAAGCATTTTTCTCCTCCCTCCTACCCCCCCCCCCCCCCCGCGTGATATTTTCCTGGAGAGGAGTTGGCTGGACGGAATGGACAGGGGGCAGCACAACCAGCGAGATGAAAACGAGAGGAAAAGGGGGGAGGCGTGCCCCCCCCTCCTTTCCTTTTTCACCTTTTCCTTTTTTTAATATCCAACGGGAACAAGAGAGAGAGAGAAAGTAAAAGTCAGCGGGTCATTCTTTACTTTTTTCCAAGGGGGGAAGAGATGGAACTGGGAGGGGAGGACAGGACCAGCGAGGAGCGGATTGGAGACGGGGAAGGAAAATCTACTCCGACCCCCATTCAATGCCTCCTCCCATCTTTCCCTAGTTTTATATCTCCATTCGCCTTTGTGCGAAAACCTCCGTTCATACTCTGCGACGGCTAGAATTCAATGAGGCCGAGCCGAGAGAAAGTGTTTCCACTCGAGGATATTACTCGCGCCGAATACTTTTGGTGGAACGGATGGATGGAATTCGAACAATGAAAGTTTGACGCAGGGCTAACCTCCCACGATAACACTGCAAGATATACCTACCATTTCCGCGCATGCACATGTGGAAATCTATGTATACTTGGTTGGAATGGATGATTGAAATTTGAACAATGAAAGTTTGACCAGGGGAAAAGCACTCACACTTAAGAACACACCAACCCGTAAAACATGCGTTTCAACGAATGAAAATAAGGATTGCGTCCCATTTAGAGTGTGAGATGAGAACTATGCGTTTATATAAGATGCGCACTGCCCATTTTAAGAGTTTGATATGCTAAAATATGCGCAAAATAAGAAAAGTACGCAAGAATCTTACCAAATCATTGGTCGACGATCTCCATTTTAATGTGCACAAAACTATATAGTGTGATTGGCGAGAAATTTTATAAAAAAAGGATCGAGAATTTTATATATTGTTATCATATTGAGTTTGATTGCAAGATGTTTAAAACCTTTGGTCGTGTAAGGCATAAATATTTCAAAATGCCAAAGTTTCGACTAATTTTTCTTTATTCTTCAGGGAATTTGTACTAGTAAAATTAGCCATTTCCTTATTAAATAAAAAATAAGATAGCACGAGTCATTATCTAAATCAAAGTGGACACAAAAATGGCTAATTATACTTTTCAACTTAAAACTTTTAAAACAAAATAGAAATACAATGTCGAGTAACCTTAAACTAATAACTGCTTTGCATTCGCGGAAGATGTCTAAAATGGGATCATTCATGAAAAAAAATAAAAAGAGAAAGAGTTGCTCTTCTTACTAACTCTGTTCCATTTTCTTAATGTGATAGTTTTCGGAGATCGAACCTTACCATATTGGAGAGGAAAATAAGCCAAAGCGAACTGGATTAAAACACAGGAAGTTCCGGAAACCTCTTCGAAAACAGCGCAACAAAACCTGCTGATGCCAAGCCTCATCGTTACCACGTACTCGCAAATGCAAACGATAAAAAAGAATAGTTTCACGCTGTACATAAGTTACAGGAAATATTAATATTTAAAAGCGATATTGTACCCGAATGAATGGGAAAGTTGATGCTTCAAATACGCTAGAGAATATTTGGCTTAAAAAATAACACAGGAAAAAACAAAGGGTTTCCCGAAACTGGTTGGGTGAACTTACGACGAAGAGTAGTAGCTCTCATGAAAGCCAGAGGAGAATTGTTATTATCTGGGAGGGGGTTCTACGAAACAGAAAGAACGTTACTCCAGAGTGGATTCCACGAGGGGAAAGACATTGTTTTTTTCACTATCGTCGGCCGGGACTGTAGCCGTGAGCGTGCGACGTGGTGGGGCTTTTGACTTTTTAAAGGGAGTATTCTCGCAGGGGGAGGAGCGACGGTGGGCATTTTTATCACACACTGGACGATGAGCACCAAGCCTCCTCGCGGACATAGGAGTGAAGATGGACCACGACACCACCGGGGCTTGCCCGTGAGGATTCAGGCCTATAAGTCTTAGTTGGTGGGCTTGTGAATTGATAGGGTTGTCGAAATAATGGAGGCAATTATATTTAGTTGAATAACCATTAAGGTTAGGTGGTTTCTTACTTTCTCCCGAGATCTTGAATAAAAGGCCCGGGAATTCTTCTCAATTAAAATACTTGAAGCTGACTACGCTTCGGGAAAAGTATAAAGGTGCTACTAAACACTTAAAGAAATTTTTAATTTCCTAATGAAATAATTTGGATAACATTTAGAAATTAGCACAAATACATTCAAATTTCTCCTTACAGTAAATGAGGAAATTTTATATGAAGTAATAAATCTTTGGTACTAGGTAGGTGTTCCACCTTCTAGACCGAAGTATAAAATATTCATGCCATAATTTGGTGAGAATCTAACTGGTAGTTTCCGGCGTAACTTGGTGGAACTTATTCATTGTATAAATGGAAAACTTGAACTTTGTAGTTCCACAATGATACTTTTATTACCATGACCCGAAGATGACGTTATAGTACGTCGAAACCTGGGTCATGCTAATAAAAGTATAATTGTGGAACCACAAAGTTAAAGTTTTCCATTTATTGGTGAGAATCTAATCGAAATTTGGTTTTACCTGCGTTAATAAAACGTGCAAACCTCATCGAAGTGTATTCAATCCACTCATTACTGCTTATAGTGTTTTGAAGCTATAATGGTAAACATTTGAGCGAAGGCAGAGGGTAAGAGACAATGCAAATTATGCTCCAAGGTGAGAATGCGATCCAAACTTTAGTCAAAATTGACTACGTGATATGCAGGAATTAAAATTCACATTTACAAATTCAGTACATTATTCTCCTCTTCCTCCAGTATCGATCACTTATTTCGCAACATTATTGAAGACTAACTGGGGCCTTTTATTTATTCCAGAAGATTAATGTTACCTTTCGCGAAGTAGGCACTTCACGTTCACTCACCATTAATCACAGTAAATCACTCAGAATCACAACAAAATCGCCAAAAACTTCAACCTTAATAGAGAAAAAGCAAATGCAATTGAAATATTCGACATTCATACAATACTGAGAGCTCTTTAGTGCTAGAGCCTCCATTAATTTCGAATCAAGGGAAAACTTCACGCGCTCTCGCCTCACCGAAGGTCATTCAACCCATCTTTCGGAACCACAGCACGAAGTTTTAACTCCCATTTCGGTCGTTTCCCAAGACTCCACCACACCAGTGAATCACGCGACGAAGTTTTTCAAGTGGTTAGTACTGAACAATAAACGATAATTTGCAATATGAGCAAAATAGTAGCAAAAATTGTGATTCCCCGTGCAAAATAAAATTTCCATGACAAGGAAAGATCGCGCAGCATCACCCCTCTAAGCATTCCAAATGGAAGGAGCGAGCGAAAGCGAACACAGTAGGCAAATGATAAGGACCTCGGAAGAGTGGAGAGCAAGGCACAGACGCAGGTGGAGAGAAGTTTCGAGGCTCCCCGAGGCTGCAAGGAAGAGGAAGAGGCGAGCTTCTATTCTCGGACTCCCAATCCCCTTCTGCTCTCTCACCAGCGGCGGCGGCGGCGGCAGCGACTTACTGCCATTCTGATTCCCGTAATCACCAGACTCAAGCTCCTCGCCTGGAATCGGGGGAAGACCAGACATTCTCCGAAGGGTCAAAACCCTTTTCTCTCCCCTATCCTCGTACGTACCTCCCCCCAAAGCATACCCCTTCCTTCTTTTCCAGGCGAGATACGACCCCGTGCCCCAGCGACGGACAATGTGAGCGACTTCAATTATTTTCGTCGTTTGGTTAAAATAAAGGGAGCGCACTTCGGAGCGCCTTGGCTGAAGGGACGGATGGAGATTAACGACCTCGGCTTCTGTGGAGGACGAGCGGCCCTCGCGTTTTATGGCGACCGGAGGGGTTTCATAAAGGGGCGATGGAATGACAGCGAAATGCTCGCAGACCCCGCCGATGCAGCCCCCAGCCATAAGAGGAGTGCATCGTTGCTCGCAGTTAAGCGAACCACCACTTCCCGGATCTTATGTGACGTTAAGATATGCACTGCAATTTCTTTTTATTACCTATCGACATCACTTTAGAATATTCTGGAATGTCTGCGGTGAATAAAACTCGTAAAAGTACCTTGAAAATGGGAAGGCATGTCCAACCAAGGTCAGTTAATGGCAAACCTTGAGGAATGTAACTCATAAAAATATACAAACAAAGAGATAAAATGACAGAGAATGCACATTAATATGTAATTTTATGCCGTTTTTCACTGATCTTTCTATCCACTAACAAACATAAAATACGCACTGAAAAACCTGCCGTGCCAATTAATCAAGAGTTCAAATGCCCTAATTTCATTACCTTAATATTTACATGATATTTTGGAATAGTCTGTCCATCAGTTTATCGAGTTCCAAACAATAGCGCTGGTAGGAACGTTGTAACCTCACATGCTAATACTGAAGGCGAGTATAACCTAAGGGACACTATGCAGTGCCAGTCGTCTGCAAGCACACTATAACATCCCTTTAGAAGGAGAAGGATCCCCTAAATGGGTTTGCCTCCGCTGTGAATGCATTTTGAACGCTAAGTGATAACCACAGAACTGTGAACGAGATACGAAAATGGCGAACGGAAGTTTTTTCCCAAGATGAGGGTGTTTTTGAGTAAAATAGACAAAAGAAATCGTAAAGCGAAAATTCAAGGGAGTCAACAACCTGGCAAGAAGCATTATTACTTTAGTATGCCTTCTCTTTCCTGGCTTCAAGGTTTCGCCTGGGAATTTTTAAGCACAGGTTTTTTCACCTCAGATCAAGTTAAAAATCAAACCAAGTTTCAGGATAACACTCGATTATATATTTTACCCGAGCCTGGTATGGGATGGGGGCTCATAAATAAAAAAACATAAGTTGAAGATGAATTATTTTCTCTACTGTGTATGAAAAGCACAATCAAAGAAAGGGATCAAGAATTTTGAAGGTGGAAGCCTTTGATGGCAGAACGGCTAATATATTGCGTTTATAAAGATATAAACACGCCAAAAAAGGAAATGTAAAAGCAGGGTCTTGACGAATTAACACATACTTGACACACCGCATATAATTATAGCAAGGTTACAATTCAATCGGTAAAAATACAACCGAGAATTTCCAGGGATATTCCGGCCAGACATGATACTTCACGTAGAAACCCTTTTAAAGATGGCAGCAGAAATCGATGAGCACTTGTCAGCGCTTGTTATCGTGGGATACGAAAACAACGCGGAATGCCGGTTTGAGAGGGAGGGAGACAACTTCATCGCACCCGCGACGACATTTCTTATCATATTGAAATCGGAGAGAGCGGCCGCGGAAATTCGATATCACGAAAGAGAGATATCGACATCCGATACCGGCGAAGACGAACGACAGGTGAAAACGCAAAAAGAGAGGATTAACCGAAGGCTAGGGAAATGTCCACCACGCCCTTCCGCGCAGTCCCGCGGGACTGTCAACTGTTTGCATTCCTCTCCGTGACGGGAGACATACTTCACAAGTCGTGATGCTGCCGCGACACTCGGCTTCAATCTTCCACGTCGCCTTGGGCGGGGGAGGGGGAAGGGGGAGGCGGCTCCTCCCCACTTCTCGCTCCCCGATTTCACTTCCCTTGCATCTCTCTCCATCCGGCTCACTGCCATTCTCCAAGTTTTTCCATCTCTATGTCCAGCTCATGCCCCGTTTACACTACTAGCTCTCTAGAAACTCGTAAGAATTTCACCGAGTTAACGCAAGTTAGCGTCAACCATAGTAAACTTGTTTACCACGCTAGATTTACTACGGTTGACGCTGGTTACTGGCATTTGAAATTCGTGAGAACGCAAGTTAGTTGAGAATCGTGGCAGAAATACGAGTTAAGAAAATGGAGGGTCAAGCAGAAGGACGGCAGCACTACACTGAAAGGGAAATTGAAGTTCTTCTGCACAAATACAGCCAGCAAGTCCGTTCAAAGGAGGATGCATTGATTAAATTAACATTCTAGACAGATATTAAATGTGAATACCGCTCAGTACTGCTTGGTACTGCTGCAGGCGCGTTGTTTTTTTCGTGATTCTTTGCTCTTCACCATATGTCACCAACATTTCTAATTCGGTAAATTAGAAACTATTTAAACGCAAGTAAGAGCCACCATGTTAACCAACATTCAACCCTAGTAATGTAAACGGGGCATTAGCATGCGTTGGCTGGATAAGAATATTTAATATCTTCACTAACACGGGGCATTTATTACAAGGGGGTTGCAGGGGCCGGAAACGTTTTTACTCCAAGGCTAGAAGGTGGGCCCAACTATGGGCATAGTTCGCCTCATTAAAAATTTTCCTTAAGAGTAGGTATCTGAAGAGACTGAAACGACACAGCCGGTAAAATGAAATAAAATTCCACGCAATGAATTCATCTAATCATGGTGAGTTTCCCATTCCAATTCATATAGAAGATTGATATGATCTTTTTTCAGTGTTGTGAGTTTAATGTTCATACGTGCCTCAGGCGATTACGCACATATCCATCGGGAACGGCCCCCGGGTCGGACCGAGCTCGACCGAACTGAAATTAAGATCAGGTACAGCCCTCTAATTTACAATATCAATGGCAGTGGGAATAGCTGACTTTAAAAATACTTCTCAAAGACACCGCTGAAACTTCCAAGGGGTAATGGAGTTAAACATTTTTTTACTCATTTTTTTACCACAAAAGAAGGCTTACGTTTCTCAAAAATAAACGCAAAGGAAGCGAAAAAGAAAACATAACTTAACAATTTAGCATAAATAAAGTATTAACTATTGATACCACGTTCCCTCACTTCACCTTCTACTTCGTTTCACTTAATTCGTCTTTCTCATGTGTTCCATTACTCGCAGAGAAGACAATGGCAAAGATGAGAATAAGGCAAGAGTGAGACGGCGAGGAAGAAGAATAATCGAGAAAAAGGATATGGGAGGAAGAAAGAGAAGTTGATGGTCACCTGCACTTTTACTTCTAAAGGATGGATATCTAAGTTTCTGAAAATGAAACATGAAGAAAGTAAATCGTGATACGTAATTAGCAACGGATAATGGTGCATCACTATTATCTCATAATTTTCTTTTGTCTTTCTTCATTTTCTCCCTCGCTTCATTCGCTGGAGCTGCTAGCATATAATCAACGAAGCGCGGGAAGACAAAGGCACGAATGAAGAGCTGGAGAAGGAAAGATAAAGAAAGAGAGAGGTCGAAGAAGTAGGACAATGGAGGAATAAGATGAGGGAAGAGAACAAAGGAGATGGAAAAAAAGGGTAGGGATGAGTAACCTCAAATAATTTTTTTACGCCCACAGGATATCTTTGAGTCTCAAAAATATGTTCAAAGGAAGTAATTAAAAATGTGCTAGTCAAAACGTGAAATAAAGTAATATTAGTACTATTAAATCTTTTCATTTTCCCATTTACATTCATTTCTCTTCCACCATTCGTCGAAGCCTCTCACGTGCTTCATAATTCGCTGTGGAAACAATGGTACGGACGAGGAGAAGAGATGAGTAAGAACAAGGGGGCGAGAAAAAGAAGTAATGGAGAAATAGTATAAGAGAGGAAGTCGGGGGGGAGAGTAAGAATAAGAGAGACAGCAACAGATGGTAAATAAAAACTAGCAGATCATTCACACCTTAAGAATACCTAGGTTCTTCAAGAAGAACTCAAAGAAAATAATCAAGACTGCCAAATTCCTCTTGTGAAATAAAGAATTACTATTAACACCAAATCTTCTCACTCCATCAATTTTTCTTCCTTCTCCCTCACTCTATTGACCGACGCATTTCTTTGCGGGCAACGGCATCCTACGATGGAAAAATCGGTTCACACTCAGTCACCGACTTTAAAAATCGTTTACCTCGGCTCGAATTCGGAGGGGTGATCTCCTATTCGTCCGAATGTTGTTTCCCCTGTATGCAAGTGGCAGGCAGTGTAAGTGCAAAAGGACATTAGCCATCGAAGCGCGATGAGCACTAATGGTACACTCCTCGATGTCTTTTTACGAGAGTCAAAAATTCGTTGGGAAGACAATGGTACGAACGAGAACCAGGAGAAGCAGAAAGGGACGAGGAGGTGTATAATGGAGAAAGATGATAAAAGGAGGAAGAAAAAGTACGGCGGAGATGAGGGAGGGGAGAGGAAAGAGCGGGGAAATAGAGGAGAGGAGTGGGGTTGGGGGTAGCACGACGTCATTTGCCTTCCAGCCGCGAGGAAGCCAGAGCGACTCTTTTTCCAGTTGACAGCTCCCTCCTCCCATATACACATACACTCATCGCATTTGCAGGCCTTTACTTTGCCCCGACTTATCTCCACCGTTCCATGCAACGGAGCCCCGGGTAAACTCGATTCTCGAAAGACCATCCACGTCTCGCCGAAATTCACACACTTGGGAGGAACTTAAAATATAGAAAAAAAACGAAGAACGCGGATGCATCCCCTCAGTGCGTCTTCGGAGACACCGAAGGCTAGGGAGTTCTCATGCATCGAGCTATCGTTTGCGGAAACGATACTGAGCCCTTTACGTGCGTTTACTGGCCGTGTATGCAGGGTGTTTCGTAATGACTCTGTAATATTTTAGGATATGATTAAGCAGGTCAAAATAGGAAAAACAATTCAATTGGACATGTGTCCGAAAACGCACCGTTATTCAGCTGTATGTCAGTATGCGTTTTTCACGGAAGCCCCGCTAAATAAAAAAACATTTAAATTAAGACTTGATATTTTGCATAGCTATTAATGGTAATGTTTTAAACTAGCATACGAAATTTAATTATTTTATAATACACTTTAAAAATTGAGGACAATCAAACTTTTCAATCCTTAATACCTTTGCACACAGAAATCATATTAAAAAAGTGCAAGCATGAAAAAGTTGCGCCTTTTATTTAAAAATAAGATGGTATCAATAAAATTTTCATACCTACTAAAACAATGAAATGGTCAATAGATTTTCAAAGCAATGTCAAAGAGTTTAATGCACACATACAACAATATGGTTTCAATAAAATTCCCATACCCATACAACAATGGTATACCGATTTGCAAACCAGATGACAAAGATACTTTTACTTTTACTCAATCAATACAAGGAAATACATGATTTCATACATAAATCGTTCATTAAATTAATAAAATACAGAGCAACATAATTAAAGAAGGTGTTCAAAATGTAGCTCTCCCGTAGCAATACAGCTCTCGCAACGCCTACGAAGAGACTCGTATACTTTAACCAGTACATTTTGATTGTTCCTAATTTAATTTGCTGCATCTTGAATTAGGTCTATCAACTGCTCCCTGCTGTAGATCCGCTGGCCATACACAGCTTGTTTCATTTGGCCCCAAAAGAAATAATCCATAGGATTGAGTTCGGTTGACCTAGGAGACCACAAAACAGCAATGCATTAAACTATCTTTGTCGTTTGGTTTAAAAATCGGTTGACCATTGTTGTAGAGGGTATGGATATTTTATTGAAACCATATTGTTGTATGTGTGCATTAAACTCTTTGACATTGGTTTGAAAATCTATTGACCACTTCACTGTTTCAGTAGGTATGAAAATTTATCGATGCCATCTTATTTGAAAATAAAAGGCACAAATTTTTCATGCTTGCACTTTTTTAATACGATTTGTGCGCAAAGATATTAAGGATTGAAAATTTTGATTGCCCAACATTTTTAAATGGTGAGTTATAAAATAATTAAATTTCGTATGCTAGTTTTCAACATTGCCGTTAATAGCTACACAAAATATCAAGTCTTTATCTTAAATAGTTCATTATTTAGCAGGGTTTCCGTGAAAAACGCATACCGACATACAGCTGAATAACGGTGCGTTTTCGGACACATGTCCAATTGAATTTTTTTCTCATTTTGATCTCCTTTATCATATCCTAAAAATATTACAGAGTCATTACGAAACACCCTGTATATATGTGGAGAAATATGGCCAAACAATAAAGGGAGATGGAAAGGAAGCACGGAGGGACGCCCCTCATAACGCCTTAAGACCTGACATGGAGGACACAAAGCTTCTCTCAAAAAAGCCAGCGAGTGGAGGTGAAGGGGAATTTCGTTCCGCAACTATTCACACGGTTTTTTTCCGAATGCCATTGAAGTCCTTCTCTCGTGGCGTCTGACACTACTCGCAATATCCTCTCGGTATAGCAACACGAATTTCAGCGCACGGGGCACAAGATTGCTTCTCCTTTGGAACACAACGGACGTAGATCAACCCTAAACATTTTGAGAAACATCATCCACCTTCAGGGAGCCCAAGGAATACTTTGATGCTTACGGCAACTATCACAATTTCTGGGTCAGTAATCTTAATATCACCCTACTTTTCATGCGCTTGCTTCGTGAAACGCGTCGAGTCCTTCCAATTTTATCCAGGAAACTATTTCGGTCGTTGGAGGAGCGAGGAAACATGCGAAGAAGCAATGTGAACTTGGGGATGCAAGAATGCGATGGCAACTTTACCGCATGTATTACAATATCGTAAAATGTAGTAGTGGAGTTTGATAACACTTGGCACAACCATAAAATTCTTCATAAAATTCTTACAGATCTCGACCGCTTTATGAATAATGTTAAAAGTTCTGGAGTTTATTTTGTCAATTATAATGATTACAGTGTATTTACCAACGTTTCGTCAAGTTTTATTGCTATCATCAGGGGTAAAACATTAAAAAATGTAATTATAAATTGTGACTTTTAACTTGGTGCTGTTAATGTTTTAGCTCTGATGATGTCAATAAAACTTGACGAAACGTTGGAAGATACACTGTAATAATTATAATTGACCAAAACTCAAGAACTTCTATCATTATTCTTCATAGAGGCGTTATGCCGTTTAGCACCCAAAATGCGTGACGTCCGTCATTCACGAAAGTTATAACGTTTCGCGACAGCGTGACGCGAAAATCGCGATTGATTTGCATGAAAAATCTCCATAATTAATACAGGGAATTCTAGGGACATCAAGAGACAAAAAATCGTAAATTCTGACTGATGTCACCCCAGGGGCAAAGATGAGGCTTCTATTTGTGCGCTTTACGACATGAGAAACATGGACATGATTTTAACGGCGCGCATGGAATGATGAAGGTGACACACTTGTCAAAATACGAAATACCCCAAAACCCAATATGAGAGCTTCTCTGACGCATAAATTTAAGATTCCGAAAAAGGATAATTGGCAGTTGAGTCAAATGATAAACTATATTTACCAATAGCGCTTAAGTATGCGTAACAAGTTTTCATACACTTAAGTACCACTCATATTTTGCTAGACAAATTCATGCATAAAACGAAGACTACGACAGAAGATAAATAATATACACTCAAGTGAGTGACGGTAATATATTTCCAAAAGTCTGTAAGCACTACAATACTACAAGCAGTTGTGACATCGAAAGGCGCCTAGACGCGTAAATTGACTAAAAAAAGTTTGAATATCTCGCCGGAAGTCGAGACTATTACGTGCTATATTTGAATGTGAAGGAAGCGCAACTGCGAACGTAAAACGCGCGAAAATATTGGAAAAGTATCACGGGAACGGGAGTTAAAAAAAGGATGAAAACAAAAATAATGGCATCCTTTGGTGGCCAGACTGGCAGCCAGACACGAGACGGCGAAGCTTTGCCCTGTGCCTCGGAAACAATTCGAGGACGGTCAATATATCGGGGATCGGGAAAAATTCAATTCGGCGGAACCCCCGCGGCGACAGCTCAACCCCACCTACCAACGCGACGTGAAATTCTTGAAAAAAAAAACACCGCCATGCGACGCCCCGCGAACCTACGATATTACTTGCGTCGCGCCGCGCCTTCAAGCCCACAAACTAGTGCTACGCCATCGCAAGGGAGTTGGGTACTCCCGACGATAGTCGATATGGACGGCAAGTTCTTTCTTTCAACGACCACCGTCAGTAGAAGTAGGTATTTTCCCTGCGCGGCCGAAAGGATCTTGCGCAGAACGCCGAAGTCCAGCAGAAACATTGCAGCTGATTGCCTATAATATTTTCTAGCACTCTGGGTCTCCTACCAGAGAAACCAGCATCTAAAGAGCAGCAGACTAGTAAACCACGTAATTTATATTTTTCTAAAGACCATTCGCAATGCCGTGTCAGACGGTAAAAAAGATATAAAAAATATTAACAAAGGGAGTGAGGGCACCTCAGACGAATGCCGAAAGAAGGTAATATTCAACCAGAGAAATGAAAAACTCTCAAATCACTGCGAAATGCATCTTTTGGTACAACGGGCTAACACATCTGACCAGCAATTGGGAGATCCGGGTTTGAGTCCCGGTCAACTGAAATGATTTTTTAAAGGTCATTTGGTGTATTTAATAAATTGCCTAAAATATAACATTGAAAAACTCACATTTGGGGTGAAAGATGTTTTTGTTGCCTTTATAGCTTCGCCTGAATAAATAAAAAGCGATAAGTAATTCATGCAAAGAACCCGAGCCCAGAAGATACACTACCATAGCAGAAATAGGTACGTATCCGCAATTGCTGTTGATGTGTAGATTTAAATGTGTCAATATGGGTAGTGCAAAGTTTTTAATTGCCGTGAGGGTGAGGACTTACACTTTTAAGTACATAATTTGAACGAATTCCATAACTATTTACTAAACAATCGGACGCGACTCTTTTACACCTACAGAATGAAACCTACCGGCAGATTAACGAACGTATCACCTGCGCACATCGCTAAATTCGTCGTCGTTCGTTCGCGCTGATCTGTTCCAATCTTCGCTAACTTCAACACCTTAAACGGAAAACTCCCCTAAACCTAACATAAGACTATTTTAGCGAAATACTTGCTTATCGAGAAGGGCAAGGCGATCAATCAGGTAGGAAATTACAAGTTAAGATCTTATTTTATCAATGTTGAAGTCGCAGAACTGCAAATGGCGGCGCCTGATCATGGAGGAAAGGGGAAACAAAATATCTTTTCGTTTCGTATCGTTCTAAAGTCGCCGCTGCCGCAGACGACAGCAAACGCACACATAAAATGGGCTGAAGAGGGGAGGAGGGAGCAGGAGGAGGAATTGGAGAACAAAAAACAAACGCCGCCAGCTGTTCCACTCTCCCGCTTTCGAGTCCGCCACTGCCAAAGGAGAGGTGAGAGGAGGGACCTCTCACCTCTCCTTTCTCTCTCCTCTCCCGCCATTCGTCGACTCGGGTTTCTCACCTCACGGACACACGGGAGACGTACGGGAGGGGGTAAGGGTTGGTTTCCCTCTGGAGGTCTTCGCCACCGAAATCCCTCCCCTCACTCCCCCCATTATAAACCCCGCCCTCTCCTTGCATCCCTTCTTTGCCGAGAGAACGTTCCTTTGTCACCCGCCCTCTGCTCCTCCTCCAGCATCCCTCAGCGCCCGTCAACCCCCAAGCTGCTCTTACTCTCTCATACACGGCGCCATACAAAGAGTGACTCCTTTGTGAATATGAATACTTTCGCGAAGAATTTTTTCCAGCTCATCAGAATTAACAAAGAACGTTGCATTCCTCCATATTCACTCTTTTCTAACGGAAAAAATCATGTCTGTTATAAAATAAACTTTAGGCTTTCGAACGTACCGAAGTAAGAATACGACAAAAGAGAAAACGAATTGAAGTTTTATACCCCTGAAATTGCCATTTCATTAGACAAAATATTGATGATATAAGCTGTTTTCAGATTGTGTAATATTTAAAAAAAGCTATTAGGGTAACCTTCACCAAATCAAACTCAAAAGAAATAAAAAAAAACGGAAGTTGTGCCAATTTTTTCTCATAACTAAATACGCACATGATTCTAAAAGTAAGCGGTTGAGGACACCAGAGTAGTAGGAACTATGATACTTACAAAGTAGTCATGAACCCTGGTCGATTATATGATGGCGCTATTTGGTCACGAATCGTATTGCTACACGAGAATTACAACCCGTCATCCAATAAGTATAATTAAGATGAAAATATTACCAAACTCCTCAAGCATAATCCTGAATAACTATAATCGGAATAAATTCCCCAAGTTTTCCTGCTTACGGCCCCAACGTCTTCCCGCGGTCCCCTCACCACTGACTGCAGCCCCTTTTCTTTGACTATCTCCTCCCTTCGAAACTTACTCTACCCCCTCAAACCCTCTCCCCTACGCTACTTTGAGGCTCTCCCACTCTTCCTTCCCTCCTCTCAACTGCCCCAAACTCCTGCACTCTCAGCAAGCGCTGCTGATTAGACTAAAGCCACACACTAGCGGGGGTCGACAACATTCCTTCCCGGAATCTCAAGTCCACTTCACCACACTATCGAAGATCGTCAAAAAACGGTTTCCTCTGGCTCTCTGCTATAGCCACGTAAATAATTCTCGCCTAAACAATTCAGAGTCTACAAAAGCAAAAATAAAAAAGAAGAATGATGCGGCAAATGAATAGCATTCATTTGCCGCGATGTCATTGCTCTCTGTATTCCCTGGCGGGCTTGCTTTCGCATTTAGCGGATCACATTGGGGCACAAAAATTGTTATATATTGAAAGACCCTTTTAAACCCCCATGGCTGGGATCTCTAATCCTTACGGTTCCAAAGTAATGCCTCACCATGGGTTGGAGTCTGTGCGCATTATTCGCGAATGTGAACCGAAGTGGATAGGAGGGTATTATAAAAATCTACAGACCGCAAATCCACGGGATACAAACCAAAATAATTAGCATGCAACGAGGCGATAGAAACCGCGTTGGAAACATTGGGTTACGCTGTGACTGGAGGGACTAAATTGCCAGACGTTTAATTACTTTAAATTGCTTGCTGCAGACCATTTCAATGAAGTTATCTCTGACTTATACATCTGATCTTTAATCACTACCGGGATTTTGCACGACTTCTTCGTCGTTAATTTAATACTTAATGAACACGACTAGGCAATCACTAAAAGCAGTTACAAATTAAAAGAGAAGTTACTAATAACGCGAGGCAAAATTATAATTTTTCGGGGACTAAAATCTCGTAAAGAGAATTCCAGAAAATTTTGTTAGAAATCCATTTACCTACCGAGGGCACAGAGAAACATTTAGCTCTATTTTTAAAAATCTTCACCATCCACCGTTAAACACACAGAAATTACTTCTTCGTGCTTATTTAAACTCGAGCCTTTCCTAATAAGGGAGAGATTGTTTTGTACTCGATATTAAAATTTAAAATCGGGGTTATTTCTGTTAATTCAGGCGTCACGTGTAGAAAATAACGCCTGTGACTCGCAATTTTTTTATTATCCCATCTAATAAGATAATACTTTTTCAAACTACCTTATAACAGTCACGCTGTACACAGTTACCAGACGGTGTTAGGACACCGACATTTTTGAAAGACAAGGGAAAAATTCTCATTGAATACGCAAAGCGTTTTCATTTCATTAACCGAAGTAGCATTAACATAAAATAAAATGAAAGACTTACGGTGATGGGAATTTTGGTACTGGATTCATGTTCTTCTGACAAGAGTAGGCACTTCCGGATGGTTCAGGGAGCTATTTTCTTCCCGTAATCATTGGCTTCCCTCCAGGTACCACTTGTTATCTTTACTTATTATTCCATTACATAATCATTCCCTACATAAGATAATTGTAAAAAAACTATGCATTTGAAAATTATGAAACACGGTTATTTGCTCAAAATGAACAGGTGAACAGTCCCACCCAGCCTGCAACTCTAATTCCATTACTTTTCCAGCCGGCACCATTAATCTTCCAGCCGGAGTAAAGGAGGTTTTAACACAGATTTCTTCCTCAGGGAGTTCGAAATAATGCAATGTAAATTCCTTAGCAAAATTATTCCAAGGCTTTAGGAGTATTTTTGTGGCCCGCCGCCTATAATCATGAATCGCGAAGCTGACATAACCGTGCCAATCGACCCTTTTACCTCTCGGATAGGAAGCGAGAATTTTTTATCCCCGAGGCAGGTATTTCAATCAATGTTGGCAGACCAGATGAAAAAAAAGGTTCGACATCGCCGGCCTAATCAATGCGCGCCCAGCATCTCCGTTCTCGCCGTGCCACTCCGCCTCCCGCCATCCTTGTCTTCCCAGAGTTGCAGTGTTCCCGCCTTCCCATCCCCACAGGAATCCCCAAGCACCCACCACCACCCCAGTTCCACCCCCCCCCCTCACTTCCGACGTTTCCCATTTCTCCCACCCTTCTTCCCCCGACTTAAGGAGGGTCCACTGCGACTGGGTGAGTCAAAACAAATACTGAATTCCACATTTTAGTTTTTTTTGCTTAAAAATACGGCTTTCACTGACGACATTCCTGAGCTATTAAAAAAAACAAGATTAAGGTACAAAAGATGCTAATTATTCGACGAATATATTCTTAATGAACACTTTTTGCAGACATAAAAGCTGACTTAAGCGTCATTTCCATCGAACAAGCGCATTTTCGCTTCAATTATAGAATTAATTTGCTAATAACTCAAAAAATAAAATGGGCAGGTTCCTAAATTTGTTGCCACTCATTAAAGCACTTCTCATTAACTGTTTTTTTTACGAAAGGTATTTGTATTAAAGAGAAAAATACTAATTTTCTCCATCTTATACCAATTCTCGCATTTATCACTGCGTAATTTCGAGTTCACTTTGTACGACAACAATAGCGTGGAAAGGTAAGCTCTGGTTGTTCTCAAAGTTTTTGTTTGTTTGTTCGTATGAAGATGTAGGTGTATGTATTCTTCAATAAAAAACAATGAAAAACATTTTTTTAAATGGTAAAAATGTTAACATATCTTCTCCGAAGAAATATCTTATTATCCTTTTTTTTGCTCTGAATGATCTGTATGACTTGTTGAGAGAAATAATTGATCCTGCATGGTAGGATTAAAGAGGACCCCAATACAGGTCAGCCTTAGGGGTTCTCAAAATGTATATTATGCAATGTCTCTGTAATCATATGACGTATTATTGATTGTAAATAATCTATTATCGTATTTATCTTCTAAATAGAAGACAAGTTTCTCTATATGTAGCCCGAATACGCGCTGAATGACATATAAGCCATTTTACGATGGAACCACCCAAAGGCACATGCATTCTCCTCTGCCAAACCCCATCTCCCCGTATACGGGGGATACAGGATCTCGCTGTGTCTCCCCAGAAGGCAGGAGCCCGTTCCACTACATTAAACCTCCGGCGCTGGGACGGGGCCCGTTCATTGTTCCCCCGCATATTCCATCACGATGGAGCGGGAACGTCTCGCCTTTAGGCTGGCCGACCGAGAGTGAAGTAGGGGAGAGGTAGGGAGAGTAAACAAAAGAAACGGATTGTGAATAAGTCAAGGGCGGGTTATGAGGTCAGACGACGGGCGCAATTAATGCCGGGAAAGAATTCGGCAGAGAGGCGGTTTTAACGGTTGACGGCCTCCTAAGATTCCTCTCCGTAGAGCCGCCATTATGCGCGAACTCCTCGCGGGGGTTGTTGGGGGAGGGGACGTTAAAAGAGAGAGAGGGTGGTGGGCGGAACGACCTTGCCGCACCGGGTTAACGCCTCGCCTCTCACGCCGTGATTGTTCCTCGCCGTCCGCGAAAAGGCACTTCATCGCCCGGGCAGCAGAAGGGGCCTTCGTTTGCCGCCTGACCGCTCGGCCACACTTCGAGGAAAAAAAAAGTGGATACTCCCGCGGGGTGCTTAAACATTTGATGAGGCCCTTTTGTTGCCGCTCACCGGTGGGAAGTGAAAACCGAGCGATTACAGAGCAGCGGCCACGTTGAAGGGACGAATCCGTCAAACCGAAATGAATTTTTACGCCCCTGGCTGCGGCTCCCATTCGGATTTTATTCCCTCAGCAAAATTGCTAAGATATTTTTAAACATAAGTTCACGAGGAAAGGATTCAGCCACGCGCGGAAGTAAGGACGAATACTGGACGTCGACTAAGGACAAAAACTATTTCATAACAGCGTGGAAATGCAATGCAAAATCAGAGGAAGAATTCCGCGGGGATCGGGTTAGCGGGGTTGTAAAGTACCTACTGACTTCCATTTCGAGGACCCGGTTTCGAATACCATAGGCGGCGGAGGTGTCTAAGGTAGTGTGAGCGAGATACTTCCCTAGTCATAATGGTGACCATTTTCGAATTTTATTTTCAATTTCAGCGTCTGTGAGAAGTATGAAGTAAATATTGTAACATTAATGGCACAAAAATATAGTTATACATGACAACAATTCTCAGTAATAAAATAAATAAATCTACTTAAGTATCAAACTTGACTCATTTTTTCCCGCCGCGCCGTACGGCTAAAAATCCTTCAAAACAGATGTTTTTGTGATTCTGTAAACATTAATGCGGTGAGTAATGGATTAATTTTTATAAATAGGTGAGAAAACATACAAACTACACATCGTTAGTTTTTTTGTCGCCATATAGGTTTTATGAATTCCTAATTTTTTCAATATTCTCCCTCTGGAACGCACATTCGTAATCTATCCCATGTAAAATATATTATCCCATTATTTGTCGGCCTCGGTGGCGGCGGGGATACGTCCTCGCCTGCCAACCCAAAGGTCGCGGGTTCGAATCCCGCCAGGGGAGGATTTTTCTCCTCCCAGGACATGGATGTTTGTGATTGTTCAAGTTTATTGTAAGAGAGGACCCAATGGTCCTAAATACACTTGATTAAATAAAGACGCAATTATTATTATTATTTATTATTGTTATTAAAACAGCTTGTATTTTCAGGAAAATTGCTCGGAAAGTAGTTTGGTAGGGGGTTAATATTTTGATATCATTGGAAAGATAGGAGTTTTTTCTTTAAAATGAGGCCAAATCCATCAAATTCTAGATGAAATGATTTTTCGCTCAAACTACCTTTAGTGAAATCTCAACCCCTACTTCGGTGCTTTGCGGAGAACACTTCATGTTTAGTACACCGTCCGATGGTACGTTCAGATGTTGTCCCCCTTAGCACCGTTCGTTAAAGAGTTAAAGCGGACGCCAGATTTCTCTCCTTCATTCCTCCTTTCCCAAGAACCCATTCCTTATCCACCTATCTAAATGGCGCGAATGACCTTAATCGTCAGTCGCCTCCACAATTAGCCAACCAACCAATAATGCCGCATCATTTTTGAAAGAGCGGAGATTAAAAAATTCCAACGCCGTCCTTGTATCAAGTCGCTCAATCAACGCCGTCCTTCTTCAGTCATTTATGGCAAGAAGGCAAGGATGGTGTTCCACTCGAGCATACAAGCAGGAAATATGAGATAAGGAGGAAGAAGTCGCAGCTTCGAGGTCCATTGAATTGTGCCATCGCTTGGCAAATGAGATAACCGGATTCGATTTCCAACGGATTTTCATGGCCATACCCTCGATCCGAAGTTTTTCACGTCTTTCGTCACCATGAAGGCCTGAATGGCTAATTTTCCTTTCAAAGGATTTCCCACGTGGGTTTTTTTTCCATAATTTTTAATAATAATTATGTCAAATAATAATAATAGGTTTTTTCACAAGTTTACCTACCGTCGATATATCATTCCTTTCATTTGTCTGAAGAAGAGAATTTACACGGAAACAGATACATTTTCAGCAATTTTAAAATCATCTTTACACAGTAATATAATTGCGAGTGTAATATTATAACAATTACAAGGGCCTGATGATGCATAGTAAATTACCTCCAAAATGTGTGCTCCAAGGTGTAATAAACCTCAAGATAAGGGTTGGAATGAGAAACAAGGTAAAATATATAAATGAGAATGAAATTACACCTCTGATCAGTACACAATAATCAAGAGCATTAACTCTGTTTTAGTGCTGTTAAGAATTTCATAGTTAACGCAGTGGAAATTCGAGGGCTGTATTCATAAAAACTGAATGTCGGCGAGTGAAATTAAAACGTCAGGGAAAGGGGATCTTTTTTCCTTGGGCAGCCAATTGTTTCCCAGAAAGTTCTAGCAAGTAGAAAAAAAAACATAGTTTGGCTTTAACTAGAAGTTCCCACCTATCTCACCCGGACTGAACCCGAGACACCGGTCATCAGCTAACGCTCTTTCCACAAATGTGTTACTCTGTTTATAATAACTGATGAAAAGCTATGTGAAACTATGCAGTCGTCCATGAAATCAAACAAACAAAGAACTCTGGATTTAGAGGAAGAAATATTGGAGGTGAAATGAATGCTATTCATTTTAACATTCAATTTTTCATTAATTTTTATTATCATTCAATCTTTGAGGTGTTGAAAGCATCAAATCTCACCCTGGACAAAATAGGAAAAATACTGCTCGCAAATCACATATCATAGTGATATTTAGCCCAGCATTGCCGAGAAACTTTGCCAGATACGTTTTGGCACTTCTTTAGCCCCAATTAATTTAGATTAACTGCTACTGACGTTGATAAAAGGCATATATTCTCAACAACAGTTAGGCTTAAGGCTTAAATTAGCAGAGAAATTTCCGTTAGAAAGCTTTAACGTAGCTAGAAAGTTATAAAGTTAAAAAGCGTAGTTAGAAAGTTAAAACGTAGCTAAAGAGTTAAACTAATGGGAGAAGTTACATTCGAATTCGTTGCACGGAGACAAAATGAGTTTACTGGAGATATAAACCTGAAAAGAATAAAATTTTCTGTAATCCAGGTCAGTTGATTTTCATCTTTGATAACAAAAATGCCAAATTGCATAGTTCAATCACATTTGCAGAAAAATTTATCCTCTCAGATAGAGTTGTCACGCTTACGTTGGCGCAGATGGTAGCGTACTTCGAAGTGCACTGATCCGCTCCTGGGAAATACGAGCACCCAGCGATAAAATATCGTTTCATTGGTCTCATCCGACGATTCTCTCCGCAAATATATTCCAGATAGTGTGGATTTCCACTTTCTCTCTCATTTGGACCCAAAGTATTGGCGCGCGTCATTACATTTCCAGGCCGAATCCGAACGATGGATCGTAGGAGAATTTATCGGCAGTTAACGTCAGGGCCAGCAGGGGATGTTCGAGATCCCTACGATGAGGTCCAGCTGTTGCGCCCTACAAGGGCCGTAGGACCGTAAGGCCTGTCAATTACCCCGATCTCAACGCAAACGAGTATTAATCAATATACCTAACGGCTGAATGCCAACCGTGTATAATCTATGGACGAGCATAGAATACTCACGAAGCCTTCGTTGACGTAATGATTCCAAAACTACGTAATTATAGTACAATAGCAGACAATGCGATTAGCATTTGAAGATCTAATTTCTCCTAGGGATAATAAACCCGCACTGGCTCAAATTAATCAAATTAGAGTTGTCAGGCGTAAATGATATACACGAAGCACCATACATTGGGTATGAATGACTTAAATCTAAAGTCTTGGAATAGTTTCCAACGCTATAATACAGATTCACAGCATGAAGGATTTCCAAGGATACGACTGAGCTACTTATTTAAATCCACGTCTAAATCTTAATAACGCAAAAACAAAACGAACGGCAATGAATCTATACAAGTATCGAGTAAAAGTTTTTTTTTAATTATCATACAGTACGAATTGCAAATTTGACTTCAACTGAGAAAATTGGGACAGAATAGACAAGAAAATATTTCTCCATTCAACCTGTGAACTCTCAACACACATTATAACATAAAATTGAAAATACACAGGATTACTAAAATACGCAGAGGATTTTACATAACATTTTATTATTCTGAGGACACACTTCGCACTAAAAAAGACGTCATCAATTAGGAGGGAAAATTACTGAAATGTAAATGCCACTTTCATTTAATTGAATGGACCCAAAAGATAAGACATGAGGAAACTTATTCGGCAAGAGTGCTAACCAGAGCCTTTAGCGAAGGATAAAATATCGTCCTCTAGCAGACAGGAGCGCTGCACTGAGTTTTGCCGAACATCTTACACGAAACTCGGCGAATGGTGGTAATTTGTCAGATGGAGCACGGAGACGTCTAGGAGAAACAAAACAAAGGCACCAAGTAGCGAACAAATGGGAATCAAAGGGCGAAGTAGTAACGTGTGAACTTCTTTTCTGAGCGCGTAATAAAGGCACCAACATTCCGAAAGTTTCCTGAGAGATAAGCCGAGCTGTATCCTCAAAGAGTGCCGCATTCGACATTTACGCATACAGGCAAGGGCATTGAGCCTTTAAAAATCCCAAGAAGGCTTTATACACACCATTAAGAATACTAATGTAGGAAGACAAAAGAACTCATAATTTACATAGCTTAGTACTTTTCTACAACATTTTATTATAGCACGACGCGTTTCGCCGCTTTACGGTATCGTCAGGTTTAATAAATATAATATACATAAGTTTGTTATTTCAGTTTGTTATTGTTGCTGTAGTTACGGAGAAGGAGGGGGGGAAACCAGATATTGGGGCAGAGTTGAGGGGAGGAAAAAGGAAAGACACGATGATTAAGGGCTGATGAGGCGGGAAAGATTGATTTTATCTGAAAGGGGGGGGATGCGGAAATAATAATTCGTTGCAAAGGTATTTTGACTATCTGATAATTTCTAATTGTTCCAGTGCGTCCATTTTCAGGTCTTTGGGAATAACGTGTAAAATTTCGGGTATAAAATCGCTCGTATGATTGTTATCCAAAAGGTGTTTGGCAAATGGTGAGGTGGAATCCATATTTCTATAACCGTGCACTAAAAATCCTACCAGTCTGGCCGATGTATGCCATATTGCCACTATTGCATTTAATTTGATAAATACCAGAATTTAGGAGTTGTCTGTCTTTGCCGTTGACTAAAAATTTTGAAAGGGTTAGGGGAGTGTAAAAAGCTGCTTTAAGGGAGCTTGGTAGGCGGTTTGAAATTCTACAAGAAATATTACCAATGAATGGGAGAGAGCGCCACTTGAATTTAATAGGTCTTTCTGTTAATGCGGGACAAATTTGTTTTAAAGCTATTAGAACAATTAGAAATTATCAGAGAGACAAAACACCTTTGCAACGAATTATTATTTCCGCATCCCTCCCCCCTCCTTTCAGATAAAATTAATCTTTCCCGCCTCACCAGCCCTTAATCATCGTGTCTTTCATTTTTCCTCCCCTCAACCCTGCCCCAATATCTTGTTTCCCTCCTCCTCCTCCGCAACTACAACAACAATAACAAACTGAAATAACAAACTTAAGCATATTATATTTTGTAAACCTGACGATGGCGTAAAGCGGCGAAACGCGTGGTGCTATAATAAAATGTTGTAGAAAAGTACTAAGCTATGTCAATTATGAGTACTAGTAACTTCTACGAAGTAAAGCCTTCATCAGTCAAGATAAAAGAAGCTCATTATAATGTAAACGAAACAAATACAATAAATTTATATTATTATATTAAAATTCTAATGGATTCTTCTTTGGGTCAACATGGGGGAAGTAAAGAAGTATATCGTCCTTAGTGTTCAACCGTGGGACAGTACGTAAACTACATAAATTGAAAGTTGACCCGGCCTTAGATTTCATACGAGTTATAGTGGAGTGAAAAATGCAAGGATGGTCAACTGTTAAAGCCGACTTGCGAAGAAAAATTAAAATAACTTCTTCATTTTATCGGTATTCCTAACTTGTACTGTAATTTTCGATAGTTTCTGCAACAATTTACAGGCACTATTACCAAAGAATACCAAAGAATGACCACTAGCTCTTCGCACGAGTGCTGACACAAACGAGTGACAGAGGGAAACTGAGAAAATATTTTCAAGAGAATAAAACAAAAGTATTACGCAAGGATACAAACGCTGATATAATACACACTGAAGTCTCGACCGAAGCACGAGATATGGTAGAGCTGATGTGTGGGGTAGAGCACTTGTCAGAATATTCATAGTCTTCAGAACCCCTCTTATTTACGAATCATTATAAACTACCCGATGTTTGTTCAATCGACATTTCAGCAGCGCTTTAGACATGGGACACGAGGGAGAAGTTGGAGAGAAATTCTCTGAAAGGAGAGAGTAGGGAGTACCCTCGATTTTCCAAGGGACCTCTGAAAACGACTGAGCACGTTGCGACATACGGCCATGCATACGGAGCAAAGAATTTGATTATGCATAACGATACCGGAAGTGCGAGAAGCGGACATTCGCGGCATACCTGTAAAGAAGCAACCTCAATCCGCACACCACAGTCCAGGCACCGGACGGGGGAAGGAAAACCGGAGGCAAGAATTCATTTTACGATTTTTATCGCAGGGGGAGGGGTCAGAGTTGAACTATATGAGGCGATGAGATGGTTGAGGCAGCGTGCGGGGCCATGAAAGATTGGAGAGGTGGGGCATCAGATTGTAAGGGTAGCGAGGAATGAGGGTCACAGGAAAGAAACTGGAGATGCTATGGGCGGAACAGGAGGGGGGGGGGAGAAAAGAGGACAGCGAACTCAAGTGTTTGTAGGATGAAGAACACGCCTACCACTCTTGCACCGGCCATAAAAGGGATCCCACAGGTTCGGATATAAAGAGATACAGAGGATAAGTATATCTCATGCGACTTATTCAAGGGATGAATGGGGAAAGGTTTTCGAGATGCCACAATTGCTTCAGGAAGAAATAAAGATGGTGGAACACGTCTCAGAAAAGCACCTTCATGGAAAAGAAGAACGGTTAGGAAAGGCAAGAAAGAAGGACGATGACGAGAACCCGTCTTGAAAAGATGCGAGTACCTTCGGTGACAAAAGGTCCAAAAAACTAGGGTAAGGGTGTTGCCCGGCCCTCCATTCATTGGCGACGAGGCAAGGGAGCCTTTACTCTTTCCTCGCGGCTGTTACGGTATTATCATGCGCGTTCAAATGGCGAAACAAGGAAAATAAACCAATGCGAGAGTTTAGCGACGAAGTTCGGGACCTGCTGCGTCGCAAAAGCGAATAGATTCTGGTCGAAGTGATTTAGGTCAGGCGATCGACTACGCTTGGCAGCTCAGAAGAGAGACTTCGGTACTTCCTCGGCACTACAATCGGGATTTAGGGGCGACAGAAAATTTACTTCTCAAGGGACAAAACTTTGCCAAAAATATGACAAAGCACTCAAATTTTATCTTCCCCGGAGCACACGGCATTCAGGTGGAAGGAGTCATTCCCACGCTATTTCATTCCCATTTAAAAGGCTGATTCTAAAAGCTATTATCTTATTATATCAATAAATATCCTTTGAAAATTTACTTTGGAGTGGTCCAAAATTATAACCAGTAGCGAAACGAGCTCTTCTCTGCGATGAAAATTATGAATTGACATGAGAGACAATGATTTAACGGAGAATTATAGCACATAATATTTTAGTCAAATAATGAATTATTTTAATAAAGAGCAAACACCAATTGCAGGAGAGAATCTTGCAATCATTACTAGGAGCAAGCAGGTTTCATATCCAATCATATAATTACAAGAGAAACGTTTTTGCAACAGGGAAACATCAAACATTAAGAGCAGAAACCAACTGCAACAGTTTTACGGATAACTAGCGGAGGCCACCCGTTGAACGTTCTGCTTTATATACTTACTAGCGGAATGTGCCCGTTGAAATTTGAAATTCAACGGGTGTGCAAAACATTGAACTTATTTTATAATAAAACCACATAGCCTGGAGAATACTGTTTGCGTGATCATTTGAGGAGTTTGTATCCTATCTTGTACTTTGTGTTCGATGTAGTAGACATGCTGACCGTTTTCTAGGTGCACGGAGAGATGGTCCTCTTTCATGCACGGGAAACCCAAAAATGAGTGAATGTAAGTTAACTGCACTTTAAAACCTTTAAACATATAATAAATAACTCGCAACGTTTATGATGTGGAAATTGGTCTAGAAAACAATTCGCAATCGTAAGGAGAGGCAGACGGTTCCACTACGTGTAATCAAGGAGGTTGGAATATACCAACCAGGTATATTCCAACCTCCTTGCGTGTAATACATATGAGTATTAAACGATAATAAACAACGATGTGTTTGTTGTAGCAACATAGTGTGCAAGTATTCTTGCACATTTAATTAAGTGCGTAGTATATCTAATTCATTTATGTGCATCGTTTACTACGTAAGTGTTCTCTCATATACATGCAGTGCCTCTATGAGAGCTACTATGAGAATAGACATCGAAGACTATACTTGTAAATATGCATTGAATATTTATCGATAACCCCACGAAGCAATCTATCATGGGGCCCTTGGGACTCTGTGCCCTTCTGATACAGATTTTCTTTCTACGTGCTATAATGGGCCTGCGTGAATATCCTATGAAAATTAAATCTCTGGTTGTCAAGGAAATATGCTATTGTTGATTTCAGAGAAAAATGTGAGATTTTTCAGCTAAAAACATGATATTCAGATAAATATGAAGCGCAAAAGAAAATCGAATGAAAGAATAAGAAACTTAATTTATTCAGCCATCCGATTAAAAAAATTTTCAACCCTCTATCTTCAGCGGAAGTAATGTTGAAAAGCAAAAAAATATGCCATTGCACAAAACCCAATACGTAGCGTACCAAAGGACCGGCCCATTTTCGGGAGATCTTTTTAAAATAGCCTACCCCTGAGATATTTTTAAAATAGCCTACAATTTTCCTCATGTCTTAAACTATTAGTCGGCAAAATTTCAGCACGATCGGAGTAAAACTGTAGAATTTTATAAAAACCAAACAGACAAACAAACATACAAACATTCTTCTTTATACATATAGATATGGAGATAAGTATTTCAAAATCCAACAGATAATTTCCCTCTTCCCAGAGCAAACACTAATCAGGTGAGGGTTTGGCGTCATCAACTAACTAACAGCACTCACGCCTCAACTCTCCCGAGATGCACTCGCACCTGTCCATACCTCCGTCTTGGGGTCGAGGAATTCCGCATGCATAGCGTCAATGAATATGAATACCGACTTTAAAACTCTTCCCCGGGCGGCCCCAGGCACGCGCGCCGACGACCCCCCTCCCACCTCGTACTATTAAAAAGCGTCGCGAATAATTCAGGGCGGAGGATTGATGCAGGGAACCTTCTTCGCGCCCGAGAGGGCTCTCTCGCAAAAGGGGAAGGGATGGGAAGGGACGAGGGGGAGTGTTGCGAGTGGGCGAAAGAGGAGGAAAGACGGATAAGGGAGGAGAAAATGCGATTACCGAGTCCGCAGTAATTTCCGCGGACAAACCTTCCTATTTAGCGATTCCGGGAATGGCGGGGAGACCCATGCCTTGCTGTCCTGCTGGGAGGACATGGGGGAGGGGATGGGTGGGGTGGCTGGAGGAGGATACGGTCCCGTGCCCCGTGTTTCCCTTCCCCAGTCCGGCTAACTGCGGCCGCTGGATAATTAATAGGGACGTAGGCAAACGAGGAGGGGGATGGGCGAAAATGAAGGAGGCAGACTACAGCAGCAAACTACACGGCCATGGATGGATGATGGGAGGGAGGCCGGCGAAGAGCATTCCATCATAAGAAGCTCCTCGCTTGACGCGCAGCAGTGCAGAGTAGAAACGACGGTGCTTTTCACGCCCCACTCTCGGGAGGGACTTTATGACGACCTGTCGGTGGGCAATAAGCCTTGCGGTGCACTCGAACGTGGGTCGAGCACCGAGTCCGCCAAGTGATGGGGCTCTCCCAAGACGAGATAAGGGGGCGGCGACTGAAACACGGTACGCGAGGATGGCGATGCTTTCAGACCAAAATGAGCGCGCACCGAGCATCGCAAATTGGGCGTGAATTTAGACGGAGCGTAGGTAAAATTCGGGCGGGGATGGTTCCCGGCGAAGGCCGCATTTCCGAGTTTCGGCTTTCGCCCCTGGATTAGGATTCACAATTGAAACTGATGATGACAGCCTCATTGCAACTTTGCCAAAAAACTTTGTAAATTTATAAGACAAAAGATAAAACTTAAGGCTTGGAGCTCTAATGGAAAACAATGTGTAAACAAGGAACGCAAAGTCCGCCCTGCATTCACTTCTGAACGAGGGAAAATGATTATCTATGAGGTATAAACACATACACTGAATAACGAAATTAAAATTTAACGCTATACACTCAGAAACTTCTGAGTAGCATGGATTTGAAAGAGCACGGAATGGCAAATGCTTTGCTAAGGCAAATGACAAATGGTTTTGCTAAGGCATGTTTCGCATTGAAAACATTCTCGTACGCCTACCTATCGAGACAAATCTTTAAGATTTGAATTTAACAAGGTATTCTCAATTCTGAAGGCAATATTTAGTACTTAGGAGTCAAAAGTTATGAAGAACCGATTTTACTCCATCAGCAGAAATTTATCTAAAAGTTTTACTAATTAAATGTTAGCGCAAGGCTTAAAAAATGTACTAAAAACTAACCTCCATAAAGAGGCAAAAATATTATCAAGCAAGAAAGTAAAGCAAAAACATCGTAAGTTTCAGAAATTTGATGGGGCAAAATATTTTTCACGGAGACTGCTCGAGGAGGAAACGTTCCGTGTATTTACAAAGTTCGTCACGTCATTAAAACAACCTACGCTGCAGTTAGTTCTGTATAAAAAAATTTCACGTAAGCATTCTTTTAAATCAAGACAGGATAAGCTAGATAAGAAGCCTGATACCCATTGTCGAGGGAGTCGCTAAAACTTTCTGCTAACAACAATAAAACGAAACCTGAATGCCTCAAACATTCCCACCTCTGAGTTGCATTCGGGGGAAATGTGCCCATGAAGGGAATATAAATCATGTTTTTTTTTAAATTTCTACTCTTGAATGACGTGCTTTGTTGATTCAGCAAAGATTTTATGACATTCTTCCACCGTTGAACTTTTATCGCAAAATAAAAAAGAGAGAAACGCCAGCATGAAATATTCATACCTTGCAAAGCACGTGGGACAAGTAGGGATACGGACCGTGAATGCAGCGCCTGATCCAGCGACAACAAAAGACGAAGGAAAGGGAGCTCTGCTGTGACAAAGAACCGCATGAAACATGAAATGAATACGTGAAAGCAGTTTGCTGAAGTAAAATGATGAAGGACAGCGACTGCTGTGGAGTGAGTCCAAGGTATGTTTATTGACAACGACAATGTAAGGATTGTAAGCAACAAATCTTCCCCAACATTTCGTGAGCGTAAAAGGCGAATCATTACACAAAAATCATTAATTACGCGTGCACATGGCAAGAAGAGTTTTTGCATGAAATAAGCGTAATTTTCACTATAGATTTAAAGTTTGCCATTACCGATTATGAATAACAATTTTTTTCAAACCCACATGTGGTTCATGGAAAGGAAATGGTTTTGCTACCCAAAAGCGTAGACACTCGTGCCACTAGGTTAAATACATTCGGTCGCATATCTGTAAAGTGCACCTCGAATAGTAAAACATTGTATTTCCTTCGTGAGGTGGCACAATTAAGACCTCGTGAAAATACTGACCTACAGCTGGAGACAATGAAGTTATTAGGTCCATAAACAAATCAGTGACCGTAAAGAGTTACGCATCAATCCGATTTACGCACGTTAACGACTCGAGCGGCACGGCGCAAAATGTCTGTACGGCTCGGGAGAGGGCATGAAAAACGAAGGCATCTCCAAGAAAATGGGTGCGGGGGGACGGAAGGGGCACTGACTTATGGGGAGACCCTTGGCGCATCCAGGAAGCGCACGTCGCGTCCGCTGCCGTGAGTCACGCCCGTGGACCGGGTAGATCTACCGTAGCAGCGCGCAAGAGAGGAGGAGGGAGCCAGCGTCGAACGGTGCAGGTGAAGGGGGCAAGGGGCAGGGGGGGAGAAATTCGGATTTAGCCCAGAGAATCACGAGACAGTCGGAAGGGGAGGAATCACATTGGCCGTCTGAAACTAAATTATCGATGCTGCAACACATATGGGAGGGTATAGCGGTAGCGAAACACTGTGGCAGTCGCCTGAACGGAGCGAGTCGCTATGGAAGGAAATGGTCGTGTGGTTATGGGGTGGACGGGAGTGGGCATCACATGGTGAAGTGAGCCTAAAGTCACCCTTTAGCATAGCAGCTGCCAATGAGATTTTGAACTAGGTTTTTCGATAAGTTGAGTAGCTAATTAGTTGATTGGCTCCCTAATGCATGTATAAATGCAAAATAAAGTCGATAGCGGATCGAGGCGCGGGCCACCTGAAGCTGACGCGTTATCCATCTGTGCCATCCCCTGAGCTTCTCTCCTTCCCGAGATATAGTAATATCCATTTGGGGAATTCTAGACGCATTTTTGATTCTTTTAACTTGAATTGTACATGTACGCTGTTTCATTGCTCTCAAACCTCTTTTGAGTGATTATTCGTTCCCGATGGCATAGAACCAACGCTTTCTATGTGCCGACGCGCCACGCCGCCGGGTCGCTCCTCCTCAAGGCCTGATTGTGAGGGCGCACATGAGGGCACAACAGCAGCAATGTCACCGCAGAGGGAGGACGATGCACGCTTCCGTGGCAGTCACGCGTGAGGGAGAAGGGGAGAGGGAGGGACAAAAGCGTATTCTCGTGAGAGAGGGGGCGCGCGCCATAAACCGCATCCACGCACGGCGGGTGCGGGACGGGGAAGCGGCAAGGCATTCCGACGTTTACGACCCGAGGAGTAAGGTAGCGGCAGGAAGCGGAGATGAGGAGGTGGTGAAGGAAAAACCAGGGGGGGGGGGAGTGGAACGGACGGCGGAGGATCCAGCCTTCAAACACACGGACTGGATTAGACTGTTCACGTGATTTAGCAATACCTAGACATTAAAAAAAATAAAAGGAAAGGGATATTTCATATTCCCTTTAACGAGTGCATCTACCCCGAATTCAATTAATTGTTAGAGAATGAAACGATATTGGCGCTTAGGTCTCGTACTTCCGTTTTCACATAAATATTTCAGCGATTTCCTCGAAGATGAATATCAGGGTTTTCTCACCTAGCCTTCCCTTAATTTACATTTTAAATAAGGCTTCTGTGACATTTTTGTATCCGAAAATAAGTACGGTGCAGGACGTTTTAATGAAACAGCGAACCTTTTTAACTTTTTCCATCCTTTCCTTCTATGAGAGGGTCTACACTGTTATTTAGCTTGAAGATCTTTAGACCATTGGCTGGAAACACGGAAACTAGCCATTGTTACAACTGCATTTTCACTACATATACTCCACTAATCTATTGGAGATAATAATGGTATACTTAGCTACTACCACGCCAGACAATCAATATTACCATATCATGTACTTATGCTGCAAGTATCCATCATTTTATGGTTGGAATATAAGATGCAAATCAACATGAAATATTATGAACGGTAGAAAGTTATAAATTTACATCATGCCATGATCTGTCAGCATATTGTACCAAAGATACAATCACGAAGCATACTACATAATCAGGGTAGGCTATAAGCCAGATAATGATAATTTATTATTGACAAATGCTTAAAAGGTAATAACCACTAAAATTGGTCGTAAACAAAATGAGCAACTCAGTGCTATGTGTTTTTATGCTAAGCGAACAGAAGATGAAATTTTGCAAAATATTTTGAACGAGTTTGAAGAAAATGTATTACGGGACATAGATGTAAGTAAAATCCGCTCCGATGCGGGTACGTTAGAAAAATAACTTCTTGTATAAAGGAAAAAATTATAGAAAAGTAAGCAGTGAAGCATTCTTGAAAAACATTAGAAGGTATTATCCTGCAACTGCACAAGACTCGTTGGCTCGCTAAAACACAATCAATTCGCGCAATTGACGATTATGAAAACGATGCCTTTTAGTGAACGACGACGAATTCATAATTAAGTACTTGAGTGATGCATTAACGGAGGAAATATCGCTTATCACGTAACATTAACTGCGGTGTTTGAGTTTTATGTTGCTAGAAAATTCTCGACAAGGTTTCATGGTTTCCTGAGCCGTAAAAATTGCAGGCATACTCTCTGGTTTTCAGGTAGCCAGGCAAGTTGGATTAATTACAAGTCGTAGATTTATAAGTGATAAGCTTAAAATGCCCAAGAGTATCATAAAATTAACACAGAAACATGTGAAGTTTAAGTAAGCGATTCACATCAACCTAGGGGTGAGTTCAGATTCCGCAAACGCGATACAAAAAAATTCCAATGGTGCTGTAGGATTTTTGTAAAAACTATTTAAGTTTACTGCTAGTGCTTACGCGCCTAATCATGAAAATGGCAGTCACACAATTACGAGGGGATTGACTGCAATGAATGGCTCACGGAGTCCATTTCACCGACAACAACGGTACAAAAGGAGACGATATCATCTTTACACCCGACCTTTACCTTTTTATTCTCGAATCCATTTTCAACTAATAAGAGCATCAGGAATAGAACATTGCAGAATCATGGAATATCGGAAATAATCAGAAATGAAATAAAAATGGCATTTTTTCGTAGTCAAGATAAGAACTATTCCAATTTGTCTTGAGTCAGTATCTTTAGGGTTCCACAGATTCGTTTTATACTGCACGACGTTTTATCTTTCGCCCTGGAGATAGAGAGCGAAGTTGAAAAATGAATTCGAATTACGGGATATAAATCACATTTCATGGGAACTTTCCTTTCTTACACCATTTCCTACGGTTCTTGCCCGGATACATTCGACCCGCTTAACTGAGATCGAGGGTCCCAATCTAGATTTAATCCATCGAATGTCACTTCAGGGCCTGGATCCATTAACACGCGGAGTCAGCAACTCCATCGTGCGATAGCAATGCGAGGAAGAAACCCCTCGAATTCAGAGCGTGGATATGCGGATTCCCCGATCGACCGCCTTCAACATTTAGTCAAGGCATTTATTTTTCTCGTTATTATTCGTGCATTCCTTGCTTAATGTCGCGAGTACGGCATCAGATCACCACCTTGTTTTTAGGTCTAATTGTAATCCATATCGTGGGCCTTTGTCTGTAAACAGCTCTTTCGGCTTCTCGATGGCTCCCGCTGAAATATTAAATATGTAATTTAATATGAATCTTTCCTACTCATTTGCTTGGAAGATAAAACGTCAAGCAATGAGATAGAACCATTACTCGCAACTTTATTACAACCAAGAATGATAGAAGGAAGGACCACTCATTACCATGAATAAATGAAATAAAAACTTGATACTGTCCACTGAAATTTTTATAGTACAACGAGTTTCAACGCCTCAGCGTCCTTAACAGGTACAATCACTCCTGCCTTTTTCAACGCGTTGTACGTGCATTTTCATTCTGTGGAAATACATTTTTATTTCATTCATTCACCGACATGCTGCTCCACAACATCTTGCCCGCCAAAAATGACTAATTACCAGTTTCTCCACTCCTGAAAAATATTTCAAATGCCAGATGACATTCTGTACGTTTTTTGCATGCTACAGGTTCGATCGGCGGTTCACATAGAAAATTAAGAAGAGGAATGCTTACTCATTAGAAAATCACTACATTCTTAAAAACTTCCACCCACATTTCGTACACTATCAACCACTATCCATGGCGAACTTTACAAGTTTAAACCACCAAATTTAAAGGCCAGAAACGAACGCAACAGCTGATAATATCTCTTAATAAACTCTACAAATCAGTAATACAATTCCTCTCAAGACAGGAGGGAGTGACCACAGTCAAGAGTGCCGGTGGCGAGATTCCGATGAAGTGGAGGGGTCTACGTTTGGCTTAGATTAATCTGGGCATGGAGGTCAAAAGGAGAATCTGGAATGAGGAAAGGCAGACAACAAGGAAAGGGGTAGGTTCGGGTTTCACAAAATCTCTCAGTGCACCAGATAGGAAAAATGGGAAATATAATATATTGTGTCGGGGAAGTACAAATTTGGCTCCGCCTTCAAAGAGATTAAGTTGGGGAGTCGGCTACGAAAGCGGTTAAGGGAAAAAAAGAAAGGGAGAAAATGTGATACCAAAGAGACTGGGGAGGGGTTGGGGAAGGCTGGCTGCCGGTGGGTAAATAAACGGAAATAACCCAGATTCCGAAACTTATAAACAACCGCCTGCGGACGTTCACTTCCGACGGGACCAGATGCACGACTGAGGAGATGGGAAGAGGAGACGACGTAGAAAAACAAAAGAAACACGGAATCATTTAAAAAACAACCGGCCCGGCCGCGGAATGATGGAAAACGCAGGGAAAAAACACGGGAGTTCGAAACCGTTGAGCCGGGAGAAGCGAAGGGTTTTGGGCTGATATGGAAGGAAGGCTGGTTATTTCTGCCAGCGCGGGAGAAATGCATCATCTCTTCCCCCTCCTCTTCGTCTCTGAAGGGGGAATGATGGGGAGAGGGGGTATTCATTTGGGAAACAGCTGCGATCCTTCATGCGGAACCGCAAAGATAAAAAGGGCGGGAGGGTTATGGCGGGGAGGGTAGGGAAATAGGGGGGGATGGGGTTTGGACTCCCATTCCTATTTTCCATCGCTGTGACGGGTAGGTACAGGGACGGGGGGCGCGAGACCGCCAAGACGGAATGTGCCCAAAACGCGAGAACCCTGAAAGTAAGCTCAATTCATCTCGATCCTTGGCAGCGGAAAAAGCAACTTGAAGAGAAACAATGAGAAAGATTATTTGCAGGAGTAATACTGTGCTCAACGAAGAACTGACAGAAAAGATGTAAAAAAAGCCGTCGCAAGGAGAGCGATCGCTGAAATTGAAAAAAATAAAACTTGGGCGGAGTTATTCACCTCGGCGGAACTTTTCTGCACTGAAGGAAACATTCAATATATTTCGTGATGTATACTCTTAAGCCTAAAGGAAAAGAAACGCAATTTTTGAAAAATAAATATGACAAATACCCACCCATATATTTATAGGTAACCATTCAATTCAAATCTCTGATTTAAAAAAGTATCACAAACTATCGAGTCATAAAAAGGACAAAAAAGCCAAGAAAACGATTGAATAGATGTTAAAGAAAGTTCATACGTTGGAAAACATTTATCTGATTATAATTTCACGACCGTAAATTTAAATTCTTCACAAGGCGTAAAATCAATTTCGCAAAAATTTGCTTAATTGATAAGGAAATGAAAGGAGTAATGAAATGAATTTAGCAGAAGAATAACTATGTCAAAAAAGAATAAATTACACGAATATCCTAACGCCAATATAAAAAGCATAAAGATGCATAAAGCTTGCATGAAACAATTAGTAATAAAAATAAATAAAACATTACACAAAATCAAGCATTAAACTATCATGCTCCTCAATTGTAATTTACTTCTAACGCTGAAGAAGCATGAAAGTGTAAGGAGAACAATTTATTATCCAAGAGGACACCAGGTTATTGAGCGGTCGATTCGCTAATGAATGAGGTATGGAGACAAGAGAAGGACTATAAAACCGTCACCCCGGAATAAGAAACAGCCATTTAATGGCGCCTCGATGGCGTCCTTTTGCGGCACCGTCAGGATTTCTTTGCCGTATCCGAGGGTAATTTGTCAAGGAAGGCCGTCTCAACCTTCATAAAACAAACACGGGGAACGGAAAAAGAAAAGCAGGTGCGAGATCTCGGGATACGTCGGAGAAGAATAATGTTCAGGTGGCTACGAATAAGGGGATTAAGACGTAGGCAGGAGGTGCTTCAACTAAGAGGAGGAATACGGGAGGGGGACGAAGAACAACTTCGCGCTTGAGGTAGAAAGGGAAGGCGGTTGACGAATACCATGAGGCGAGGGGCATGGGAGACCCTGGAGAAGTTTCGATGCGAAGGATTAAGTAGGAAGAATGGGCGTCATAACTCCCTCTTCCCTTCAAATGCTTCAATTTTGTTTTTCAATGGTCTCCATTTGAGGCCAGATTAAACTCGCCGCGTTCCTTTCACGCGATCCAGGATAAAGTATACAAGACCATGGCGAGGGGCTTATTCGGTGGGGGAAAAGGAAATTACATCTTCCAACTTGATGGGTGAGCTGTTCCCCGAGACGGCTTGAATTAAATACACATACCTCTATCCCCTCGTATCTGCATTAAGTCAGCCATAACAAAAACGGCTACCAGCAACTTCAACCAGCCCACGAAGCTTTTATGGCTTCAGGTTAGCGGATTCTTATCGATTTCCATGTGTTTATTTGTTGGAAGTTACGGAATGTGAGTTTTTGGTTTCCGAACCCCTAAGTCGGATGATTTCGGGAAAAAAGGCTACATTTCTACGTCTACCTCTAATGATTCTAAGTCAAATAGCTTATCGCTAAGCATACGATATCAAAGAGTCGACGTTCTTCCGTTCAAATGATTAGGTACCTCCTCACTAGATCAAATATTTGAGGAATGGAAACTCAAACAAAAGTAAAGAAGCCTTACTTTGATTACATCAGTTGAGAAATCTTTTAGCTGAGGAAACTTCCGGAGGTAGCGTACCTGAAGTCGATGAATATAACGCTATCCAAAGAATCCCTGGCTATTATGTGCCAGGTAATCAGACGGAAATAATGGGAAGTGAACGAAACACTAAAACTACCAGGGATGAGATTCGGAAAATATTTCGAAGTTGCAGTTAATACAAAAAATTGATTGAGATTCATGATTCAAGGATCACACGGAAGAGAAACATAAGCTAAGAAGCGTAAAAATTAAACCATTCTCTTTTATTACACGCAAATAACGAATTATGAGACTATGAAATAAAGATGAGCAGAAATAAATGACATTGGTGAATTTGAATTGATGAGTAAAAACGCTGGAAATCACATAATTACATTACATTCTTCGAAAAAAATAATTATTTTCTAAGCGTGCAGTATCGGTTTTGCGAGTGTCAGCATTCATACTGGCTATTATTGAATCATTTACAGCTGACCTGAAAAGTGAGTTTGTTGTTTGAAAAACAACTTTAAAGTTTTCACGTTCAATGGTAGCTACAGAGTTTTTAGGATGCCCGAACTGTTAAACAACCATCGATCGGTCAACTTAAGGCGTTTAAAAAGCAATGTTAATAACGAATTTACGGCGGGATTGCCCATCTTTGTAGTTTGCAAGCATGGTATTAACGAAGAAAAAATTATTAGGCAAGTTTTAAACAGACACAGATGATGACGGTTACGGTTTCGAATGAGGATAAAAGAGACTGAGAAAGAAGAGGCTCTCCCACAAAACGTGGTACATGGAACGAAACATTAAAGAAGATTTCTATTTCATCATTCAACCAAAATTCACTTCCATGCCAAGCTGGGACCAAGTCTCCCTTTAAAGCTCTAAATTAATTCCAATTCCGCCAACCGCAAGCATGATTAATCAACAAATTTTAAGGGAGTACGGAGTTAATAGTTGCTGGGCAGGCTGTTGAACTCTTTTAAGCACCCCAGATGAAAGGCAATGTTAAGAGATAAAGAGGACTACGACAAAGACCATGAATGCTTACGCCGAGATTCCCCTATCGCCGACAAATGACTAAAATAATCCGAAGAACAAAAACACTGGTGCCATCCCAGCGTCCCGGAGACAGGAGGCGACGGCACAAAAGGGGCACATTTATCAGGGGGCGGCGGCCGCAGCCGGATGAAAAATGAAGCCAAGTTGGAAAAATATGACTGGGAACACGGAAAAGAGCAGGAGCTGGACAATGTGAAATATCCACAAAAAATAGAGCTAGAGCGCGGGAGTAAAATGTCGCCGAGACGACTCGGGCGGGACCGAGGGCGCGCACGTGGACACAACGGCAACGACGCACGGGTCGCGGAATTCTTCGTCCGCGAGGGGAATGTGAGAGGATTCGGTGACGGATTCCGGGAGTCGATTGCTATTTACTTTTCCATCGAGGTCAATTTGCACCAACGCAAGCCTAAATTGGCTAAAATTATTTTGTAGGGAAACACTATGCGCAGAAAATCTGCACGGTTCAATACGAATAATTAAAATAAAAAGGCAATTTTCCAATCATTGCGATAGCACAAATGAGATGGTACGCAGTCACGCGCACGGATGCGAAGATATACACCGAACACGGTGAAATTCCCCATGAAAAAATCAATTGACAACACGTTGTTCGTATAAACCCCCGCTGAAGTTCGTCTTGAATTAAAATGACTTGGTGGAGTAACTGGCTAACACACCTGACCGGCAATGGGGAGATCCGGGTTCGAATCCCGATCGAGTCAAATGAGTTTTTCATGGCGAATTTCACCGTCTTCGGTGTATAAAATAGAAGGTTTAACATACTGAAATGATATAGGATCAGAGGTACAAAAGTGGAGGGAACAGAGAAGAATGGAGGGCTGCAGTAAACCAATCTTAGGATTGAATGACAAAAAATAATAGTATCAGAATTATAACTCATCAACATTAACCTCAGTTTTTTAAAAGAAATAATAGGTGGCTAAGAACATAGGGATCCAAGTGAGAGAGAAAAACGTTGTATCGTTCCACTGGTATTTATTATTGTCAGTACAAGGCACAACAAGTTCCAATGCATAGGGCACAAAGTTTGTAAAAAAACAAAATTTGTACCCGAAGATGACGCCTATGCGTGGAGACTAGTTGCGCATTGTACCTAAAATAGTAAATATCAGTGGAAATACTCATATTCCTCCCTCACTTCGAAAATGAATTTCCACGTAGTTAAGCCTGAGACCTTCGAACATCGGTAGCACTAGCCAAGAGCGATTCTACGATCCTACGCATTACTTTGTCGCTCATCATCTAATAAAATCATGGAAGGAATGTCTTTCCTTAGAAAATTCTTCATGATTGAAGATTAAAAGATTTTTTTCACGAAAAAAGAGGCCATGATACTAAATTATGAAAAGTGATAATACTATTTTGATAGTAGAATATTCCTCTTTTATGCCCCAATGAACGAAACCTTGGCGCGAGACATATAGACGATGAATAGATTCGAAATACGTAGCGGAACGACCACACACGCAGATCTGGAAGTCAACAGAAACAGATGGTTAACAGAGGCGCGATTCTGGATTGAGAATCCGCCAAGGTAATTAAAACCAGCACAGACACACGCATTCAGCGATCGGAGAGGCCATCAAACGGGAGAGACAAGGAGTTAACCAGCGATCGATCCCTCACCAATGATCAATTCCTTTCGAGATACAGAGAAACCGTCACCTCACTCGCACCTTAGGCCAGGAGGGTAGGGGGGGAGCTCCCTTGATGAACCGCTCACTCACTCAATCAATCATTCACTCGCTCACTCATTCAATCGCTCACCCATTCGTACCGGACTTAATCCGCGATCCGCTCTCAATGGAACCCTTTGACGAAGCTCTGGAAGACATCCGCACTGCGTGGAACGCAACTTCACCACACTTTTCAATAACAACTCTAATGAAAACTCGGGAGAAAGATTGAAGGCGATCAAAATAGGAATAGTTTGCCGTGAGCGTGTGAGGGGGGACGGGAGAAAGGGTGTGAGCGATGAATCGCGGGGGGACGACGGTGAGTCGAGAGAGAAAGAAAGAGGAGGTGAGGGGGGAGTGACGGAGAAGAGGGGCGGTTGGTAGGGTGAGGAACAAGAAGAGTTGGGAGTAAGAAGGAGGTGGGCTGGAAAGAAACAGAGGCAGAAAAGGATGAGTCGGGGGAGATAGAGAGTAATGGCGATGGAGAGATTTATTCGCGGCACGTAATGCCTCCAGGGCCGGGATTCTCCTCCAGGCTCTCAGGGAAAGGGTTTTTCTGGAAGATACCCCTAACCTCCTCCGCACCACACATCCACCCATCTAACCTCCCCTACAACCCCGACCTCCTCCCACCGCCACCTCCGCGGTCGCACAGACTGCGATGGATGGCACAGCGTCGCGCCCGAGATCAGGAACTCAGGGTTTCAAAATTTCCGGCGCATTTCCAGTACAGTTCTCAGCGAAATTCCAGTGTCATATTGAGAGAAGGTCGTGAGGACAAAATTTAAACGACTCTCCTAGTGTGACTTTAATTGTTCAACTTCTTTAATCTTACTGCGCTTTCGTAAAGCTTCCTTCTTTACAGCTGCATCAACTTCCTAGATATACTTATGTTAGTTTCATGGCCGCACCAGCTGCCGTAACTACATCATAAGGAACACGCTGGAAATTTTAACTCTTCACGCGTTGCTTAGCGGGTCAATTTCATCCCAAACAGCAAGACTCATGTACGCAGATAGGATTATGCATTTCTTAATTTTTCTTTTCTTATCCTAAGGCGTACGTATTTTACTCCCCTCTTTTATTAACATTACTTTATTCGATATACGACCAAAAACGTCAACTTTTTAGTTACATTTAGCAAAGGAGGGTCATTAAAACAAGGTAGTTATTTGACCGTATTATTCAAGCAGGCGATTGCAAATTCCAAAATTTTCACATCATTTAAAAGTAATTCCAATTTGTAATAAAATTATAAAAACCTTGGAGATATGGACATAAAGAGCATCGTGGATTACTTATCCTACCCAACCCCGTTCCCTAACCCCAACACACGCCTTCTTCCGCAGTCGCGACCCTTTGTGCTGGAATGCAGAGGGATTCGGGGGTGACATGTAGGGGAGTTCCTCCACTTGAGAGGCCGCGGAAGAGCTCGACGATGCTGGGCAATGGATCCATTTAAGTGCCTTGAAAACGCGAAGCGACACCCGATGTCGAATGTTTGCGCACAGAGCACCAGCAACGTGAGGAGATTGAAAATACGGATAGTCGCAAGATACCGGAGAGGGATAAAAATTAAAACACGATATCTCTCTCGGCATGCAAACATTTTCCTAGTTTATGCTCACAAGTAGGTACGTCGCCAATCGCACACATTCTCACAGTACCTTCTTATAAGAAATGTCGGAGGCCATCGACCATATAAGATAATATAAATTTAACACTCAAGCAAATTATACAATCAGTTCCTACTCAAGCGAATAAAATGAGTGAAACAAATAGCGGAAGTCTACCGCAAACAAATGCCATCTCTATAAAATCCAGAATGGAGGTAAATGAATTAAGAGCGGATGTTAAGTTTTCCACTCACAAAAAACTTTGATTATATTAAAAAAAAAAAATCAAACAAAGGTTGATAAATAAGAATGCTGGACAATTATGCATACTTTTAAACATCATATAGCCCCACATTTGATAAAAATATAACAAACGAATGATTCTATCAGTGTTCTTCATTCAGCCCACCATCCTCAACGTCACCTCGGCCGCACCCTTTGGGAGAGGAGCGATGAAGAGAGGGAATCAGAAGAGAAGGCTGACAAATTCTTAAAGCCGACATCAGCATTCCCTCACGAAAATGGGCTCAAGGACACACATTTCAACGACACAACCGAGACCAAACCGAGGTATTTTGACGAACAAATCAGATGCACTTGTTATTCCTCCTCAAAACAAGGTACAAATAAAGTTTTTAATTAACTAAAACTTTAAAAACAATTACAAAAATATCATAGCGATCCCAAAATTTTCCTGAAGGACTAGAATAATTTTCAATAAATGCCTTTTGAAATACGAAACTTTCAACTTTTTAAAAAAGTAAGCTCTATACAAAAACCTAAGGGATACCTCATTATTTAATTTACTTCTGCAATAAAAAAGAAACTGCGGCACATTTCCCATTTTTATGAACAAATGAAAACGAAGTCTAAATAATTCATACAATATTGATTTGAGTGAATTTATCTTTGGAAAACTTTTATTATTTTAAAGCAGTTTTTCCTCTTTTTACTCGGCAAAATGTAATTTTTGTGGCGTAATAATTGCCTCATGGTCCCGAGGGGGTTACAACAACAATAATAATTGATATTATTATTATTTATTCCAGTGTTGTTTTACATCTCAATGCATCCCGACACCCGGATGGATTGTCACTTCTACGGTACTTCATGAACTTATTCCTACGCATGTATTTGAATTCGCGAGGCAAGCAGGGATAAAGAGGCCGGGATAACATTTACGTATTTTCCAATAGTGAATCTTTCATTTTTTCCACCAGGAAAATCAACAACGAAAAGCATTTTTTTCTTTTATTATTTAGTTGGCATTATACTTCGCTTCATTATTAAAGATTATATTACATTTCACCATGCGTATTTCATTTTTAAGGCATTTTATTTTTAAAATTACGGTTACAATAATTTTGTACGGAAATATACCTAAGATATGAAATTATGAAGAATACATAGATTTTTGGAACCAGATCAATTTTTTTACTGGTTGGCTATTTGAAGGAGGCAATAGATGAGCTTATTTGCGCCATTTAGTATAGGTGGGTAAGTTGGTAAGGGAAGGATTATCCGGGAAATGGAGGCAGGGTGAGGAGAAAATCGGCGTCAAAATTAGCCAACAAATAACGAAAGGTACCAAGGGGACCAGAGTAACAGTTCCATCCGACGGACGTGGTACTACACTTGAAGTGCCCACCACAAGAGACCCAAGAATGGATCGGGATTTCACAGAAAGATCTCCGTCACAGTCGTCATTCGAACCCGGACCTTCGGGATAGGAATCCAGTACCTACTCTAGCCACCTAGCCTCCTCGATCGCCCTGGATCCATTGCGACTAGTCAGGTATGAACAAATCAAGTTGCCGAATGATGGAGGCTCCTACATGCCGAGAAATGCCGATTCGACGCCACAGATGAATGAAAGTAAGCGCTGCAGCCGAGCGGTTAAACGAAGGGGAGGAAGGAAACGGGATTAGATGGATAAGGGAATGACGGAGAGATGGCAGAACGACCGGACGGGAGGAAATTGCCGGAGGGAACGCAGAGAGCGGGAGAGACAGGGATTCGGGAGAAAGTCGTAAAAACAAGGGAAACGAGATGGACTAATGTGGACGGACCGACTTCTTCATTTGAATACTCATTGCGCACAGGTGCTCAACTGGAGGCCCGTCGAGAGTAATGCGGTATAGCTGTACTTTTTACGTGGAGGCGAATTCGTCGAGGCATGAAGCTAACCTCAGGATAGTAGGAGATAATTTTGAGTAGTAGTCGTAACATTCTTGTTAGTTGGGGAGCATTCCGGACGAAAATCAACATTGCAAAAAGGATATTAGGACACTCGAGTGATCAGAAGAGGCGTTCATCAATAGGAGAGAACAAATGGCAGGAGTACAGGGCAAACCCTTTAACTAAAGGCTAGTGAAAAGCCTGATATGGAGCGCGGCGCTATGCGGTAGCGAAACGTGGACCTTGAAAAGAGAAACGAAAAGAGCGTGCGAGAATTGAGGGTGAGGAAGGAAGGAGATGGAGGGGTGGACGGAAAGATAGACAGACCAAGAAGTCCTCAGCATGGCGGGGAAAAAATAATGCTGCATAAGGATATGAAGAGGAGACATGGTAGATAGACAAACTAAGAAGTCCTCAGCATGGCGGGTAAAAAATAATGCTGCATAAGGATATGAAGAGGAGACATGGTAGATGGAGCAGGTAATGAAGACGTATGGACACTGTTGGTCGTTTCGAAAGGTAGAAAGAGGTAGGCAAGAGTAGAAGAGAGAGGATAGAAATTTTGGACAAGATGAAGACAAGTAGAAGCTATCCTGAAATCAAGAAAATAGAGTGAACACAGAGAAGCCCTAGAAAGGGTAACAGGAGAGTTGTAATGTCACATCAAAATTACACTGTGAGCTAAATAATCAAATCACTATGAGAGAGGTAAGGGAATAGGGCGAAGGGTAAGAGAAGCCCATCGAGAGTTTCAACTAGCCAAGAGAAATAAATATCAAGGGATCAAAGAGTGCTTCTTAGAGCAATAAAAATTTCATTGGCAATAGCATCTCCATAAAGTAATCCCTATAACGTCAAGAAACTATAACAACTATGATAGACATCGTCACAGAGACGTATACTATACGACAGTCTCTCCGGCCTGCTGACAGCAGGTGAAGCCTGGGCACATTGATGGTAATGGGGAAAACGTTGACGATCTGGTGGCCACAAGTCGCGCATTAAAGCGGAACAGTCGTGGGTTATGGGACGCGCCAGACGGTGCGGCCTTTTGAAATAGCCACGATAATCGGTGCCACAGGCAAAAGGATGACCAACCGCGGGACACGGCGCAGCCAGACGTGCATGCATTAGTCCACATTAGTGCACATGACTTTTTCTCAGAACGGGTATCGGAATCAAAAGTGAGCAACGTGAATCAAGCATGCCACACTTGGGAGAAATATTAAGAACTTAGGTAAAAACGCACAAAGGAAAATTTTTTTGGGATTGCGAACGAACGCAGGAAAAAAAGGTTATTTCTCGCCTCTCCCACTACTATAAAGATACCTCACTGAAATAATGAATAGTATCACAATATACATCTCGATCAAAATAAAGTGTTTTGATATGAGCTTTACACTCATGAACTTTCACAGGTCCGAATAAAAGTAAAAAATGATGATTGGGAGGCACACGATCATCTCTAGTCAGTAAAGATACTACTTTATTTGAATTTAATTGTTAAATTAAGCATTTATTTGAAGCTTGAAGTTAATATAGCAACATTAATGACGCAAAATATTTGATTTTAATAATGAAATACTCAGTATTTAACTAAAAATACAGATTTAAGGCTTTAAATTGACTTTGATCCACGCCGTACGTAGAAAACGCATTGAAAACCGAAAATAATGTTTTGTGACATTAAAAATTTTACTGTGAGAATTAAATTTATTTATTTTTTATAATTGAGAAAAATTCGTACACACCGTTGCAATTCTGACGCAATCCATTCGTAAGTTTTCACTCATTAGTTAATAACGTCTCACTAGGCCACTCAGCATTATCGCCATCCGAGAGACAAAGGCTTCTAGTTTTTGGCAAATATCTTAAGAAATATTGCAACAAGTTGCTGATATTTTGACATAATTAAGGAAAGGAGACCATCATCTTTACAATGAGTTCAAATTCATTGAAGTTTATAAACTGGAATTTCACTCAAGGGCGAAGAGCAGTCATGTGCATCAATTACGTATTTTTCCCCTTCAAAATTCAGAGATACGCCATGAATAGGTTATTGGTACATCTTTCACAACCATTATGCCGAAGATTCGCCGATCAATTTTAATAACTCAAATGATAACCCAATACCAATAAATTGGCTACGAGAGAGCGTTAAATCACTAGCGTTTGAAGAAAAAATTCATTTGAAAGCTAACTTTACGGCAGGATTTTCACACGGTATGAAAATATTTTCGTCCAGGGACGCTATATATTTTGCTAGATAGATTTTAGAAAAAGGTTCTAAAGAGAAGCTGGACACTATGACCCATAAAATTGGATTTAATGGCTGGATCATAAACTTTTCTCCAGAGATCGATGCTGGCGCCTGGCCACCACTTTCCATTAAATAACCCACTGGATGCGAGGAGAACCTATGACGCTGCTGGAGCAGGGGCAGCTCAAACAAATTGGCATTTTGACGAGGAAGTTGTTTCACGCGCCAACCATGACAGATTTAGGGACACAAGAGGGCGTGAGAACTCAAGGGTCGAGGGTGCATGGAGCAGCTGGAGAGAGGGTGTCCCAAGAAGGACGACAGGTGCCAGCAACCGTTAGGGTGTCGGGGTCAAACCAGGAAATTAACTGAGGTTCCTCACCAAAGGACTGAACGATCAGTTTTTGTGCCTGCGACGAGGTTAAGGAAAGCGTCCCAACAGTTCTCGGCTTCCGCTCTAACGACGGAGAAGTGTTCAAAATCTTATTCCAAGAAGGGAACATTTCCGGAAAATATCGACTTGGAGCCTCTCATTCATCTTAATCTTATTCATTTCGATAATTTGGGCTATTACCAGCGCTAAGAAGAAAATTTTGATGAAACGGTCACAGCGTCTTTAAAGGGCTATCACGTCAACGAGAGGATAAAACGTGAAACCGATTCGTTCAATTGATTCGTAATTTCTGTGAATGACTATTCGCGATTCATTCAAAATACAACCACCTCATTCGACGAATCAGCAGCAGAAACGCTATAAAAATTCATGCTGTGCGTCCATAAATGGAATATTTGCGACAGAATATCTTGGGACTTCACAATTAAAAAGTAACTACGAAGAACGATTCCTTTTGGAACATGAGATAAAAATATACCAAACCGTTTGTTAAAATCCTTTAAAACAGAACAGCATAGAGCTACTTATTGTTAGAGGAAAAAAAATTAATCTGGTTCCAGGCCGACATTACGTCGATGATCTGGCCATCATAGACCCGTGGCATTAATTAAATATTCAAATGTAACTCTTCACAACCCATTAGCTTCAGAAAATCCCTGTATTTTTCCGAGTGAAAACGAAATCATAGTTTACTAAATAAACATTCGGGAATAAAGATTCCTCTGGTCTAAAACCATGAGACATTATCAAGTTTCTAAAATAATAGTTCTCTAGATTCATAAATACAGATTGGACACCCTTCAAGGATGTTAGATTAATCGTAACAAACCAGCGTACTATATTCCATTACACACTTATCATAAACATCCTCGAAGAAGGCTCAGCCGTAAAAAAAAGCTCAGAAGCTTGAACACAAAGAGTCCGTGGAGGAACACTATGGACGAATGAATATGACCACTATGATGAGTGCACTAGTTGATGAGAAAATTCAAGAAAAGAGCGATTAAATTACCATGATATTTCGGCTAACGGTTAACCCTGGAGACTAATTTTTGAGCTAACGAAGAATATTTTCACTATTTTTCACATTCCGCCAACAAATATGGATACCTACGACGAACGCATATTTTAGCAGATAGCGCTCAAACAATGCAGCCATGAATGTTCTCACCAATCATTTTCGGAAAAACTGTCATTCGAGCACTATGAACTTATGTTCACTTACGAATCAGAAAACCAGAAATGCGTATGCGTTTGGGTTAACGAATATTTCGGCCCACGAATGTGATTTTGGAACAAATAATAATTATTCGCTAGCCGAGGTATCACTGTCCTTCCAAAACATACAAGCGTGGTACAGTAATAGCGGGGGAAAAGTAGTTGGGGGATGTCGCAGAGTTTTCCGGGCCGTAAAACGAAATCCATGTAGTACCTCCAGCGAGAAAGGAGACTCGCACGAATTGTTTGAACGAGAGATTTTGGCACCACGAGAGCGGAGGGAAAACCTCTCCGTGCACCGCCAGTCCGGAGACGGCACGGGAAAAGAGGAGGCAAAAGAGGGGGGTATGTAAATATAAACACGGTCGGGAGGAAGGGCGAGGAAATTGAAAGAGACGCGAGGACACGGAGAGAGCCTCCCTATCGGATGTGGCGTCGGCGGGAGCGAGAGAGGGTGCAAAGGGCCGAGGATAAGATGGACGAGGGCGACTTAGGGGCGACCTCCGTCGGTCATCCTAAGGCGGACGATTTTCAGGAGGAGAGATGCCGACTCGAATCTGCCGCCTTTTGGGCCGACCGCTTTACAATGCGGCGAGCAGGGTAAGGCCACGTTTTCAAGCATCCTTTTTTGCGTTGTCGCACATTGCGTCACCATCCTGAGGCGAGATCTTCAACGCAGGCTGCGTTGGCGCCGGAGTTGACCATCTTTTAACTACCCACACAGTTTGCGTTTCCGGAGCTGCGACAGGGAGAACCGACGCTTCCTGCCAGTCATTTGCAGTAGTAGTAGTATTTTAAACTAGGGTATAAACAATTTTTCAATATATTTACAAGCTAGTACTAACAAACGTAAATTGCTCAATTTAAATAAATATGAAATGGAAATTAATGAATAGGTACAAATAAAGGATAAGAGTTACCTATATAAAAAGACCTGTTTCACGTAAAAGCTTAAAAACGCAGCTGATTACATCTGCGCCATCGCATAAATCGTGACTTTTCCCCTTATGTTCCGCCTCACAAGAAGAACCCGGTATCCATCAAGTGGCGTCTTACGCTGAGAATCGCCTTTCTCACTCTGAGATTGGTTTCTCTCGTTGATAACGCGATTCGTTCCCGAGGAATTGTGGATCATCTTATTACTTTTGTAAACCACTGAATTTTTATGCTGAACTGAAGCGTGGTTTCAAAATAGTTTCCAATGGAGGAGAAGATTATGTAAAAATTCGGTGCAATCATCCTCATTTTTATAACACCAGGGACGTGAGACGTAAAGATCCACCTTTCAACCCGTCGTTGTCTTCGTTTTCTTAAAACGAATACCACCAGCGTAGTCTATCGCCAACATTCCTCGCAAACTCCTCCATTTTTCCTTCAGTAATTCCAAAATGAACAGAAATAATTCGGAAGACTGCACAAGTCGTGGGTTACCACAGTCTACTTTCTTCATCCGATGCTGCCGCTGCCATGAAACCAGGGTTACCGAGAGACCCACGATGCTCAGCGGCAAAACGACGCAGAAACGGATGGATGAAAACGTGGCTCAAGGGGACGTGGCCCCGGCTTTGGTCGACGGAAATAGGCTAAGGCATATCTCGCGCCCGAATCTTCATTGCACTCGGCGAGCGAGCGTGTTCTGTTTTTATTATTATTTTCAAGTCACCCTCCGAGGCAAGTGCACCGGGAGATGACATGGCTCCTGGGCCATCTCCACGGAATGCCGCAGCCATCTCACCGAGCCCGTTAAATAGCGGTGACCCACCCTTTCATATTTATGACGCTGCCCCGGCGATGGTCTATTAAGGCGCGGGCGCACGATATGTATCGGCCGCCGCATAAACATATGATTTGGGTGAAAGATTGCGCCATTTTACGGCCTCAATGGAGAGGCGATTGACAATCTTGGCCCACGGAAGGTTTCGCTAGTAAAACTTCATGGCGTCGCTCGTGGAGAATGCGGGGCAGGTGCCTACCGGGAGAGTGGCCGTTTCACCGGAAAACGGTGCATCGCCTTTCTGAGAAGTGGATGGGATGTAGATGAGACGACTTAAATCATTTACGACGGCACGACTAAATTCATGTAAAGTTTGATTATGAGAATATATGATTTCGTTAAACCACTGGCTGATGCTTCATTTGGGTTCTTAACAGAAGGCTTAAAAAAACAGATGAGAATTACTAATGGAGCAGTAAGGCGTTATGCCATGAATAATTAAATACAAAGGTATTCATTTGCAAATAAATGCGAAGTCAATGTCAAATATACGGGTGAATGTTGATTGAAAAGCAATTTTACGTCACGACTTAGCCAGTCAATTGAACGGACGTAGCAAGCGATAGAAGAAGAGTGACGAATACGTACTACTGAGAGTTGGACTACTACAACCCATGGAGGGTTCGAGCGCTGGAGAAAAAAGAAGTACTAACGTCGGATCCAGTTACTTGTAGACGCAACTTAGTTCGTGAGACCCTCTACAAACTTTAGAGCAGGTCGTTAAAAGTATATGAAAGAAATAACGATGACAAGGTTACGAAAGCATTATAGATTTGAAGGGGAATAAATTCTGTATCGCAATTGACCAATGGGAAGCGTTAAATGAATGAGAATTCTTTCCTTAGAGTATGAGAATATTGCAAGAACATAATTCTCAAAAGCAGATTCTAGAAGATTTTAGTAATGCGAATTTCCACATTTTGAATAATGGGGACCTTCAGATCTTCTACATGAAATGCTGGCACGGAAGCTTACCCAGAAAGCTAGTCAGAAGCATGGCTTCAATAAAATTGGTTAGTAATCTGCAGGGGAAAAAACAGGTTCACGGGATTTTAAGAAAATATTAATATAAGAGCAGGTAGGCTTGCATTTTAGCTCGAGCAGAGAGTACTGTATTTCATACTGTAACAATGTTCATTTAGAGGCGACGAAATACGCCGATTGCGAAGGAAATTGCTCCAAAGAATAAGCACGAACATGCGGCGAGGTATTAAAAAAGGATAGCAAGGAATTTCTCCGAATGGAAGAGCCACGGAGGATCCCGCAGCAATCCCGGCTCCGTTTCGAGTATCAATAGCCAGGCGGATGGAGTTCTAAAACTTCTATTCCCCTCCCCTCCCTCCCCCAGCAAAACCCCTCCATATCCCACCCTTCACCTCCGCCAACAACGAAACACGAAAACAAAACGACCGCGGAACGAAACAAACAAACGAAAGCAGAAAACTCATTACGGCAGCGCCACCGTTCCAAAGGGCGGAGCGGGGAAACAAAGAAGGTGGAGAAGAAACAAGGGAGCGACGGCGGCGCGAAAGCCTTGCGAAGTTTATGGGAAACCTCAGGGTTCCGCGATACGGCTTGCTGCAGCATCAGCAGCCACGGGAGTGAGTCTTAAGTCCCGTTCCTCCCACACACACACACCACACCCCAACCATCGCATCGCCAGGGTCACAATGAAGGGCTGTGACTGGCTTCTCGTTTCGCGCCGCAGGGCAGGGTGCGACGACGGCACTATAGGGGAGGCTCTGAAAAGGGAAGAAGGGCGTGGGATAGGATCCCTTCCCGTGGGACCTGACACCGGAATAATCACCTTTGGTGGGCCAACGAGTGAATGGGAGCAATGAGAATGAGAGGCAAAGAGAGAGGGGAGAAAGGGAAGAGAGGAACCGGATTGGGACACATTTCTCCAACGACCTTTCTCCGCCCGGAGCGTGGCGGGAATTCCCGGACCCGAGTGATCCCGAGGAACCGGAGGGGTGGAGGAGGGAAATGGTCATCCTTTGTGGAAGGAGCAAAAAAATTGAAAAATATCATGACGGAGGAAGTGGGACAGAGACGGTGATGAAAAATTCGATTCCAGCCCAAAAGGCATACTCTCTTCGGCAATATGACGCTCAGAGTGCAGGGGAAACTCGAATGACTCCTCCAATGCGAACGAGAAGAACACGCCATGAGGGATTATTTTTCAATGGGATTGAAATATATGCACAAACCATCAAAGTTCAACGAAAAGCATTCGAGACGACTCGGCATACATTTCAAATTTATTGAATGCTTAGTTCAATAATCACATTAAAGAGTTGAGCATAAGAGATCCCATGGCAATGCACGTAACTCAGCGTCAACCAGGAGCAATTTATTGATGTGGAACCTTTGACAATTTTAACCTTTAGCTTTTTTATAAGAAGGTATAAAAATCAAGAAACATTTCAGGTACGCTAATGAGCTGTTACCTTTCTGCATCCGGAACTTCACACATCAAGTTTGAGCAAAATAATACGAAATTATTTTCAGTAAATCGGATTTTTTGTTAACTTTAATGATGTTTAAATTATTAAAAATGTTACAAAACTCCCAGTAATGAGGTGGGTTCAAAAATTGTCTGATACATACCAAAAGGACTTACGTCGCACGAAAAACAAAACCCTAGGCTATCGGTATTTTACTCGAATCAAATTAAATCTAGTAAATTCACAGTGAAACAAGTTTCCAGAAAATGATTAAAATTTCTCGCCGTTTCTCATATTTTTAAATCCCACCCACTCCTTAAAAAAAATGAAAGACTGGACGGGCGTGGTATTCGTTCGCTCACCCACTGACTGACTCACTCTTTTCGCTTGTAAACCCCTCCGGGGCAGGACTCCATCTGGCGTCGCTGGGGGCGAACTAGGTCGGCTCCACCTCCTCGGCGTGTTTTGAAGTGCGGCACAGTCAGCAATTGGGAGCGGCGGAGCCACAGTGTGGCGATAGTGTGGACGAGAGGCGGAAGAGGCGGAGGGATAGGGGGGATTCCGCGTGGAAATGAAAAGAAAGGCGGCCTTGTCGGTTGTCCTCCCCCCCCCACGTCCTTCCCCCCCTCCACACTTGCCGAGATTCCTTTCAGAGAAAAGCCCCTCCTCAAAAGAGGCTGCGCGGTTTATGAAATGAAACTTAAGTTCTAAGGAGTAGTACGAATGAAATCCTGTCCCAGCTCTTTCATAAAGGTGGGATCTTCCTGCCTGCGGTGGCGACTACATTTTCGTCGTTATAGCTGAAAAAATACATTAAAAAACACAGTACTCCCATTGGCTAAAGCAAAGTAAAACTGTGACGACGTAAAATATGGTCGGTAAAAAACTGGGAAAATTCCATTTCCAGGTCATGAAAAGAAAGGAATGACAGGGTTTAAGTAAGTAAACAATAAAGCTCCTAAAAATTGCTCAAAGAAATATTTCAAACGCCCAAAATTGTACAATAGCAAACGGCTGAATATGAGGAGACGGAATTAGAATCAAGGATAGGTTTTGCAATATCAAATACAAAAAAACTGGTTTGCACTGAAGAATATTAATTCTAAAAAGTGTTAGAAGTTTTCTAAAAGGAAAATGATCGACACTTACGGCTATAAAGATACCACCAATCACTTTTGAATGGAAAGTAAACCGACACGTCAATAGTTGAAAAATGAACATTAAAATGACGAGTAGAATCAACATTAGAGTAAAGGAGTTACGGTGAAAGTTAGAAATTTAACGGGTTGTCCCTACAAATGCTCGCCGCTAACCTCCAAGCATATCCGGAAATGCACTGATGCGAAAGGGGTCTTGAATCGTTTAATTAGGGCAAGAGTCCAGCGCACTCCCTTTGGCGGAGGGTCTTAGCACTGTTCCATAGGTTAAAGAGACCTACGGCTAAAAGGAAAAATAGAACTCATTCGGAATAAAAAGGGACGAGACAAGAAAGATCTTAAGGCTTAAGCAATTAGAAAGCCGTAATGAGCCTTTGAAATAGTTTCAAATATGCATCACGAAGAGAAATGTGTACAACTCTCTGCTACAAAGACATGGCGAAAACGACGGACGCGGATAATATAAAGAAATGTCTAATCATATTAAAATTCTCTCTTATTGATTCCACGGGAGGCGGAGAGGCCATTTTAATGAAAGGGGGAGATCCCCATTCCCACAGGAATGTGTCAGTCGGTTAAATAGCGCGATTTCGGGCGAGTGTAACGTAAGGAATGCATGCGCGACTTGAGTCACGCCCATAAGAGAAGCAGGTTCGCGACCGTACGGGCAAAAAATATGACATATCCATTTTCCAAGAGTGTCAGTAAATAAAAAACTACTTTCACTCGTAATAAACCTAGCATACAGTAAAGAGATGCAATTTAATTCATATTGGCACGAATGAATATTACCTACTTGTCACACTATTTTCAGTTCAACGAAGAACTCGGAGTTGACTTCAGCGCCAGATAGATATAATACGCATTAATTTCGTTAGGATGAATTACGAAAATCCATAAATAAACATGAAAACTGATTTATTAGGCTCGCGGTACACTTTTCGAGAAAGAATTTTATAAAATGTATAGAAATAATTATTTTTAAGAGGATTTCATGAACGGATAAACAGTTGTACCGAGTAATTTGTCTCCTAAATACCGGAGTTAATCGTAGGCAAGCTAAGTTTTAGCAGTCAATTTCACCTCAGATTTCGTAAAAAGTTCTACAGAGTAGGCATTCGGTTTTTCGTGAAAATTGCAGTTCTTGTTACCTTCGCTCACATATACACGAGTAATTTCGAATGCAAATTAAAGAAAAGGAGTAAATAAACACCAGAAGCTCAGCAGATTTAAATAGATAAGGGATATACTCGTAAACGATTATTACAAATCCGAAAACAAACGACGTACCTCTCACTTTACGATGCAACGCCCTCATATAAGAGACGCCAGGAACGAAGCATTGTCCGACATGTTGGTCGCAACTGCCAAGATGAGATGGATTGGAGACGACCACACGAGAGAGAGGGACCGAACAATTAAACCAGAGTGGCAGATTTGACGAGACGACGAGAGTGAAGGGATGGTGGGTGGTTGCGGGAGGGAACGATAAGAGCCTTCGCCTCCCCCCACCCAAATAAGGCTAATGCCACGGGAGAGGGCCGGGGGGGTGGGGGATTCCGGACGCTCGAGAATTGCTGGGGAGAGGACACGGCTCAAAATGTGTAATGCGGGGCATAAATCGGCCTACCAACTCCAAATTTAAGGACGGGAACGGAATCTGGGCTCGAAACGACTTATGCTCCGTAGACAGCGGGGCTCACTTCCTTAATTTCTGTCCGCCCTTCACATGGTGAAAAGCAAGGGGGAAAAATCAACAACCTTGCCACAGTCCGAAATTATTTCCTGTCTAGTGCTGAGCCATTCAGCATTTTGGCCCAGTAAATCACTGGAATTCAATGGCGCGCCGATGTTTAATTACAGAGAAACTAAATATTCAGCAATATATACCCACTGAAGTATAGTGTTGTAAATGAGATTTACAATCAGGTACTTGGTGGTCCTCCATATAGAGTGTTATTTAACAAGCTATAAAATAAAACGGTACCACAAAACCTAAAACAAATACTGACCTAGAACCTATACATAAGGCTGTAAATTGGAACCTGAATAACTTTCAACATTGTACGACATTAAAACATGAACCATGTTAAGGGACAGCCCTAATCACGCATTTCATCCCAAGATATCAAATGGAGGTAGAAGATATCATTGTTTTCTGTAAGGCATTCCTCTCACTTCCAAAATGAAATCAATGCTTTTTTACTAATTGGCTATTTAAATAGTCCGCCGACAGACAAAACTCGATAAAAATGAATTCTTCCCTTTGCCTTACACATAAAACTTCCTAGACAAAAAAACGCAAGTATTAATTCTTGACTCGAGGTACGCTTAGACTCGATTAAAGCTATGACGCGAGGTACAGTTGTGATTATATGATAGTGGGATGATTAAATTGACAGAATTAGGGATAGACATAAGTTAAAGGAGAAAAATCTTGCATAAGGATATTATAATTCAAGAAAACATGCATTTGTGTACAGATAGAAAAAAATATCAAAAATTGAAGAGGAACAGCCATAGATGGAGATTTCCATACTGAACTTCATCATACTTATAGGAGTGCCTTTCACCAAAAAAACGTGGACGATGACCAACACAGTGGTTATGCCACGGCTGAGCAAACAGAATTAAACGAAACACTTAATTAAGTGTTTACCTAGAGCAATTGCCTGAGACACGCTACCAACAGCGTCATTCTAACATTAATTACATTCATACTCCATCATTAGGCGCATTTCATTCCAAGTGACCCGTTTCCACATCAAGCGACGGGAGAAAAGCATAATTAAATTCATCACGGGGAGCATCCCCCTTGGAGGGAGACACCACAGGCGGTCCTGGAACAAAGGGGACATGGGGGAAGTAACTGCTCGGCGAAAGCAGTCTCCGAAAAGTAAGAAGGACTGGGCTGGGCCGAAAAAAAAAAGATGAAAGCAAAAACGACGCCCGTAGACAAACAAAAGGTCCAGGGGAGAACTCCTTAAAAAAGTTGAGAAAATACGCCGGCCCCTGACCCAATATAGGGGAACAAGTATGCCGTAATTGGACCATCAACAACCCTTCGCGACACAAGAAAAAAATAAAGGGTCCAACTCGAAAGTTTAAAAGAGTAGTAGGAGAGTGGAGGAGGCAGAGGGGGAAGACGGATGGCGCCATGAGGGGGTGAGAATGAGGGGAGGGTGGGATGGGGAAGTGGGAGGGCGGATGTAAGAGACAGCCGAGGGATAAAGGTATTTCAAGGGGGAACGATCCACATGCAAGGAGGACCACATACCTCTGTGGCTAAGGGTATCTGGGGAATTTAGGGTTAGAATTAAACCAGTGTTACACAGTCAAAAATTATGGGTTATTCCATCAAATGTTGATTTCGTCAAAACAGTTTCACTCACCACATATGGTAAACGAAATCTCTAACAAAACAAGGGACCGCACCCTCAGCTTTTGCTCTAATACTCATTTGCTAATTAAAGCGACGAAAGACATCTCGTCTCTTATCCAACCTTATGTCATCTCTTTAGTTGATAATTTCAATCCATTATGACTGTAGGATATAAGCTAATCAGTCATTTGGAACACGTTGCAGGAAAATTAGAGCAAAAACAAACACGAAAATACAAAAAAAAACAGAATTAACCGATTACAAATTTTAGGTGAAAATTCCAGAGAACCGAAAGAGAGTATCTCATCCAGAACACAGGAATCAAGGGAATTCAGTTACTTCGTTAACCTTAAAGGGATTATGTTTGGCATTGCTGGCCACATATCAGGAGAAGAGAAAATAAAGGAGTGCCCATTACATATGGATATCATATCCACTATTCCCAGGGCACACTAAATCCCTGTTATTATACGAACATTTAGGATTACACTGGTTTCCACCGCCGCGATAACCTTATTACTATTTCTTTCGTTGAAATGGAGACAGTTCTGGCACTAATTCCATAACCGGTCTGATAGGACCAAAGCGGCAACTTAGTACATCGAAGTAATTAATGCTAATTAAGCATTACGACAGCGTACGGCACACTTTCCGAGGTCCGAAGTAATTAGCCCTTCATTCAAATGCATCACGGTTATAGCCACACGTAGGCAGAGGCTTCGCGCGGATTCAAATTCGTCTAATTCGCAAGCATTAATAACCAGAAATGTCAAGACTCCCTCAGGGCCACGGGACTTGATCTTCTCAGGGCAGAGCACCAACTCGAGGGCACTAACGAGGAGGTCTCTGGAAATGGAGAAGAATGAGAGAGGGGGGAGATTAGGAGGGGCTGAAGTTCACGACGGTGGTTGGTTGAGGAAAATGAAAATGAGACGGTGAAGAGGGGAAAGGATAATAAACGGGAGACATGAATAAAGAGGTGGTAGGTGGAAGAAAAGTTTGGAAGATAAAAAAATGAAAGAAACCAGTCGAACCAATCCAAGTTCGGTTATGAAGCCGAGGAATGAGCCAACCTAATAATAAATCCAACGAATTGGGAGATAAAGCACTCGAGTTCAATCATAAGAAGATCTAACTTTACGGAATTATTCCATATTTTAATGGACACAACTTTGAGTTTCTACGGATTTAATATCCCAAAAAGACGACCGGTTTCGGCTTTTAAGCCATTATAGGTACAATCATAACGAAGGCTTAAAACATTGAACAAAAACAATTGCATAATTGACCAAAAATTGTACCTGATGATGGTTTAATAGCCGAAACCGGTAGTATTGTTGGAAAAATAAATTCGTGGAAAACACAAAGTTGTGTTCATTGAATCATTAGGGTTCAGTTATTTTACCAGTGCTACCCACTGTTTTCCAGAAATTAAGTAAGAACAAAAATTACTGTATAAAATGTTTGAAGACATTACCCGGATTTTACTAAAGATTCTTCACTTCTCCGGAACCCTTAGGTTATCCGTCAATCATACACAGAGCCACCACGCCAAAGATCCCGTTGGCCCCAATCAGGTAAGCTAAAAACGTGAACCATGCGAACACTATGACGGACGGGAGAAAGTTTGCAAACTTAAATATGCTAAGCATAGAGAAAGACAACCTGCTTGAGGGATTATAATATGAGCCAATACCAAACAAAACTTGCCGGGGTAGTCGCAACTTTGGGGCGTAGGCGTAGTGGAGTCGACGGGAAAGACGGAAAAAATGGCTTCATTCAAGTGAAAGTGATAACGGGGGAGGGCCTCCAAACATGAGCTCCGGAGGGGGGAGAAACACGCGCGGGAAAAGGGCGAGGATAGCAGGGAGCAAGCAAAAAGGTGTGCTCGGGAGGAATTCCTTACGCCCAAGGACGCAATATGGGATATTTGACAAAAAAGGGAAGAATATTAACAAAGCAAGAGGACCAGATTTCATTTTTTCGAATAGGAATGCGAAGGAGGAAAAAGATGACAAGCAAATGAAGCAAGAGGGAACCAAAAGAGATCTTCTACGACTCCATATGAAAATATTATTACATCACGCACCTGCGAAAGAATCCTCACTGTAATAATGCGATTTGAAAATCCACATAATTAAAAGCAAACAGACGAAAAAGAGAAAAGAAAAACTGTATTCAATTCCGCGCAACATGTGCACATAAATCTAGAGTTAATAATCAGCAAAAATTAACATAAAAATATCTTTAAAGGTTTAAAATTGGTTTTCCCCAAGACTCCCAGCGACATTATATGCTCGATGAATTATTTCCACATTTCCACATATTAGAGACAAAAGGTCTGTAGGAAAGATTTCTTAAGGTTCTTTATTTCAGCGACCTCCAACGAGGATATTAGTCAGGTGAACAGAAGATAAGGCGGGGGGGCATGAGGGAATGATCGCAATTTATTTTATTTCTATAAAGGCGACGGAGGAGGGAGAGAGAATAACCGAGAAAAATCGAGCGTGAATATAAATCAACAGAGAACAAAAAGGAAGAGACTCAAATGGGGTGGAGGGCGTGAGTGAGAGATGTGGGAGTGGTGAGGGAGGAGGAGGAGAGGAATGAAAGAGAGGGATGAGGAGGAGGAGGAGGAAAAGGAAGAGGAGACAATCGGAGAATGAGCCACGGGGAGAGAGGAGAGGGAGAAGGGGAGGGGGGGGGTTGGGAGGGGTTGGGAGGGAGGAAATGATGTGAGAAGAGGAAGGAGAGGGGGGAGGCCTGGGATGGGGGTGGGAGGTGGTTAGGAAAGAAGAGGACGGGGCGACACGGTATCGTGCAGGGTTGCCAACTCCTGGAGTGTTGATTACAGGAGGATTCCGGTTAATTACGCTTGAAGCATGATAGGGAATTGGGCTAAAATGTATATAGTACGGCTATTGAGTTCACAGGTAAGTTTATGAATAGTTATAGTTAGTCTATGCTTCAATTACTACCATACGCCACATACGATATTCATTGCTACAATTATTACCATTGAAAATTCATTGCTATTGAATGCGCCGGTAGGAATGTCGAAGATATTAGGCAGAAAATTATGTTTAATGATGCGTAAAAATGACTGTTACAATGTAAATTGAACAATAGCAATCGGGAATATCAAAACTCAAAACAATTTTGAGAAAAACAGCGAAAAAATGGTATTGATAAAGGGACTTTGGGTTCCTGGTTTATGTGGATTTCAAGTAATGCAATTTCCAACATGTCTTTCGGTGTTCATGACCATTGTTTCATTGGAAAGTAGCATCATCAGGTGAATCAGGCACTAAGGTAGACAGTTAATTTATTAAATGTGGTGGGAGTGAAAGAAGGGAAGAGTATTTAGGGGAGGAGAAGAAGGAAGAGGCTAGGGAAGGATAAGTAGGGGTAGGGGGCGAGCGAAGTGTGTTCGGTGCAGGAGTCACTGCAGGATAAGGGTAATGCGAAGGATTAGGGATGGGAGAAAAGTAAATGAGGCGTGAGCGTGAGGGATACATACGTTCGTGGACAATTTGACATCTTTATTACTAGATATGGCTTATTATCTCTTTGACTCAATGCAATCTGGGCCCCTTCTAGACCACCATAAGAGCAGTAGGAATAAATATTGAAAATTAAATACATAATTTTAACTCTTAGGAATAGGTTTTCATCCAACGCTTCTATTGACCTTCTATAAAATAAAAGAAGTCTTTCTAGAGTTTAAAGTTAAAACGTTTTATGAGTTCTTTAGGTTAGAATTCGAAACATTTGAATTACGAAAACGGCGCCAAGAATCGAATTTTATACCTCGAATCTTTTTCGAATTTGGTTGGATTGGAAGATTTAGAGGCCAAGAACATCCCTTCTCTTTGCCAGTAACAAATAAACGAGTAAATCTGATTCACGTTTACAATATAAACACCAGAGAAAAGAATGAATGCTTATCAACTATGATAAAAAATAAACGAAAATTCAATGGAAATTGGGTTCAGCGTACACGCTGGATAACGGCCCTGTACTCACCACGAGTTGGGAGGATTTTATATGGGATGGGCCAGAGAGAGGGATGTGGGAGGATAAAGGCCTTACGCAACTCCGAAACTGTAAGGGCGGAGGAGGAAAAAATACAGCCATCGGCTTCGGGGATGAAATGAAAGCCGGTGGTAGTGTTAGAGAGTGCGTATGTGTGACTGTGCCTGTGTGTGAGAGAGAGGCACTGGCCCGAAAGTCGGCGGGAGGGTGGGGAAGCAAGGGGGTGAAATAAGGCGGAGGTGGAGAAATGCAGGAGGTTGGGTCGGGCGGGAAATTGGCGGGATTGGGGGAGGGATGGGGCGGGCAGACGACCCGGACTCTCCTCCAAAGGCTCAGATTTCCAGATGGTGCACCCTGGACCACGGCTGGCCGTCGTCCTAAGCCTTTTCCATTACACAGTCGCACAAGGCAAAAAAAAGGAAGAAGATATGGGCGGATGGGGGAAGCAAGGAGGGGGATGGAGATGAGGGAATGCGAGAAAAAGGAGGAAAGGGCGATGAGGGAGGAAAGGGGAAGGCGTGGAGGAGGAGGAAAGCAAAAGTCTTCATTATTGAAGAGGGAAATGACGCAAAAATCGATTCAGTACAAACCCCCTCCACCCTCGCGCACGCAGCCTACGCCCCGGGCCGAGTAGGCAGTGAATCGGTCCGTCATTAAACTGCGACGCCCCGTGCCAAGGACTGGATTTCGGCGTGGTGGGGATGGACCGATACTCCTCTCATCCTTTTTTTATTATTAAAACGCCATTAACAGAAAAAAGGGACGCGACCGAATGCCCCGCGTCCATTCCGTGGGCGGTGCGGGCGGAATTGGGGCCGCGGCGCGATCCGCCGCCGCAGAATCTGACCGCCAGCGTTCGGGAAAGGGAAGGGGGCAGGGGGTTGAGTGGAGAAGTTTTATTTGGACGGCCACGGAGGGAGGGAGGTAAATATTTGAATAAAGAAAACACACACAGCCTTAGGGAAGGGGATAAAAGGTGAAAGGGGACGACGTGGGCCTGCTTATCCACTCCAATTTCGCAGCTTTTCACGCCTCTTTGACCGAATATGCGTTATTTTGGCCGCAAAAGGGAATATCGCTTTCCTTCACACGGGCAGGACACGGGTAAACTCACGACGCGTCTGCTTACGATGACTGAGAAAATAGGCGAGTCTCACGCAACACTCTCTTTTTTATCGGCCAACGATAATATACCTCCATTCACTATCACAGAATTTTACCTAAACATCGCCAATCATGACTTATAGAGTCAGTAATAACCAAAGTTACCAGATGAGTCACCAGAATATTATTTGGAAGAATACATGTCCTTAAAAAGAAAATACAATTTACGATAATCGACGAGAAAAAAACGTGCATTTTAACAGTAGTATAGGATTGAGGTAATCATAAATGGATTCAAAAGTGCTTCTATCTGATGATCTTCTACTGCAAGCACCAATTTCTTCGCACTATCGGCTTCTTTGGCTCGACATAATATGTACTGTATTACTATAAATATTATTTTAGGCTCTGTACAAGTGAACAACAACCCTATGACAAGATGTACCTAATCGTGAAAGGGTGGACATACAATTAAGTTGATCCACGAAAATAGTCATTATGAATATACACACCACCTAAACTTGAAGAGGATTAATTGATAATCCTTCACATGCCGCAGATTCTAAATAAAACTGCCGTTGTGTAATGGATATTACTTTGGAGCAGCAGCAGGCCTATAATTGAAGCGCCACTCGAGAACTTCCTCGTTTCTCTTTGCTAGAAACTTCTTACGTTTTTTTCGCCAATCCTCCTAAGCTGGAGGCTTTAAAGTACCATTTTACGAGGCACTCTAAAAGAAGATGCAATTAAGGCCCAGGATGGAATAAACACTGAAGAAATCGAACTTGCGACCCTTGGGCAGTGACTGGCAGGGTTTTCCCCCCGATTTAAGTAGGAAGTAAGGTGATCAGCTTTTGTTTTAATTAGATTAATCATTAAAAGTGAAAAATAAAGCAGTGGAGAATTCATATTACCAGGTTCACCAAGTCTATATGCGTTTATGACAGGCACTTACTTTTATTAGGCAATTGTTCATATTGACACCTAAATTGAAGTGCTGCAAAAACACATTGTAGTACTTTTCATAGGAAGAAGAAGAATATGACATATTGCATATACAACATTTCCATAATAAAATACACGTACGAATTCATTACATTAAAAGTTAGCCTAAGTTAGTAAGTAATTTGAGAAAAAGACGTGTGTCCAAAGCTAAACTGTTTCCAAAAGTATAGAAATGGGCATGTAGCCACGTCCGCAAAGCAACTGTCCAGTTCCTTTACCGCATCGGTTAGCCAACAGGTCTTCAAATTCCTATCGACCCTGTCATCCCTTCCCGAGACATCTTGCTACGTGACTGGGCCGTGGAATGCTGCTGCTAACTCTTGTCTGCCTCCAATTTCCCAATGTCCACACGACTTTTATTTTTCCCTTATGGCGATGTTCCATCCATTCCATACGTTAGTCGCGTCCCTTTTCAATTGCCTTGCAACGCCGGTGGCTCCATTTCATCGAATAAAACTCTTTAAATGCATTCAACACCACGGATACTAATACCCATATTAAAGAGGAAAACGCCTTTTCACACGCAAAGGCAGAGAACAATTTCCAAAGAACGGCAGGGGTGGCAAAAGTGGAGACAAGATATATTAAAAGTTCTGATTATATATTCCATTGTACTGCATCAGCAGTGTAGTTCGCTGAGAACAGTACAATGTCTGCCGTAAATAAAATAACGACAAAGATATAGTCACAGATTGCGGTTATTTTTTTATATTTATTTCATCAACCTGAATACAGCCTCGAGGACCATTTTACATCAGGTGTACTAACATGGCATCTATAGATTCTATAATGCTAACATGACATCTATAGATTTCTAACATGAAAAATACTATTATAAGTATAAGTAACGATTAATTCAGAAGAGGGCAATAGTAGACACGAAATATAATTGCCGGAGAATCATATGCAGAGAAAAATATACATTTAATACAGCAAATTCCATTAATATTCACACCAAAAAAGCAAAAGAATTGTATGTGATCCATTGTGATCATCGCAATTCTAAGATTAAAATAATAATAGAATTAACAAATTCTATAAAACGTTTTTGATAATCAACGTCTTAGACTATTTAGCTAAAATTTCCAGGAAATGTCTTCCCAAAATACGAAAAATTTTGAGCTCAAACAGGAGTAGGTACTTCGTCGTGTAAATTCAATGTACTGATAAAGAGAACATTAAATTGCTTTCAAATCCACAGCCATTATTACCTTCCCTTTTTGGAATCAACACCAACAGCGCAATAATTACAGGGAGCATGCACATCTGATTTCGAGCAGCGGGCGATTCGGGAATAATTGAAAATGATACTGCGAAGTACTTTCAAAGGGATTTCGGACCTTCGAGGCGGAAATGATCCTCCTTTAATAAGACTGTTTTTAATGAACGATGCAAATTCCTAGGGCTCGAGCAGGTCCCATTCCGTTTTTGTTATGGGCGAAATCGAATTCTTTACGAGCTAAAAAAAAACACAGATGCCGACACGAAACCTCATTTTAATTAATTTGCAGGGACATTCTTCCACGTCAGCCCTTTGGAAAGGAAAAACCGAAATGAAATCCCTGGTTTAATAAAACGAGACCATCCGACCCGAACCAATATTTGTGCTCCAATAGCCTGCTTTGTCCACGCGAAATAAAACATGAAGATACTTTTCAATGAAAAGAGAAAATACTGCGCTGAGAAAGAAATACCTTAAGCGGACCTAAATGGACAATATGCGGAAATAAAAGAGGATGGAAAAAAATCCTCCGGAGAGATGCGACTTCATAAAGACCGGAGGAAAAATATGGCCGAGCATTAAAATGGGGGGGGGGGGCGAAGGGCTTCGGAGGTTGAGGACAAGAGGGAGGCCTCCCGAAGCCCCCATCCTCACCTTGGTCTGAATAATTTATAAAGACGAAACAACCCTTGCGTTGTATATAAGGGGCGGATGAAGCAGGTTGGGCACAACCGAAAGGTGAGAATACATTAAGAGAGGCATTCCTCCGCGTCCCGGAATCCTGAACGCCCACGTCACCTCACAGACCCATACTTCCCCCCCCCCCCCCACCCTAGTATATCCTCACGCACCCCACTCCCCTCGCAGCCCCCCATATCTCACTCCTTCCTCCCCTGGTTTTCCCTTTCTCCCATCCATCTCTCCGCACGTCCCAATGGGAACCCTGGTGCCCCGTCCTCCATCAGCCTTTCTCTCCCACCACCCTCCTCCCCATGACCCTTGCCACACCATCCCCCACATATTCTCCAAAATCTCCCCCGTTTCACTCTTCCTTCTCCCCCCTCCCCCCCCTAAGCTTCGCCCCTGGGCATCAACTCTTCGAGTCGGACGTCCTTCCTCTCACCCCCCCCAACCCCCCCCCCCCTCACTGACCCCTCCCCCCCTCCGTTGTACCCTCAAAACAACCCGTCACACACGAAACGCCCGGGACGTGACGCAATAAGGGCATCGAGAGACCGCAGCCACTTTTGCGCATTAAAAGCCGTCGCCTCGCGTCAAGGAGGCATGAGTTCCATATGCTCTCCTCACGAGGCGAGAGACAGGACGGCGGCAACCCGCCAATTGAGCATCAGAAGCAAGGAGTGCACAACAAGAATACGATCATAACACTACCAAACTTCAGCTTCACTCGCCTCGGAATACTTTCTAGTATCATATTAAACCAGTTCGTTACTTTCTTTACTTCTTTTCACTAACTAACTAGCCCTCACATTCTGAGTTGGGAGGCATAGTATTACTTAAGTTGGAGATAATTTCCTATTATTATTCAATACATTGCCGGCCTCGGTGGTGGCGGGATAATACCCCGCCACCACACGATAATGGCATGATTGTGTGAGTTCGTCTAAATACATGTGTATAAAAAGGTAGTAACTGACAAAAGCTGTTAAAAGTTACTCATTTTAGCTTATTTTAGCTACGTTACCTCTAAAAAGATCATTACCTTACCTTCGAATCACTACTTCGTTATCATCTCTTCACCCCGACTACAACTCTGATTAGCGGATCATATTACTAATTTTTACATGGCTCTTAACTTTAATCGTGAAACACCACCAGTAGATGATCAAGTGTCGTTTCTCATGAGGAGTTTTATTTGTAGCGGCAAGCGACAAGACCCCCCTACTGCCACTGCCGCATAGATCGTTGAAATGCAACATCAACGTACAAAAACCACTAAGAGACAATTTACCAAGAGAAAAAATACAATCAGCTGAGCCAAACAGGTCGTAACAAAATAGGGTGAGGAATAAGGTGGGGGAAATGTTTTTTATCACTTTTTCGGGAAAATTTCTTAGTAGATTTTTCCACTGATAACAGACATTTTAGGGCAATATCACCCTTAAAACCCATAAAGAAATACAGGAAGTGTAATAAATTAGAGCAATAAGTTATAAATTTTGTCCCAGTGATGTTCCCGAGTCAATTACCTGCAATATGCGATCGACCTAATTTAAAAGAAGTCCCGTTTGAGTCGTAACTTTTCATATTCTCGCCTAGCTTGCTTTTCCTCTAATAAGTAAAAGTTTGGAATAATCATTTTTCGATCGAAATACTGAGGCTTTCAACAAAACTAGGATTACGTGGTTTTTTTTACAATTTCTACTGTTTTTATTCAAGGTATGGGACTGTATGAAGGGTATACGAGGCTCTTAGAGCTTTCCCAGACATAAATCTCAACTCCCAAAGCTCCAATACCCAAAATTTTGAAGACATTACTTCTCAATTTTCCAAAACTACCAAAAGAAGAGATGGATCCTAGAACCGCATTCTAGCTTACAGGTAAAACAACTTGTTCCGACACGACTGTCTTAGAATATTTCTAGGAGCTTCTATGCATTACTAGAGCAACTGTAACCTTTTCATGGCTACTCGACTTCTAACAAGCTTCCCTGGCAAGTTTCAACCGCATGAATAGCGCATCACGCCTTGAGTTCCATTTCAGACGCAATGGGTGGAAGGAGCACGATAGACGGCTAGGGAAGAATAAATGGCACGAGCTATCTCGATGTTCATTTGGAAGAGGTGTCTCTCAGCTCAAATAAGACGCGGTAGAAGACAAGGAAGTGATACGTAAAAATCGCATGAGCAGAATACGGAATTAAATGTATAATGCAGATCGGCGGACCATCTAGTCATTGAATACTATAACGCTTTAAACCCTAGCATTGGATTCGAATGATTGAGATACATCTGATGGAAAAAGTGAAAACGATGAATTCCACTAAAGTGCAAAAGAAGGTTACGAATGTAACACCAGTCCTTTGCGAAAAAGGCACGAGATGACAAACATCCTAGAGGCATCGCGCATTTAATAGATTAGAGCAGGCAGGTAAAACCGAAATGAAGATCCCACGAGGAAGACCAAAGGGAAAAACTGTGACTTGACAAACAGAGATGAAGGAAGTGACGGAAATAGATGAGGAAATATGGAGGTCTGAAGCTAACTGATCTAGGTCAATTTTTAAAAATTCACTTTGTTGAATTAAACACTTTTTATGAATAAACCGACCAAGAATTCGACACTTGGTGAAATGTGAAATTTGCGCTAGTTTCCACTCATTGAAACTTGAAAAAACAACAGATGGTGCAATTTGAAGTTCCATGAATGACATTATGGTCCTCTTAGATGCAGAGTTCGATGCTCTTTCATCCTGTTCTGACTTTCGGTAGGCATCCACTTCCTTATTTAGGAGATATTTCGCCATTGTGCCTGACATGCACACATTTTGCAATACTTTACAAAACAATTCACATATCTATTTAACATCAATGAATTTCGTTTGTTTCATGCTTTTTACTTAGGACGATATAAATGCTTTCAAGTGAAACCACTCGCAGGCTCCTCCCACGATTTTACGTCGAGCCACATTAATTCTCTCTGGACCTGACGCGTGTTTGTTTACCCATACATGGCGACTATCTTATTTCATATGATGACGTCATCAGTTCCCAGGTGACGCTCATTTTACTCTTTCAACCTGCCTCTATTGCATGACACATCGACCGTTCGAATATCTTTTATACTCTCCGAGTTATTAGAAATGTGTTTGCTGCACAAAATTTTGCAGCATTTCCACCAGCCATATGTATCCTCCATCCGTACCTACGTTAATAACATCTATAAGACGTTTCACATCCGAAACTGTTCTTAGGGTAGCTCATTCTACTAATTCTTACCGCAAAACTAATGCTTATCGCAACTTCTTCGAATATGCTCCCTGCTCGTTCCCTATTCGGCCGGAGAATCCACCTCCCAACCCCAACACTTCCGAATTATTCCTTCCTCGGGCCAACTTTGGCACGCACACTCAGCGGTCTGCTCTTTCACACAGAGAGAGAGAGAGAGCTTCCCTCCGCCGTCAAACTCATCTCCGCCGACCGCAAAAGCTCCCGACTCCCACTTCCCCCCCCCCCCCGGCAACCCCACCCTAATCAACCTCCTCCTCCTCACTCTGCCCTCAAGATTACACATTTCATGCTTCCTCATGCTCTTCGGCGCCGTGTTTAATGTTCCCGCCCAATTCCGCCGCGCATTCTACACCGCACCCCGCTCCAGCGTCTCGTTCCTCTTAAGTCTCGCACAAATTTATATTGACTCTTTTCTTTGAGCTAGGGAAACTTCTAACCGCGTTAAGTTCCCGAGCGACGTGGTTTAAGCACTCCCACACTGAATCAAAGGTCGCGGGTACAGTTACCGTTCGTAAGACTAAGGCCAAGAAGCCATCGTTTATCACTGCCGAAATTAAATACACGAATCACTAATCCCAAGTGCCATATCTAGTGCAATCGTGTTCATAATCAGTTGCGAAAATTATATTAAAGAAATAATAGCTCCCCTCACCCCACTTTCTAAGTCAGATAACACACCTTTGAATACAGATATGTAATAACAGCACAATAATCAACATTTAACTTCACGAGAAAGAAGGTCATGGACAGGCTTTAGTATCTTTTCCGTGTTTTTCGTAATTTACTTCGACTTTAATTACGGATAAGTACAGATGTATTACTTAAAATGTTATAAAAAATTTAACACGCCACGAACATATTATGATGGAGAAGAAAAGACAGGGCATGTATTAATTTACCTCACGATCAGAAGCTTTTTGACCTCCCACAGAATGGAATGAAAAAAGAAGACCATGACATGCCACAGCACATTTCGTCCCACCATACGTGACCAATTTGCCAAATATAGGGGTGAGCTTTCAAGCTTAGAGCCTCATCCAATCCCACGAGAAGATTCTAGCAATGGCATTAACCAGGTGGAGCAGTAATCACCCCCTCGCTTCGAAAGGTCAAGATAGACAAGGAAACAAAAAAAGAGAAGAGAAAGCTCAATCTTTCGGAAACTACCGTCCTCCCAAGAGAACGGGTGAGGCCAGCTTTCCCTTCCATTCCATCTCCTCTACTCCGCAGCCCTCCAAGCACATCCCCTTCCTTTCGTTCACTTCCCTTCTCCTCGCAACTCGCTGCATATTCCTCAACGAACCAACAATCCCAACACTTCTCCGTTTCCAACACCTTACTCAAGTCATTCGCACTCAACGGTCGAGGGCCCATCCCACCGACCCAGCATCCCGAGGAAGCCCCCTCGGAAACCTCCCCTCCCTCCCCCGCCGCCCACGGTCCCTCACCCCGGCAGACAAACGTCGAATTACTCGCACCCACCTCCAAGCCCCCAAAGGAAGAGTGGTCGGGGGGAGGACAGTAAACTCACTCTCCCCGCAGTCCCCCACGCAAGAGCGCGCCCACCAACTTCTCGCCCCCGCACTTCGGATAATGCCACCCACCCCAACCCCCGGCACCGCACTTGATCCGGAGATGGGGGCGAGGAACACAGAGGAGCGAACTTACACCCTGCGCCGCTCTCACCCGAGGAGAACGGAGAGCATGTGTGCCCGGGGCCGATGAGTCGTCACTAGGGGGGTGGGCGGGGGAAGTGGGAGGGGAATGAATGTGAGGGGGAGGGTGAATGAGGGGTGGGTGGAGAGGGCGAAAGAAGAGAAGCGAGAAGCTGAGGAGATCAACAACGTAAGCGTAGCGCACGTTGTAAGTCAGGCTTCAAAGTACACCCATACCTCAAATTCCAACGCTTAAAGGCAGAACATTTTCATTTAAGGCAGATAGAGCGGGATTATTTTCCATTCTTCACAGAGACAATACTAGAATTTTTGATTTAAAATTTAATCAGCTCAAAGCAAATTTAGGCTGTAAGAAGTAAGAAGTAAATGCAGTAAAATTAATGGCGCCAAAACTTGGCTTTTATGACTGAACTTCTTAGTAATTTAGCAAACATGCAGAATTGAAACTATAACTTCTTTCTTTCACGCTAAGATGAAAACGCTTGCCCAAACGAGGGCTTTTTTGCGAGTGCAAGTGCGATTTTATAAAAAGTTTGACGGCGAGTAATATATTTCTTGTAAAATCACTGAGAAAAAATACGGTATCCACACCATTACATTTTTGACGCTTAAATTATGTCTCACTGGAGCGCACAGTCACAACGCATTCCATGGAAAACAGCTTCTTTTTTTTGGAAAACCTCGAACAGAGGCTGACATTTAGGTATCATTAGAAATGTGAAACATTTTTTTGTAACGACGCCAAATTCAAGGAATTTTATGAAAATCAGTCATATGTCGCTTAAGCTATCTTAACAATTTTTCACCCTTTTTGATGTCCCAGCTTTTATGGCAAGATAGACAAATGTATTTCCTAATGGAGTTCCAGTGCACCTCTGATAAAAGATGAGACCACACGGAACGACACAAATGAGGACTATCAACCTAAGTCATTACGAATGCTCAGAGAATAAGTTTTTGCAAGGTTGAAAGCGCGCCAACACAGTGCGACGAAGGGAAAGAACAGGGAACTCAATTATTTCCGGTATATCTGGCAGATGTAATAGAATACGCTTTATAAATGTCAGCACCAAGGACTCCATATGCGAAAACTGAATTTTTTTTAAAAATTCACTTCATGTGACAAAAATGGCCGCAGTTTCAAGAGAAATATTAAGTAGATGTTACAATTTTCTCCAAAATAAAACTAGAAAGACACTACTAAAAACAATTTATACAAGCTGCAAAATGTTTTACACCAAGGGTAGCTACAGTCAGGATTGAACCCTTCTTCTCTTGGAATTCCTATTTTATTCCGCTTGGTTGAAGGCCTTCATTCTCGGCTAGTGAGGATTGGTAACTAATGCAAGAGAAAGAGGAAAGCGAATGAGGCAGCAGATAGGGAAGGGAGGAGCGGAGGACTGGAGGAAGTGAGATGGGGAGGGAGAGGGAAGGAGAACGAAGGGAGGTAGAAGAGGGGGAAGGAACCGCCAAGGAGGAGAGTGAAATAGGAGAGAGGGAAGAGTGGGGAAGAAGAGCGGGGGAGATGAGGGGAGGAGGGGGAGGAAGAACAGCGGTTCGCAATTCCGAACCGTCAAGTTCCCTTTCTCACATTTAATGCCCCGCAATGACATCAAATATTAATAATGGAGGGGGCGACTAATAAAATTTTTAAAATGAGAAAACGTTCGCATCATTCACGAATTGGTGTACGGTCGAAGTTATTAGGGAAAAAACATGAGGAGAGAGAAATATTAATGACCGTCAGCCCGCGGGAAATCTTACAAAGGAGCCAAAGGAAAAAATGTCGAGGGGAATTTTCCAAAAGAAACTTTGAAAGGAAAACAAAATATAATTCGAATGACTATCTAAAAACATTCGGTAGAAAAAGTCGTGTATTGTGCACATTGAGAAAAAGTGACAGAGTACCAAAACACTAGCTACTTTATTTTCTGCGGACACATTTTCCTCATCCAAACATCTAAATAGCCTTTTTGTCTGGTGGCATCTTCTGCTACTACTATCTACCATCGAATATCTGAAGATTGAACCTTCTTTACAAAACGAGTGGGACAACATAAAAAAAATTTCTTGGGATTGGCTGTATTTTTCTTGTTCCAATATTAAAAAATTCCACGGCTTTGAACAGAGAACCGTCGAATTCTCAAAACTGAGAAGTTAGAATACGTTTAATAAGTGCGAGGTCATTATAACGAGATTAACGACCTAGAAGCAGCGCGTCAGTGATGACATGAAACAACTTGTTAGAACTAAGGAATTCGTGTTCACTTAAATAGCCAAATTGCGATTGCGAATAGGAAGGATGCCATAAGTGACATAAAGGTAGGAGAGATAGATTGTATCCACTATTAAAGGAAAACGACTAAAAGAAAAATATCAAGGTATTTTTGTTTCCCCGGAGGCAGAATGCTTTACTGCTTCACCGACCGTTTACTTATCGTCCGAAAAGAGTTAAGCTTATTGAATGGGAGAAGAAATGGAAAGTTTCGCGATAAAATTCGTCCATATATATCTCCGCTAACAGGAGCTGATATTTCAGCATAAAGGAACCTTAAAAAATACTATCAATTTGCCCAATCCTACAAATATTCCCCGAAAGCATTAGTGCTAATAGGATCATGAAAACTAATTTTTTTAAATGGATAGATATTCCAGCTGAAAAAAAGGAAGTAGGTATTTTAACAACATGGGAGGAAGGTGCCAAGGAGAGCAAATTATGTGATTGGCTCAAATGAACTGAGGCGAAATTCAAAAATAAAACAATAAATGATGAAAAATGGTCAAATGTATATTCGTAGAGACGATTAATTACAACTTCTTACGCAGATATAATCTTCGACAGCTCGTTAACATATGTCAGGAAAAACACGGAAGGCACTAATGTTAAAAAGGAATGGAATAATTAAATTTGATACATCGAGTAAAATGTAAATAGTTCTTTCATTAAGTCCGGAGATATTCAAGAGATAAATTAATCACAGAATTGGATTTAACAAGTGCCTATGTCATGAGGCGTAATAATTTAATGGTATACCCAAGGAACATATAATTATAAGAGAACAAAAGAGCTGGAGAAACTAACTGACGGATATAGGTTAACTATAATCATGGAAGTAGTAAGAGACGCTTTGTTTGAAACGGGAATGACTAGTACCCTTCCCACAGTGCAATTACTGCTACGAGTAGATGCGCGAAAAAGTGTACCTTCAAAATTGCAACGTGCAAACGCGTTGACTTGCTCGCATGATCGAACGAATGTCCATTACATGGTCCCTATTCTAATTCTGAGAATGTGTCCTCACTCGAGTTCACATAAAGAGATTTCACAATATCATTGAAGTTGTACTTGCGAGGAAGCGGTATTTTCATTCACATCGTAGCACATGTCTATTATAATATAAAATTATGACATCTTTGGCAGCAGGTGACCGAAAAAACTGTCGGGACATTATCACCCATTGTTGATTTCACGGCTAAAAAATTACACACAGCCGCAAGGAGGTAAACGTGACACTTATTTCAAAAAGTGAAGATCTCACAGCGACTGTAAAAGCAAACTTCGATCTGTCGACAGGCACTAGATACTTCTGGGAGCGAGTGTCAAACTAGTACCGCATCAATTATTAGTTCAGCGAGTGTGATAGAGATCATGCTTGTTAGCCAACATGCTGGCTCAGTATCACGCGATACTAGAGAGCTATCATGATAGCGAACATCCTCGAGCCCGTGTTGGATCAAGTACCGTGTGATAGGGGCTTTATACTCGCGCGAGAACAGGCCTAGCCCAAACAGGCCCCAGAAGGGTGGGCGGGAACAATTAACCGAAGTGTAATGCTCGAGAGAAAAATGACATAGTAGTGATGGAGGCGAAGAGTGAAGGTATCAAGAGGTGGAGGGGAAGGAGTCGAGAGGTAGGAGGAAAGGAGGCAAGAGGTGTAGGGATGAAGTGAGGTGGTGTGTGGGCGTTGAAGAGGGTGTCGAAAGGGAAAGATGAAGAGGTGCGGCGAGCAGGCGAGGGGCGTGGGAGGGGAAGGGCGAAGAGGAGGAAGAGGGCTGAGGATAAACGGCTTTATTTAGAGAGAAATTGGAACCCCTGGGACGCCTTTAAGAATTGCCGGCCTTCAGGGGAAGATGTGGGAGGGGTGTGCTGTGGAGAGTAGGGACGGGGCGACGATCCCCAGCCACACCATTCACGGGGGCAAGTTTGAACCTGGTAATTTATTCCCGCGCGAAATTAATTTCAGGACTTGGGACATTTTTATTCCGCCCTTTTGTCGACTAAATATTTATTTTAATTTGGTACCCAACAAGTGAAATTTCGGCATCCGCGCGGGGAAGGAAAAAAAAACTCCTTCCTAAGGATGAATTGCGTCATTATAGGGGAGCACGATATTCCAGGGCCCAAGCGACTCAAAATTTTTAGAGCGACGCGCATGAGGTCGAATAATATTTCAAGGGGAGAGAACAAATACGCTCCGTGATTCAAAGGGAAAGAACACCTTAGAAGGGAATGAGATTTATGAGGAAATCTCGAACAGATGAGAGGAATATAACCCGGAGGGTGAAAATAGACAGCGGGAATGAAGAATGTTCGATCAGGAGGAGACAAGGGTAGGGAAGGGGAAGAAACAGTACGTGTGAAGAGAGGAAAGGAAAGAGGAGTAAAGGGGGAGGGGACTGCACGCGAGCATTCCCGCCGTTCAGGATATTCTCATTTTCTTCAATAAATAGCGAACCGGAAATCAATATTTGAAAATTCAATTTAAAAATTCAGCTTCAATTTGTCTTCTTTACTATACCCTCCGCGTAAATCAAGCGCAACCTGCAATAAATTACTGTTTCAGCCTAGCGTCAGAACCAGAAGGCTGGTAAGGGATCCCACTTTTCTTCCATGATGGGAGCACTCTGCAACTCATGTGATGCCATGAGCGTAAAACATGAATGCTTAGGGCTAATATTGTAAACTAATGAACTATTTTGTAGATTTTCGAGGTTTATTTCATTTCTTTTAAATATCATTTGGCATCTGCGGCATATTTTCGTTTATTTTCGGTTAAGAAACAGTTTCACCGTGCTATTCTGCCGGTTTCGTCAGGCTTTATTCGTCAAAAAAGCATGACGAAGCCGCAAGAATAGCATGGCGAAACTGTTGTAAACTAATGGTAGATTCTTAGAAATGAAAGTTATTAGTTTTTTTGTACATATGTGACCTGATTACCTAACTAGCTACATTGCCGGAGGTTTTGAGTAAAACAAGAAGCTGACAAGTCACGCAAACTCAATCAGCTCCGTTCTATAAAATACGTGAGGGATGTCATTTATCTCCGAGAAACTAGCTTCCCCTCCAATTATGACTAGACAATGAGTAAATTTCTGATTTACAGTTGGAGATCACAACGAAGCGTGAATATTTAAGTTTTATTAGTGTTGTCTAACTTATGCGCAAGCAGTTCACAGGAATTCCTATACTTACAGAGGAGATATCATCCCGTATCATGCGACTCTTTTAGCACTACTATCAACTTAGATATTAGTTCCATAATAAAACGGGTCTACATAAAGCTAACTAGCAATCGAAATCCAGAATTTTGATAGAAGAAACAACTATGGGCAAAAATATTACGGACATTTGTGTTACATGAGGTAAGATGCCAAAGCAATATTCAGTAGCACCAGTCAAAAGAATAATGGAATACCCATTTCTTCTTGAAAACACTACAATAAATAATCAATTTGACTCGTTTGATATCCAGACTCTTGAAAACATCCACAATAGGATGAAGCAGCCCAAAAATGCTCCCGAGAATTTTTATTGGAACGGTAAAAAAGTTAGAAAAAAATAAACAGCACTATCTAACACACCGTTTAATTAGGGCTACAGAGCTAATATTTAACTTCACTACGCAAGAAATAGAACATGAAATAGCATGCATTAAAGGCAGATAATACGGATAAAACTGCCAATCATTAAGTGGAAAATATATATTTCAGCGCAACAGAAAAGAACTCTTCCGGCTTGATGAAAAAAATATTAAACATGAGGATAAACCAAGTTATCAAATGCTTCAAATTGATGTCACTAGACTCAGTAGAGGGTAGGAGAAGGAAAAGATGAAAACGACGAACGATGACAGCGGAGATATTGCAGCTGAGCATTAATGACCGGCGTCATTACGGAATAAAATAACGTGAAGACGTCTAAAAAGCCTTAATTTGGGAAAAACTGCCCGCATCCCATTGTTTATTAAGGGGAGTGGAGGGGGGTGGTTATAAAACGGGGACAGGGAAGAACGGAATGTGGGTGAAGAGATGGGGGAAACAAGGAAGACAGGCAGATAAGGGGGGAATGGAATACGAAGGGCGAAATGAAGTCGAGAGTGTCGCGCTGAAAGAGAAAGATAAAAGTGGAGAAGAGTGATGACACGAAGTTAGAAGTGTAAATGACTGCGTGGGGGTGGCAGGGTGCGCGGGTGGAGCAAGTAGGCGACGGAAGAATAAAAAAACAAAAGAGAGGAGACGGAGGAACTCTAAGCGACATAATAGGAGCACGCGACCGAAGGGCAGACGCACTCTCGTCACCCCTTTCTGCATGCGAACTACGAAGCGACCCTCGCCGGCACCTCAAACCGGCGACTGCGCTCCCGGGAACGATAGGCAGGTCGCTCCAGCTGCTGTTGTTTTCAATGCGGAATGTGATGCGCGCGAAAAAATAATGGCGACGATAATCACGGGCGACGGCAGCAGATTTTCTTCGAAAGTTTTCAAAAGGAAGTAGTACGTATTCTCTCCTACAAGAAGAATTTTTAACGAGGTATGCACGGTTCCGCGAACTCGCTACATTTGCAAAGGTTAGCAAATTTTGAATTAAAAAAATTTATATATATAATCGACTTGCCCTAAATTCAGAAATGACAAAAGATGAGCAGAAATATTTCTGGGGCACCACTAAGTTAAGTTCCGAGAACATGCATGCATGGATAAATTGAAACATAATATGACAATACCAGACTCCGCAGTTTAACACCAAAACCCAAATAACCGAAATATTATATCCCACAAAAACACCGACTCAATTCACATGTTTTCCGCATTCTAAATAACATATAGCTTCAAATATTGCAAGGTGAATAAAACAAAATCGTTCCAAATATTACCCGACCTGAAGAGGCAGAAGATTCAATTCACGCTAAAACACTACACGAATTTTCATTACATGTAAGAATTACTTCTTTCAAGACGAAAAAAAAAACTTCCCTCTAAATGGAGACACGCTAGAAAAAATTTTCCTTCCAGAGATGCATATATAAGGGATTCGCAAGTTTTTGAGGCGATGCCACGGGGGACGCTATTCAAATGCTCCTCTTGGTCAAAAACATATTTCGAGACGAATTTTCTAAAGATTGAAAAACGAAAGCACTCCTTTCAGTCTAAGAATATTTATGAGCTCCAGGAGCGTCACTTGGGAAATACTAAGACGATTAACGGATATCATTTATCTTTCAATATTTCTTCCACGATTTCAATACACGTTACATTTAGTTATCTCCGGACAAAGGGCTAAGTAGGGAGCTATATAAATGGAAAGAAGGCTTCCTTGCATTGGAATTTCGAGAACTTATCTCGAAAGAGCTCCCTTGAATATTCGAGATGAAGAGGATGGTATCGCTTCAAATCAAATGAATTTTGCCCCTACAAACAGCAACATTAATTTATTACATGAAATGATGACACAAGCAGCATGGGAAAAATGGAGTGATTTAAAGTTTGAAATTAATTAAATACATGAAAAGTAACTTGCTTTGAGGAGATTCAATAAACCACAGATCTGAGAAGGCTATCCAGAGATTTCCAAAAGGAGAATACATGTTACGACGTGACGCGGGAATTATAGGACAAAAAAGGTATATTTAAAAATGTTTGTAGTTGCTAAAAGGATATGAGGTCCAGCTGTGACTTCCCCATACAATGAAGTCCTTATTCTACGAACAGAGACACGGACCATGTATTACTGATTGTGGGGAAAGGTTTTATTGATTCAAGTGCTAGGCGCATATGAGGTAGATAATGCTGTGCATATTGAGGCGCAGCGGCGCGGCTGCCTTCTAGCTCTTCCGTAAAAGCCTCTCAGCCTAAAAGCTCGCTCTCCCTGCGTTGCGAGGCGCGGACTTGAAACATTAATAATCGCGCAGAGGATCCCGTCACTCGGGAATGAGACCTCCCTCACAGCAGAGCAGCAACGAGTCACCTCGCGGGCACTGCAGGAATTTCACGCCGCGAGAGGATTTCCACAGACAGGGTCACCGGAAACGTAAGACACATTGTGGGCCCAGAGAGCATTGGCGTAATACACTTAGGGGTTGTCCACCGGTTAAGGTAGTGTTATAAGGAGAAAATATTACCTCAGCAAATATTTTATTGCTGCAGACACCTACAATGTTTCTTTTCACAGTTCGGTTTAAGTACTACCTCCCTCCATGCCATGCATAAACCCTAATTACCTAACTTCTACCTAATCCCAATTTACCTATTCACCGCTTCATCCCCTCTCATCACGGCATTCATTAAAATCTAGCGCCTCATCACGTGCTCCATTCACTCACTCTGCCTCCTCCCAATCTCCTCCAGCAGTTTCCGCCCCTTACCCACAATGCCAAGCACTTCGTCAACCGTCTCCCATTCCGTTCATGGAACCTTTTCCATTCTAATCTAAACTCACATCTTAAAACGCCTCCAATTTACTAGCATCCTCTTTCCTAAGTGTACAGGGTTCTGCACCGCACGCAGCACTCCATATTAGACTCCTCAACAGTCTTTTATTAATATCCTTACACAAGGCCCCTGTCATTAATTCTCTCCCATAAATGAACGCCTCTTTCCTTGATGCAATCCTCCTCATGTCATTACTACTATGTCAATTATCCTTTAGGGTACTACTTAAGTAATTAAACTGTTTTACAAGCTCCACTTCGTTCCCTCCAACGTTTATGATTTACCTCGCTATCTTTGTCTTCCAATATCTAATTACTTTATAGCATAGACCTTTAAGAAGGCGCTAGTTCTGTGATGAAGTGCGACGACGTTCGGTGCGTCTCAAACGAGGAAGCTTACCGTTCAAAGTGCTGAAGTTAATGCAGATCAGAACACATCAGCCCATATTAAAGACGATGACATGAAGTATAACGGAATGAAGTGCGCAGGTAAAACGTTCGGTAATCTGTCGATCTGTAGGTATAGTCTCAGCCGATTATTTTTTGAATAGGGTTAGTACAAATAAACGAATTCGTTCAAACGGAATACTGAAAAAGGCATGCTTTTTACCATATAGTAATAATAAACTTAAAATTATCCTTGCCAGACGTCATATCACTGAAACTCAGGACAAAATCAACAATTGCGGGTACGATTGTCGCAGCTAATTCCTTCTCAAGTGTACATTACACTGCTCCCGATATCTGTTTTGGAGTACGCTGACTTATGCACAGGGTTTCAAACGACTCGAAAGCAACCGCGCGGTAGCGTAGCGAAGTGAGCAGCGCAATTTATTGTATGGAAAGCACCCGTAGATTTAGAAGAGTCAAAGCACCATCGGCCATTCTGGGTACTTTGAACTGGTCTCCGATAGTGCAGGAAATTCGTTCAGCTCTTACGAGCCACGTTTCCTCACGCGCGAGTTCTGCTGCGGAAAATTTGGTTTCCGAAGCGACGCAAACAAAATCCAATTCGACGGAGAAAGGCAGTGCAACCGCTGCCCTTCTCTGCGTGGGTGGACGAAACCGATGAAATTAAAGGCGATGTGACTCTCATTTTAAATCCTCAAAAGTTACGTCACAGGGGGGGGGGTAGAGAGAAGGGAAAGTAATGAGAGGGAAAAATACAGGGTACGGGTGAGGGTTAAGGGTACAGTACACACACACACATACCATGAGGAAAAATAAACGAACACGCAACGCATCCACATCCGAGAAACTCACCGAAAACAAGTCCGCAAATAATCCACCAAACCCTTTTCCCCTAGCCGTGCGCGTCCCAGGACCCTGTTCCCCCCTCCTCCCACCCTTACAACGCACCCATCCCGCAAGGCATCACGGGAAATCCTCTCTCTCCCTTTATTTGGGGACGCGAACTCAGCGCCTCGAAATTTAGGCGGGGGTCCCCCACCTTAGATGTGGCCACCGCTGCCGCTCCACAGGAACGGGGGGGAGGGGGAGCAGTGCGATGTAGTAAACTAGGGGTAAAAAATAGGGTCGGAGTGCGAGACGGAAAGGAGGAGAGCAGGTCGGGAAGAGGATTCCTCAAGGGATTTGGAGAGAAGAGGATTTGAAGGTGAAGGACTCGAAAAAGGCTGGTGGAAGGTGAAGGTGGTGGTTAGGGCGGGGAAAGTCGGAGGAGAAAGGAGTGGAGGGATAAACGCCGAAGGAGGAAAGGGAGGAGACGATTGGAGAGGAGGAAATGAGGGAAGAAAGAGAGAGACAGACGAGAGCTGTGGAAACAACGGATGAAGGGGGAGAAACAATGGAGAAGAGAAATCTTGGAGGAGGGATGGTGGAGTAGTAATCCGGAATAAGGTGAGGCAAATGGATGGAGAAGGGCCGGGGGTGGAATAGGCGCCCTAAACAATGGGAAGAGAGAGAGGGGGGGGACGTGGAGAGAGAAATAAAACGAACTGAAAGAGGAGTGAAAGAGGGATGAATGGGGAATGAAAGAGCAGTGAAAGAAAACCACAGGGACGAGGTCGCAATCGCCCGTTAGAGAATTGGACAGTGTGTTGTTACTCGTGCTTTTATATTCCCCATTGACATGAACCCTCCACGAATCTATGAATGCGACGCTCTTCTAAACGTCAATCACCTTTTAGCTGAGTGGATGAAATACAGGGATGCACGCTGTAGAACTGGTACCACGGGAATCATAGTTAATCTTTAGGTGATGACCCAGATGGCGTGAGACAGATATTTGCATAAAAAACAAATCGGCTATCAACATATAATTATTTACTCTCCAATTTCCGGTTACTTAGTAACATTACAAAGTCGAATTTGATAGTCAGGCTAAAATTTGTGAAACCTCACTGTTACACAAAAGAAGACAATCTATGTAAAATCTCACACTTTTTAGCAAACGACCGGTTTCATCCAATAGTGGACATCATGAAGTGGTGATCACGTCCTGATGATGTCCACTGTTGAATGAAACCGGTCGTTTATTAAAATGTGCGTGAAATTTTACAAAGATGTTATCTTTTTCATAATTAAACCAGTGCATAATTACACCAGTCCATTATATTTAAACAACATGCAACAGATGGATGTAAGTAAAGCGTTGAGCATAGTTCAAATGACCATAATCTTCGACGCACAGAATAATCCCAACGCTACTAATACTAGCGGTGAAAGATGAGCGAAAGAGAAGTGAAAGAGGAGATGAAAGAGGGAATGAAAGAGGAGGGAAAGAGGGATGAAAGGGGGAATGAAAGAGGAGGGAAAGAGGGATGAAAGAGGGGATGAAGGAGGAGGGAAAGAGGGATGAAAACGGCGGACAGGGAGGGATGAGCGGGATGAGAGTGGGGAGTGAAAAATGGCGGGCCGGAGACGATCGATTTCAACCTTTCGCCGTGGACAGAAAAAGCCAACAAAAGACGTAAGTACGCGCAAACAATCGCCTCCGATGGTCGAAACGCATCCCACAAGTTATTACTCCAGCACGTGGAGCCCCGCGCGGTGGGGGGATAACAAGCCGTAACTACAGCGTGATATGTTTTTGTTTTTTCAGAGACTGACATCTCTGGAAAAAAATAGCCCGATATAAATTTCCATCAAAACTGCACATTTCAAGACCAGATTTCAACATAAACTTTTCATCAACACTAGATGACATATGACGGTGACCAATGGCACGTCAACAAGGAAATAAATATTTTTAAATTAAATCTTAACGGATTTATTTTCACCCAGTCTTCATTATTTCCATTGACATACGGCCTAGTCCGTCGACCGTCCGTGCCTTCCATATCCGTCGTCGTATTAGCATGCCTTTAAGGCGGTTTTACACGGGGCACTTCAAACTGCATTTTTTTCTCAATCGGGCGTGCAATCATTTTCGAATTAGAGCAGGGGCTATTTTGCCACCTCGCGTTCATGCATTCGCGTATGCGTTCTTGCAATTCACGGCTTTACACGATGCAATTTGAAATGCACGTTCGTAGGTACATCAGTTTGTGCAATTATGTGCCCCGTGTAAAACGGGCTTTAGACTTGGTAAATGTGCTAAATGACTATTTGTTCCTCCCTGCAATAAGTTGAAACGTGAACATTTTTATGAGTTCACGAAAATAATGGGGAACAGAGAGGTTTAAAATAGTGACGAGCAGGTGGCATTGGCTGAGAATTTAAGCTAAAGCGAGTAATGATTCCGGTTCCGCAGTGACCTGTCACACATACAGTACGTTTTTGGGCTGCAAATGACATCCTGCAGTTTCGGAAAAAATTCACTCCCCACAAAGATATGTTGCCATTACGACTGAACAATGAATGCATGCATGCGGGCGGCAATTGCAAAAACTTAGTTAGCTACTAGAGATTCTCTTTATCTTCCGCTGAAAGCCAAGCCTTCCATAAACACTCATTCCCCACCATCCCATGTGTTCAAGCAATGTCCTGCTTTCCAGTCCCACCCTTGATAAATTTCCTATTGATCATAGGAGCATGCTAAGAGGGACAAACAAGACACAAATTATGAAGTATGCTATAGAAACCGGTTGTGATTGAATAAATGCATAGTTTCGAAACCTGCCAAGTTTGTCTTCTAATGTCTAATCACCATTAAAAACAAACACCTTAAGCATTTCTTTCCGCACAGATGATATCATAAGGATTCTGACTCTCGTAAAATAAACGCTCTCCATCTTCTGTGGATGTTCAAATGGGAAATAATGGATTACACAAGCGGAAATTGTAAAAATAATTTGAAACAATGACAATATTTACCAAAAAATGAGATAAATTGTCGATCATTGGCCCAGTGGTGGCATTTCAACCCTAGGCGATTGCGCAAGCACATTGATTGGGGCTAGTTGCTTCGGGAGTGCAGCCTTTAAAACTTAAAGACCTTCGAAGACTGAGACAAATCAAGAAATTAAACAAGTTCATTGCGCAATGGCTTAGGCAGCAAAGCGATGAACCCGAATTTTGGACTTGATAGGTAAAGGTAAAGCTTATCTCCAGCGATGCCCTTGGTGTTTGATATTAGCACGTTAATTGTCTATGCCACCTGCGATCTTCCGCACATTAATGGTGCATATTCAAAATTTCACATTTCTTGGATTATATCTGGCGGAGATTTCACTCCGAATTGATTCTTACTGCCCAGCTGAAATGCCCTAAGGTCCCACCCTCTTTAAAATCTCATCGTCTTGGCAATGATAAATAAGCCAAAACATTTTGTCCAAATGGGCGAGGGTAAGGAGAGTATTTCCACTTCTAGCAGTATGCAGTATTTTCTTAAGGTTGCAACACATTATAGTTCTTCGACCGAGGAAAATAAGCTCAGAAATATTTATTCTTACGGATTTGCAAATTTCAATCACAAATCAATCACAAATCCTGTCTTCCAATATCGATATGGAATTTTAAATCGAACACAACCAATCTTTCCCCGCAGAGAACTGGAGGATGGATGACGCCGTTAAGCGGTTGGACACATTTGAAACAAATCGAGGAAGGAAATCGATTCACAAAAAAAAAGAAATCGCACCATCTTCCAGAGTAAAGGAAGTGGAAAATAAAAGTTGTAGGAACATGTACGGATGAAGAACTTTAGGAGGGAGGAACGTAAGCGTATTGGAGAATCGATAACCTCTAAAAGAAAAAAAAACAGTAAAATAAGGCATATGATTTAACGCTGACAAAGAAGACGAAAGAATAAAGCAATAAAAACAGATAAACACAACTCCTTACGAAGTGATTTATGCAAACCTAAGAGTAACCTACGAACTAATAGCCATTTTGGAACATTTTGTGAATTATACTCAATCGTATCCCAGAGCGTAACTTCATTTTTAGGTTGGACGGCTATTTGTGGGGGCCACCAAAAACTGAGGATATTTTCGCCTAAGTGACTCGGTTGGTGTAGGGAAGTACTGCTTGGGGAATGGAGGAATGGTGGAGAGAAACCCGGTGTCGGCATTAGTCTACTCTTAACTAAAGGGGGTCTATAGGTTAGCGCTCACCCCTACAGACAGAGCACTACACTTATAAGTTCTCCCCACATAGCTCCCAAGAGTAGGGATCGAGATTCCTGGATTCCACACAAATAGGGATGTGAAATTTCTCTTCCAATGCCAGGATTCGGTCCCGAGAACTGGGGATATGAGGCCAGTTCTCTAGCCCCCAAACAAACCCAATTCGCACCACCTCATTTATTTCGACCCAGTGACGTAGGCGTAGGAAACAATAGGGGAAGAGGAAAGTGACTTAAAATTAATTACTTGGGGCAGTATACCACTTTAATTAATATTATTTTATTAATAATATTATCAATTATTATCCTAACGTAATGGCGCTTCATAAACAATGCCTACCGGCTTATTTTTTCCAGTCTGTCTCCTCATTCACAAACTCCTTTTGATCCTTCTTTTTAAATTACTGAATCATCTCGTAAGTTCTGGGACCTCGTGCAAAGAATGATTGAGACTTCGAAATAAAACAGTGAAGACAACACAAATCGTCGTCGTCGGTTTACATTAAATCCCTGTGTATGCGATTCGTATTATGTAATCTAAAGGTAATAAGGGCGTACAACCAGGCTTTGACTCCTATGATATTATTTGAAATATCTTAATTTCGAATTTCACCATCGTACTAGCAAAAATAGCCCTTTTATTAGATATATCCGAGATTTCGTACCCCGACTAGGGTTTTGTTTTTAAGGAGAAGCCTTCCGCTCTGAAGAACGTAGTGAATAATAAATACCTCTTTCGACAGAGTGGTTCACGTGACCAACGGCGTTTTAAGTTTTAATAAGACACATAATCCCACCGTCAAAGCGTAAAATTAAAAAATCTTCAAAAAGTCAGAAAATGTTTTAAGTATCCATGAAAATTCACGCAGCAACTTAAATTACAAAGAAAAACAAAAATCAAGCGAAGCGAGAGTATCATGTTCAATCTGCAGTAAAAAAAAGACTATTCCGGGTCATGACATCTGTACAGCTACTGAAGAAATTCGTCCACGATTATTTTCGAGACGAAACTCTGGCTTCCAACATAAAAGAAGTTTCCAAGAAGCGAAAGAGATGAAAAAAAATTCTCGTATAGTTTACCGCGAATACAAACATATCAAGAAGTTAATTAAAAAGGGGAGGGCGGAAGAATGAGAAACAGAGTTGTAATGCACACGGTGGAAATAATAAAGATAAGAGAGAAAAAGTGGTAGTGGACGTGGAAAAAGCAGATATAGAGGGGTTGGGGGGCAAGTGGGAAGGAGAAGAGTATTTCTGCTCGGATGAAAAACCAAAGGGGTTGGGTAATTCTCTACGCCGAGGTCGCTGGGGAAGGCGGAAGATGGAAGGGGGGGCCAGAGGGGAGAGAGGTGGGGTCAAAGGGAATGATACGGGAGGATAAGCGAGTGGGAGGGAAGACGGAAATAAGGAAGCCAAAGTGAAAGCATAAGAAGGTTTCAGCGGTTCAAGACGGGAAAGGGACATGAAATAGGAAGAAGAGCAAAGCTGGAGAAGGGTAATCAAAGATAAAAACATAGTTTCTCTTAAGCCTCATGTAGCTTTAATGCTCCTAAATGCCTCTCAGGGAACGCAAAAGTATCTGCTAACACCATTAGCGTCGGGAGGAAAATACCTCCGGGGAGAACGGCGGATGCCATGCTACGAGACACACTCTTGAGACGTGAAAATATCGCACAGCACACGACGCACAGTACTCGAAAACGACTTTGTCGCGGCAACGAGGGTGATTACCCCGACACCTCAAGACTCTATAAACACCCCGCAAGAAAAAACAACTTGAAGGTCATACGACTTTCAAGAGTTCATGGGAAAAATGGGCAGAAGCCGAGGATACTCGAAATACATTACGATGAACCTACGATGAATTCATGACGTTTAGGAGGCAATTGGTTAAACATAATTCATGCCTCAAACTTCGAATGGAAAAAGCAGATAGAATAATTGCCACTCAAATTCATCAATGAATAATAACTGAGAATAATGCACAAGCAATACGAAATTAGGAGCAACAATAGTCAAAATGCGGTTGCAGGACACATTGAAATATTACACCCACTCAATTTTCGCAAAACTTGTGAAATCATAAAGTAAATTACTCAACTTGCACTCGCAATCCACAGCACGAAAGTCCTGCGGCGCGGCAACATTCGAGAAGATAATTATCCCCGAGTTTCCAAGAACAAACATAAAATTATATTTTCCCCCCAAAATTTATCAAGCGCATACAGGTCTCACCGAAGCAGTTAAGAAATTTCTAAGCTTACCGGAAGTACCGAGCATACCTTCCTGCAAACAACAATAAAGGATTAAAGGAAGGAAAAAAAGAAAGCATTCCATGTGGTAGGGAAGATATCACTCCTTTAAGCTGCGAGCTCACATAATGGACTAAGTAAAACCACAGGAGTTCATCCGGTCTAATGGTGAGGTAACATCCTAAGTTTTAAACCGGGGTTATTCAAGGGGAATCCCTTTCCGGGCGGTTTTCCACACATTCCGCGCCCAAGAAGAAAAAAAAGGACAAGAAAAGAGGGAATGCGGGAAGCCCAAAAGGAGAAGGATTGAGAACGGAAAAGAAGCGAGGGAACTACAGAATGAGGAGAAGCGATGGAAGCAATGGAGACGGTGGATGGGAGGGAGGGATAGGAATAAGAGAGTGGAGTAGGATGAGAGTTAAGACGAGGAGGGGGAAAGAGAGAGATGTGAAGGGAGAGAAAGGGAGGCGGGACACGAGTCGTCCTCCACCACCACCCGGCAGCAGAGGTTTCCACGGCACTCCGAGATGGAAGAGGAATGTTGTAGGGGGGGAGGGGGGAGAGGCTGTAGCAGAGAGGAGAGAAGAAGACGAAAATCGAACGCACGGCGTGCGCGGAGATGGAGAGGCGTGGATCCATGTTGGGGAGGGTGGGTGGTTGGGGGGGGGGGGGGGAGGCTGCGTACGGTGGGGAATGCGGGCACGGAGGAAGGGAAAAGCACGGCGCCGCGGCGATCTCGCTCGGATGAAAACAATGAAAGAAGAAAAGCAATACGCGTGCTGTAACCACGTTGCACCGAATCGATCCACTCCTCGAGAGCCAAAACAGAAAAGAGGAGTACTCCTCGTGGGGAACGAGGGAAACAAACAAGGAGAGAAGGATTGGAGGAATAGGAACTCCAACGCGTGTCCTTTTCATTTATTTCCAATAGATAAGGCACACAATGCACGTTCTTGCGGTTTCTCTCTCTCTCTCTATTTGCTGTATATATAATTGCTTAGTCGTGTTTATAATTATAAGCGATAGGAGGAGCCCCGACGCGTCCACATCTTCCCTTTCTAGCAGATAAGGTACACAAACGTCCTTGCGATTGTTTGCGCACCAAAGTACCAAGCCTAGACTCCCAAAATCGTGTTTAAAAGCACACAAGATGGGAAAACCTGCGAATAATGTAGGACAGATTCTTATTATGGATTCCTTTTAAAATTGTTTCTCTGCTTTATGCCTCGGAAAAAAGGACTCTTACTGAGTATGTCCTCTATTTTCTCGTAAATATTCCAACTTATAAGATTGTTATTTATGCCCAAACCTCCAATCATCTGCTGTTTTACCAGATGGGGCTGTGTATAAATAAAGACACTAGACAGTAACCGAACCAAGTCACCTTCGGGCACGCATAATAAACTAAGATTCAGTCCCTATTGTTAGACGGATCAACGATTATTTTTTAAACACTAAATGGCTAGGTACCAAGAAGCTCATAATAGGGCCTAGGGAAAATGTTTACTCAGGGCTGCTACCCGACACAATGATTGTATGCAGTAAGATGACTTTATAAATTAGGTTTTAGGCATCTTACTGGAAAGATTATTTTGAAAAAAGGATAAAAATAAGGAAGTATACATCATAATGGAAGCGCATCGTTATCAACGTGGCAATTGTCTGGTTATATAACCCGGAATGAAGATAAATATCGAGTAAATAAATTCGATAACACCATCTCTATACAACCCATTTATCCCCCTGCCGACTGACATGTGGACTCAAATGTTTCTCCCTTTTACCTATTTCCTTTAACCATTTACTTACTCGGAGAGTTCTGACATCTATCAGAAAAAGGAAGAGATGACACCACGTCATCTTCCCGGTTAAAAGCGATTAATGTCGAAAATTTAAACCCATAGGAGACTATTACTGGTGCCCTTCTGCATCGTGCCTGCTCTCGCCTGATACAAGAAGAAGAGGGAGGACAGGTGGGAAGCATTCCGCACGATTTCGTCGCTTTTTCAATGTCCACGCCCGCGAACCCCTCCATTTTTCGGACAATCCGGTAGACTCGAGTTGTCAGGGATCAGGGGGGTAGACGCGCTCCCTTCCGAACTCTTGGGATCCGAAAGATCTCTCGCCAAAGGCTCCGCGTCACTCCCCGCGCCCGAGTAATCTTTTAGTGAGATGCGAGACACCGGAGCCACTCATAAGAACCCCGTTTGAAATTTTACTTCTCCTGACACGTTGAAGGGGAGATTTTTTCCCTTCGCCTCTGCTACGTAATCGAATAAAGATGGGAGTATCCGAGGGGACTTGAGGGGCAAAAATGAATCCAACCCTTTTAAATAATAGAGCGAGCTCTCCGTGGAAAGTGGATAACATTACGCCACTCCTGCGGAAGTCTGAGGGTTTGGAAGTGGGGAAGTGGCTATTGAGTGTTGGAAGCAATAAGTGGTCCATCACTCACAATAACATTCACTATGGAGGATACGCGAGTGTGGAGTTTTCTTCCCGGGAATGTGTTAGACAGTGATGTTAGGCGGAGAAATTGGTGAGCATGTAAGCCTCGCGGATTATTCAAATTAAGAAGCTAGCCGGGGTAGTCATAATCGATAGAGAAATCCTCAGGTATAAACGGTTTTATTCGACAGTCTAAAAAGGACTATAGCGAGGAATTCATGATATGTATGCACATTAACATAGGGACTACTGAGATAAAGGAAAATTCCATATTAAATAAAACGATTTCACTAAATAAAATAAAACATGACCCTGAGATCGTTATCAACGCATCATGAATAGTGACTAGAACAAGAAAAATGATGCAGGGCGAACTTTTCCATGAGATCATGTGCCCTTTGAATGAGTTTAAATGTCACTGATACTGCGAATTTGAAGCCTATGATACTTTATATTTTGCTAAACAAAGGTTCTAAGCAAAATTCAGGCAACTGATTTACATTTTATACATTTTATTTGCCTTCTTTTTACTATGTTTAATTTTTTTATTAGCCTTAAATTACAACTGCTTAAAAACATTTCGGAAATTTGGATTCATAGATTAAAATTTGATAGCAGTGGTTGTTTAAAATTTCCTGAAATTTTACGGGACGGGCGAATGACCCTTTGATATTACCCTGTGATTTTCGTTCACTATAATCAACTTCAATACACAACTAATGGATAACGAAACAACGAAAAACATATTTTGAATCGGGTTAGTAATAATATTCAACCTCCCGACGATGGCTATCACCTAATTGCAAGTAGTAGGAAAAGAGATGCTATCGGCTTTCCTATTTCATTTCGTCTGCCTTCAGCACCAAAGTATTCCTCCACGCGAAATCCCAAATCACTCACGAGGATTCTTTCTTTCGCTGGAAGAGACACCAGATTCCGACATCCTGCTTCACAGATGAGGACACGGAAGAAACCGGGAGGAGAAGGGGGGAGGAGGGGAGAGGAATAGGCGAGTAAAAAAATCGGCACGAGACCGCGAAAAGGAATAAAATTGTGATTCTTTTATTCCGACCCGGAGAAACCAGGAAAAGAAGAAATTGGTTATCGTGTTTGTTTAAGGAGATTAGTCTCATGGAGAGTCGGATGGGGAGGGCGAGTCGGAAGGCGAGGGGAGGTTGGAAAGAAAGAGAGAGAGAGAGTGAGAGCAGGCCACGAATACGAGATTCGGTTTGAAGAGAGAGGTAATTTGCTCTCCGTACCACGCCGATGAGGGAGAGAGAGGAACAAAAAGGAGAGGGGGGGGGGGACTCTGAAGGAGAAAAATGTCGCTGGGGCGGGCGAAATGGGACGTGTATATATATATATGTACGAAGTATACAAGAGTTACTCCGGATGCGTGCGGGAACAATCACAATGCCGGAACAAAGGAACGGAACGAGAGGGGACGGTGGAGCTGAGAAAGGGGAACACCGGGATGATTTGGAACGGTGGGGGCGGGAGGGGGAGAACACGAAGGCCGGAGAAATGAGTGAAATAAGGAGGATGACGAGAGAAGAGTACGTGGGGGGGGGGGGGGGCGGAGGATGGAGCTCACGGATTGGTAGTCGGAGGTAGGGCGAGATGACAACACGAGCGAGCAGGATGCCGGTTAAAAACAAAAGAGGAATGAAAGTTCCCGATCCGTTAGCTGCGCACAGCCTGTGCCATTGGCATCGGTAACAATTTGATAAGGGGATGGGGTTGTACGGGGGGTTTGGTTGAAGTCGTCATTTCGGTCGCAGCCAACGAGTCGCGCGGAGTTTTTTTTTCCCCCAACGCTCGGGCAAACAATGGCAGATAGTCATTTCCTATGACATACGAAGCTATCAATGGCGCGTGTCCGGTAAGCTCTTTTGAAGCATCGCAGCGTCAACTGAAGCTGATAGGCTAGAAAAAAGAGATCAGTTGGAAGTTTTTCCTCTTTTTTTCCAGGACATGGAAAAAACTAAAGGGTGCTGCTTTAACAGCTTTCGAAGAAAATCCACTCTTTAAATAGCTTCCTAATTACACTCCATTTAGCACGTGATTGCGACAATATTTTGAATTAACACTTTCCTTTCACCTACTTTCAAACTGAGAGACACTCAAGGCCTTTAAAAGAACAAAAAAAAAGTTAAACGCTGAAAAATGTTTTAGTGCGTCATCTCTTGCGGAATATGTGAGATAAGAAGTGGTTTTATGGGGGACTGAGGAACTGTGACAGAGACAGAAGATTAATCGTGAGTCATTTTAATCAGTAATCAGAATGAGGGGACTAAAAGTTACACCACTAGCGAACAACTACCGTCGTCACTAGAATAGCACTTGATTTGATTTATTTTAAATAGTAAAATAAATCAAATGATGATGTCTGCCTATGTCGGCCTTTACATTGAACATTTTCAGCTTAGAATCTGCAGCATTAACAAAATAAAATATGAAAAAAACATGGATTGGGAAATAGTATCAACATAAAAACAAAGATACAATAACATAAACCCATAAACTACAACAACATGGAAAATTAGGGAATCAGGAGGAAAACGCTTTTCCAAGCTGGCGCTTGAATGACCCGAAGGGAGTAGAGAGATCGAGGGAAGGGTAGGTAGGTGAAATGGTGCTGCACAAGGCAGGAAGCCTGTAAAAACGGGAACGCTGGGAGAGCAGTTTGTCAGGGGAGTGTACAGAAAACCGCAGCGTTATGCCAGGACGATGATAAGAATTGTATTACTAGCTCAATTAAGTAGATCTAGAACATACCCAGCGTTATCGCTCTCAAACACAGACGATGAGGGATTCTACCTTGACGCCTCAACCAGCCGTATTTACAGAGAGAGAATAATGAAATGAGAGTGGCGTAAGAGTGGAGCCTTACGTTTGGTGTAGTTTCAAAGGCACCTCATCCTTTGCCCAAAGCAGATGGATGGCAATCACGAATTCCCCTCATCAAAACACAATACGACATCAAAGTCTGTGAACATAGACGCACGCGCCTACCAGATCCTCAGATACGGCCCTACGTCAATCAAAGGCATTTCAACGTGAGTCGTCCTTTCATCTCTTAACTTTCTCAAGCGAATGGAGAATAAGGGACGTCACTACATCGAATCTATTGCGTCCCTGACACATAAAAATGATTAACTCCGCCCAGTCCCTCGGCTAAACAATTCAATTTTCTCAGAGAAATGAGGCCGATCCAATGGCCAGGCGGTCGCAATCATAAAAATATCTCAAAATTCGCGCGCCATGATAAGGATACCATAAAAATTCGTACCTACCTCACGAAATGAAGCGTTATCATCAGGTCCAAGCAACGTCTTGCATAATAAAACTTCCAGTGTACAGAACTAAGTTTTATTTCATTTGAAGCTCATAATACTGTTCCACCACGTCTCGCCAGACAGTCACCTACCACACAACCTTCAGGTGAAAACAATGGATTACCCTACACCCACACTATATAAGAAAGACGGAAAAAAGCGCCAGAGTAAAAACGTTCACAGTCGAACGGATAAGTTTAGCGCTATTCACGAAGTTAATAGAAAATGGAGAGAGAAAGTCTACCAAAGCACACCTCACTAATAATTTATTTTCCCTGGAAATTCCTTTTTCGAATGCCCATCCTTTTTATTGATAATGTCCAATCTACTCCCAACCACACGGCCTAGTGGCGGCTCGCGGAATAATACTCAGGTCCATATGAAAATAAACCCTCGGGAACATCCCAGAACAATGATTCCTTAGCGGCAATAATGAACTTAAATCTATTGGCGCGAACACTTCTCCGCTGGGGCTAATGTCTAATTGGCGTTATAGGATATATTAATGTTTAGGGGCTAATTGATCCACATTCCATTTTCATCGCGTAATATGGATGCATATTCCGACCACGATCGGCACTAACACACACGGGCAAGGGAGGAAGGCCGCGCCTTTTTTCCTTCCACACCCGCCCACCGCACTGACAAAGCTCTACCGCGATGAAATGTAAAACAGCCAGCTCGCGCACGAGGCGGGCAGGATATATAAGAAATGATAAAGAGCGAAGGGAGGAGGAGGGCAACAAGGAGGCGGGAGCGGAGGCGGCGCGAAATCTGTCCTGACAGGACGAATGGGGGAAGGATGGGAGAGAGAGAAAAATAGGGAGAAAAAGTGTTTTATTCACCCTCCCGCCGCTCCAACCCCATTCCCGTCAGAGAACGCCTCCCCTCCAGTCCTCCAACCTCATCCCGACTCCGCCCACCTTACCCCGCACCCCACTCTACAACCATCCTAGAGAGAGCGGCATCGAATAACACACAAAAGCGCACAAAAGAAATGAGGCAGCGATAACAGAGACGTCCACAGCAGGCAAGTCGGCATTGAAATCCTCCACGCCGACCACTCTCTCTCCCCGACCACACCCCGCCGGCAAGAAAGCGAAAACATTCAGCCCCCGACCCTCTTCCTGCCTCCCCTCCCAAGAGACAACGCGGCCGATGCACAGCCCCACACTTCCAAGAGCAGTAAAACGGCGATATGGAAGGAGAGGACACTAAATGAAAAAGCAAGGGGAAGCCGGGAGAGGAAATCGCCCGAAAAAAATAACACATCCTGTAATTGCCGAAAACAACCCGTTTAATTGCCCTAAATTAACAAAAGCCCGGGATTAAAATCCCAGGGAGGACAAATAAAAAAGAACAGAAACGTTTTAGCGAGGAGAATCATTTTTCCGGTCGAGAGAAGTAGAATAAAAAATAACGGGAAGGCCAAAGGGGGCAGCGATATTTATCCATCGCTAACGATAGGCTTTTGTTGAGGGTGAGAATGAATCCGGTGGGCGGATGGGAGGCCCACGTCGAGGCTGGGAGGGGGGGGGTGGAGGCGGTCCAAGGAGGAATGGGGCGAGCGTCGCCAGTGCGTAGGAATCGATAGACACACACAAACAAGTTGGATATGGGCGCTATCACACACTAGAGAGAGCGGGAAAGAGAGGGGAGAGAGCGAGGAGGAAATTGGAATCCGGGGGAGAAACGGCCGGCGATGTGATTTAGAAGGAAGCGGCGACGGCGGCCGTGGCTCCGCACAACACGAAATATTATCGCCGCTCGCATCTACCGCCGCACTGCTCGCTTTAAAATGATAATCGACCGGACAGGTACACCGATCTGGGATCGTATCTCACCTTCCATAAAAGCGACTCGCCCCTCCTGGGGGTATTCACGAGGTGGCCCCCAAAGGGTTGTGCCGAGTCTGAGATGGGTCTGGAAGTTGCGTTAATAGATTCGACGGCGGTGAATCGAATCTTTTGCGAAACGTTTTAAGGGTCTTTTAGTATTTCACGGGAAAAAATTCGAGAACATGACTGAATGTGAGAAATAAAATGTCTCCATACAGATGACGAGAACTCGACGGTTAAATATTTAATTACAAGACATTATTATTAATCTATCGAATGAAACTAGTCAATACAAGGATAAAATAACTGAACTTAATCATGGTCCAGAGTTTTCAGCGAGACGCCGACAAAAGTCTTACATGATGTTATTAAAAAAATAAATAAATACGATACATAGCGTATGACATCCTAATAAAGAATACTGGCATATCTATCGCAAGAAGGGTCAATAATGCCTCTGACTACACTAAACCATAAGGCAAAACTATAAATTTAACTACAAATAAGGTAAAGCATGAATTGAAACATATAAAATGACTAAGACACAGGGATGAACTAGTCAAATAAACCTTGATGTCGCGGTATGAAAATGAATGAGTCATAATAAGATAATACGCAAAGGTAATTGCGTAAGACCAGCACATACCGTTCGTGTCACAAACAATTCGCATTGGTAATAAATGAGAAATGATGACGGCATCCGGGATTTGGAAATAAGCGACGGAAATTAAAAGTATGTAAAGTAAAATTTCTAAAAAAAAAGAAACAAAAAGAAAGATAAGTCCAGAGTGGGAATCATATTTTTTTGCTTTCCATCCTAATTTCATTTTTATTTATGAGACCTAAATGTAAGACTTTAGGTAGGTGCGTCAAAGGCGTCTTAGTGAGGAGATCCTTTAACATCATTGATCAAGTTTACGACTCGTTGCCAGAAGGGTCGAAGATTGCGACCACAGAAAAATATTTCCATAGCTCTAATCATTAAAGGGAAGATCCGAAGACTGAGAATACCACACCGTTAACATGACGCGGCCATTGATTTCCGATTAAGAGAGCAAAATCAATTAAAAATCATACTGGGCCCGCGTCCAACGCCACCCCACCCCAACCAGAGTCCCGAGTCAGTCAAGCGCCCCTCAAAATTAATCGCGCATCTCCAAGCTCTCCTGCATTGGTTTCCGGCATAGGCAACACCCAATACTAACTCCGCCCCTTTCGCTCCAACGCTCCACGAACTTCGTTCAATCAAGCTGGAGTTGGCTTCATTAGCAGAATAGGCCAAACGAAAAACTAACCGTTTTTCCTCTTAACTTCCTATTCTACAAACATCCAATAATACCCCACGCGTATGACGATTCAAAATTTAATTAAAGATCCAACGCACCTAACTCGCTAATACTTCGCTCTGCGACTAAGGCCGTATTCACGGGTGAGCTACTACACTTTTACTCAAGTATTATGGTTATATTTACGGGAAAATTATATCGCTAAGGGCTACGTTTCAATTTGAAGGCATAAGGCCTTTACCACAGTCAAAAGCGAGAAATACGTCCATAGCTTTTTTCATATCGCAATTTAGTAAAAATCATGGCCGGAAACAGAAAAAATGTGGAAAAACACATCAGCCTATTTAGAAAATTCGTTAAAAAAACTAATTCAATTTATGAGAATTTAAAAGTTAACTAAAGCAAATCAAGTATTTTTTTTCACAAGACGATTTTTTAGTTTACACCATGCATCGGGTTTGCATCAGTTAAAGCATTAGCTACCATGTAATATCATGAGTTAATAAAGAATCCGATTCCGTAATAAAATTTGCAGCTGTGGGTTTAAAAAGATGAATAAATATTATTTCGATATTAATTCATATGCAGACTTGATTAATCACACAAAAATAAAAAATAAAATAACTGAAATGATGAAATAAAAGTTCATCGTTGCAGGTCCGAAGCGGAAGTAAGCACTTAGAGGACTATTAAACGCAAATAAATGGAATGTGGAATAAGCGAAATGAAAAAAAAACTGATTCAATATTACTCCTCCTGGCATTCAAAAGATATGTCATATGCCGATGCTAAGACAAGAAGTTGATTCTGATTCAAGCGAACTTATAAATCGATTCTCAGTTTCATCTGGGTGACTGAACCATTTAGGCTTCCCTATTCAGTCTAAAAATGGTCATATTGCGGGAAGAATTCAGGCGAGAAATGAAATGATACACCTAGATCAAAAACTTAGCCCGCCAGGAATAAATCCTTCGCCATTCACCGATAGAATTCCATCTCTCCTTCGATGAATATTTTAAACGGAGGGGAAAAATTTCCTGAACGGACCTCTCGTGAAAAAAAGCAAGATCAGCTCCTCTGCAGTCCAATCACCGATTGAGAACCCCGGCGCACGGAACGCAATGAAATATGAGTGAATTGGAAAAGAAGGAAAGGAGGCACGGAGCGAAGGGAAGTCCCCGGCACAACGCGGAAAGGGACGAGATCATAAAATTGCCCGGAAACGAAAATATGAAGAACTCCCCACGTCCCCTCCCTCCCTTTCCTTCTGCTGCACTCGCCCCAAGACATCAAACTCCTCATAAAGGCATATACTTCGATCGCGGACCCTTCAGGGCGGCAGGCGTGCGCAGCGAAAAGAGCGTCCGCAACTTCGATTTCATTTTCCGAACAACGTCGACGGCCATTTTCCGGCAACGTCGGCTACCCATCATTACGCCCACGCATTTCGAGTAGGATTGTTGACATGTCTCCCTTTTACCCCTGGTTACACAGCAGCTGACCGTGAAATTGCCAGACTGTGGTATATTTGCCTTTCGTACCCGTCTGCAAGCTTACAGCCGGATTTTGAATGTAACCAACAGCGACTGCACTCAAAAACTTCGGAATTTATATTAACAAACGTCGAATTTTTTTTAAAGAATCGACGAGTTTAAATGGCATTTGGCGAGGGAAAAATAGGAAGTCGTGGGAACGAAAAGACGAAAAAATACTCCTCGCGGTCGCGGAAATTATGGACAGGATACTACAAGGACTCACCTTTCATTACGTGGAACGTCAATGATGAAAGATTGATTAGGTACATTCCGTCACACAGTACCTCCCATTTACCTGCCAGCGCTTATGGCCTAAAGCCAAAACTTTAATTAGCAATAAAACGTCCATGAAGACAGATGCATATCGAAAATAACTCATGATATTCCGCTACTGATATTAGTAAAATAGATCCAATAAATATTTCTAAGTTTATCCAGACTGAGCTCTGTTTACACATTATAGAGAAATACCGCTCATGATCGCGCGAATCTCCAAACCCTCGAGCACTCACGCAATCGCACTGAATATAGGCGATCGAACGAAATTTTGCAGTGCATGGTATTTCCGAATCAACCCAATTATGAACTAACAGGACTAATACTAGAAGGCCGAAGAGAATTATTTGATTCAAGAAAGCAAAATAAAATAAAAATCACGGTGAATTTCGGTAAAAGGATTGTTTAGAATGGATGCCTCCGGGGAAAAACATTCGAGATGATGAACAATATCATGTCTACGTTTTCATTGCAACTCAACTTCTATACTTGTTAAATATGACGTAATCTAGCCAAAAACATCAAGGAATGCCGTTCCTTCATACGATAACCATAATAAGAAATACAGATATACTGCGTTATAGTTTCGATAACGTTGGCTCCGGCTCCTCCCAAGCTTCGAGTAAATGTAGATATGAATCGTATTATAACGAACCCTAAACTGACGTATAAATTATGAATATAAAGATAATAAAGTCACTGACTCGATTGAAAGTTTTACGTAATGCTTTACTACCAATAGCTAATGCTCGGTCGTAGAATATTAAAATTTAGCTTAGAGTAGAGATTGTAGTACGAACATGTCTTTAGACTAATGAAAGTTGGGTAGGAAATCTGTTAAAAACTAAATACAACCGTCATCAGACGAGAAGATATCCTACATCTACTCTGTTCGCATTTCGACCTGGAGATGATAACAAGGATAAAAGAAGCGATTAATCATTTTTTTGCGAAAACGCCAAGTCCTTGGGAGTTCTGAATTCCAACCCGTTGCGCTTCAGAAACCAAAGGGATATGTACCGAGAGATACAGCAAGATTAAGCGAGGATAGTGATTTGAATGGGGTGAATAAGAGGCCACGGGAAGGATAGACCTGTAAAAAGGACTTAAAGGAAATCGAAAATCGACGATAACGTCCCCAAATTTCCAACCTACCGATTCCCTCTTCCATTTAAGGGGAGCGTCACCTCTTATCAACCGACCCATCTCTCAGACCAGGGTGAGGTCGGGTGGCGGACAGAATGCCAAGGGTTAACCTTCACTAACTCCTTCCCCGGAGTTTTGCAACAAGACAAAAAGCTCCTTCCACCATCCCGCCTTTCAGGAACCGCGTGCGGTAAGGGGTTTGAATCGCCTTGCTTTTTTGTCCAAGCCTAAGGAGCGTTTAAGAGCAATTGGGATTCATATTAGATTCTGGCCGCAGTGAAAGGATAACAAGAAACGTTGAGCGGGTGAAGAGAATTCAGGGCGAGGATTAGGACTAGAACGAAGAACGGTAAAAAATCGCTAAGTATAACCTTCAACAATTATATTTTAATTTGCACTTGAGTAACGTTTCTGAGACCAAGTAGGGATAAAGCTTTTAAGAGATACCATATTCACCATTCCAGTGACTAAATCACCTATAAAATAGAGTTACTAGGGAAGAATTAAACAACTAACAATCCATGTTTAAAGAAATCACACCAAAACAATACAAAACTGTATTATCGTTTCAAAAGATTTGACCAAGCTGATTAATTGAAATACTGGGTTTGAAGATTGCTGATCAAATATTATTCGGAAAACCCACCGTCTGCGGTGGCCGAGTTTCCGCACACCGGTTGAACCCGTCGGCTATTTTTATCATCGGCAGTAGTCGTAACCTGAGTATTTTTGCTTTTCCGATTGCTTCCCGATAACATATTTCCATAATCTCAACCTCACAGGTTTCATTTCTCGCCATTGTTCCTACGGTTGTCACACAAGTCCACAGCACCTCTTGTCTTTTCAGCCTTCAAATATATCTCCAAATTCTCCACAGATCGATTTTTCTAGCTGTCACTGAGAATAGGCGCACGTGAACTGGATTTTAATTAAAGTAGACCGTGTATATACCCTTTAAGCCAGCATTGAAACTCGTAGATCATACGGATTCACACCTATTCATTACTTGATTTATTTGCTTTTAAACCAAAGAAAATGAGGCTTTTATACTTACGGGAAAATAAACCTTTTGACCACATCCTTAGAAGATTTCTGATGGAAAAACCATATTTTTAGCAAAGGCCAACAAGAAGGTAGAGGAAATCAGGGTTGAAATCCTTAAAACTGATGACAAAACATCAAGATAAAAAGTCATACGTATTCATTAACGTTATCAAAACGAAGTAAGAATATGATTAAATTAATGGTACATAGTAGAGAACTAAGCTCAGCGATAAAAAATAAGAATCAACGCTAACCATCAAATTTTAAATATAAATGTAGTGCAATTCTAAACTACAGCATAACTGTGCAAAAAGTGCAATTAATTCATAGGATTAAAGTTTTCATAGTAAAAGCCTGTAAGACATTAAGTATCAAAGTGGTGATTAATAAAAATAGCAAATGACGCTAACACTGGATTCAGATGTTATCTTGAAAGGGAAAAACGATGTGTTTTTTGACGCCACAATGATAATGCATTTAAAACTACAATGAGTGTCCTAGCTAATCCTAAATGTGAGTAAAAGAAATATCCACTACGAATCAACGTAATATCTTGAAATAAAACATTTTTCAGCAAATAATAATGTGAAAACTTGAGTGAAAACTTTATCGCAAATATCGCAATATTTCAGCAATATATTTAACATCACCAAAACTTAAAAATCCATACGGATGGAACAAACAACTGAGAAAAGGCGCTCCCTCTTCTGATTAGGTAATAGTCTAGACGCTACATTGGGAAGCCGCTTTAGGTGCTAATTATCACGGTGACACTATGCGCGCCTTATATCTTAACGCCTTCATAAATAACTGGGAGAGAGGATGTAGCGAGAGCACAGCACATTCTATGATTTAGCTTATACCCCGCCCCATTTCCCTCGCGCGCCGACGAATACACACCTAACTTCCGCGAGCACCCCTGCGGAGCAATTAGCCACCATTATGACATACTCGCGAACATACACTCATCTTTCTTTTGTGCGCTCAAAATGACCGTCATATACACGAAGAATGAGGGCAGGAGCTCAGCTCTCTCCTTGTTATATAATTGTTCCAACCCAGAACTGAAACAGGTACGTAAATTCGACCAAAATGAGCAATTTTATGATGACAGCGAAGAAGAGTAACTTTCAGCATTTGCTAACAATTATACAAAATACTTTAGCACACCATCGTTGGGATGTACTTATTTATAACATTCTACCAGATGCTCTCAAGAGAAAAATAATTATTGCACAAAAAAAATATCGCAGACAGAGAATACCTTTGAAAACTTGAACACATTATCGACCACAACTATTATAAACCGAACACTTCACACAAACATAACATGATGATTCAATTCTAGGATGAGGATAACCACGCTGTAAACGCAGATTTTCAGACGAATACAGCCATATAAATAAAGAATGCGACATCCAAGTGAATTGTGAGTACGACGAAAAATACCAGATAAAATGGTGCGGAAAAAGTCATGCAGGCATGCCACGACACAGACAACTTCGCTAACTAAACACACCATTTAGATGACTTTTGTCTTTCGACGCCTACCATAGACTCTGGCAACCCGTTGGACGCGGGAGACAAACGGGTGGCATAACCGCGAGGATAGTCGCTACAACCATTTTCCCCGACGCGACACGACGAGTCTTTCACTTGGCGTTGGGGCAGTGGCTCGGCTGACGGAGACTTTCGGATGACATCCTGACAACAAGGAACCCCCGTCATTGTTAGGAAATGAGACAAGGTATGTTAAGCTCTAGACAATGGAATACTAGGATTACAGTAAAAAATATAATTTCAAGGACTAAAGCTACGAAAAATGGCAAACAATACATTGTTTGATTCTACAACACATTTTACATGTACAAGTTACAATATAAGAAATTTAAATGTCTACAGGAGAAGTTCCTTACCATATATCGTACTATACATGAAACAGATCTATTGTAATTTGAATATCATAATCACACCTTTTAGCAAAGCCAGTAAATTAATGACCAATACCATAAATGAAAAATTTAATACGATGAGCACATATGCTTAATTTTCTTTGAGAACAAACATAATAAGACAATACAGAAAGTCAATTGCATCCCACGTATCATGTCCAAGGCACATCTAATCAGTTAGTTTCCGATTTAGATGTTACAAGAATATGTTAGATCGAAACACTTTCATTCCAGGTTACACATGCAGTTAGAATAACTAATTAGGATACAAACTTCGTATAGTCAGCTTATGAAAAACTGAAAAAAAGGACTGAGTAAAATCTTGGGTTAATTAAACTACGAAATCCTATCATACTATCTGTTATTTGAAACAAAATTTACTCCGGTTTTTCTCACTGCTATCATTACAGTACATAATACATACAATTATAAAACCGATGGCGATATCACTTCAATTAGTATATGCAGATGTAATTGACAGGAATTATAATCTCCAACACACAGCCAATAAAATTATAAAAATAGCCGGAAAGTAACACAAGGATGTGCTATTTCAAACTGGAGCTTGAAAAATTATTTTTTGCCGTGACATCATACCCAAAACCTACCAAAGTGGTGTACGTTCCGACCGGAGGAAAATATATGTAATTTGAGTTGAACAGCAAGGCACATGCATTTATATTACTAACAATTAAAAGGTATTGCTGGGTAGATTAATAGAAGACGAACGAGACACCAAACTTCGGACAGTCCGGACGACCACAAACTGGGCACGACACACAAGCGCAAGAGACACTAAGAGACCGATGACGAAAGGGAGCTCCGGTCTGGTTATGAAAACCAGACCGCACCTGCATCGCAAACACGCTTACACGGAGCGGCTCAAGGGGACGACGACGAGATACAGTTAAGAGCACGCAACCAAGAGTGCTGGGGAAACCACACAAACTCACTCCCACATCGCGACAGACACACAAACATAAAGACCACTACTGACCTCGTAACAGGAATATCCGTTGAGGAGTCCTTTGGAGGCGTAGTAAGGGGGCGGCGGCGAGAGCATCCCCACGAAGGCCCTGAGGGGCGTGGGGCGGTGTGGGAGCGGCGGGGCGTAGGCCGACGTCGGGGGCGGCGGGGGCGTGTAGGGGGGCGCGGGGGAGGGCGAGTACGGCGGGGCGTGGTGCTGAGGCCCGGCCCCAACGTGGTGCGCGTGGTGCGACCGCCGCGGCGCGGGCGGGGGCCGCCCCGTCACCACCGCGGACGACAGCCTCTCCAAGCTCCTCGCTTTGTGGAGGCGCTCCTGGGGCCAGGAGGGGCCGGGCGCGGGGCCGGGCAGGGGGGCGTGCGCGGAAGCGGGCCGCGGCCTGCCCGGGGACGGCGTCCGCCTCCGGAGCAGAGCGGGGGCGGCGTCGGAGGCCTGCCGGAGCGAGCGGCGGCGCGTCTGAGGCGGAGAGGGCCTCATCGTCAGGAGGTAGACCATCTCTTCCTCCTCCTCCTCTTCGTCCTCATCGTCCGACTCGCTGCTGTCCTCGTCCTGCCCCGCCGCCGGAGATTTCTCCCGGTAATGCTTCCGGCTGCGGGCTTCCTCGTAAGGCGAGCGCCGCCTGTGCGGCTCCATCATATCTCGGACGGGGGATGGAGAGAGGAGGGCGCGGGCCGCCTTGACGGCCGTCACTAGATCCTATTCAAATACTCCCCTCTAGCCCTGGGAGACAAGCAAGAGCAATGTTGACTGAATGGGGGGAAGTTATCATTGGAAAGAATTCGATCGTGGTGGGCGGTTTGGCAGGGAAAGGGGGTCGGAGAGACAGCTGCGGGGGTATGGGAGGGGCGCAGGATATGAGTGGGAGGGAGATTGGGGGGAGTCGGAGACTGATTGGCGAAGCGACCCGCGAAAGGACTTTTGGACCCTCACGCGACTCAATCGCTCCACTGGATTTAAAGAGGGGCTTGTCAAATCATATCTCGGCTGTTTCGAAATTGAGATAGGGTACCGGTATAATAAAATGCACGGTATAATGGCGTCAGATAAAAACGACGGAATTCTGAATTAATGGTTTCCCTTTCGTTTTTCGGATAAAAAAATATCTCCTTGGACTCACGCAACAACCATTTCGCTAAACAAATAAATGTCACAATTGACAGCTAAAGGCATACAAATTTTCATAATAAAAAAACGGAAAAATTGCAGGTCAAAGTTGTCGTAAGGAACAATTGAAGGAAAGGAAATAGAAATGCAGACATTATGAAATGCATAGGCAATTTTCTATGACCCGGATTTCTACGTGATTAAAAGTTATAATCATCGAGCTAGCTTTCCTCGAATAATGTCTATATTTTAGAAATTTCACGTTGCTGCTCAGATTGTAAAACTAAAAAATCCTGAAGTACTGCAGCTTCATGAATTAGGCTCTGTTATGTATTAATATTCGTAATACATATTATAACAGTTGCAAGAATATTAATATACACCCATTGAGTACTTAAATACAAGCTTATGAAAAACTGTATGGGCAAAATTAGACATAATTGATGACTTTGTCAATAAAAATTATACAAAAATCTACTCCCTCAAGACTCTGCACCGGAAATCAGATCCGTGAGATCAGTAAATGATTCTTGAATTCTGCGACGCAAGATAAGACCTGGCGATAAAAGTGGCTTTCCAGAAAGTTTATGTACCTCGTTACGTACGTACCTCGTTATAAAAGAAGAATGTAGTTTACAGGGTGAAAACGGGACTTGGAAAAGTAAATAATTAGGGCATTAAACTCAGTAAAAAAGCAACACTGGCGCCAACCCACGACTACTCGAAAACAGACAAAGTAGTGGTATTAACAGTTGCAAGGTGCGCAAAAATGCCTCGGTCATATTGTTCCCTTACACTAGTAAAATCTACATAGAGATGGAATTAAAACAGTTACCAGATATTTACACAAACTAAACCAAGATGTTATCGAATTCTCATTTAATGTTTCCAATTTTATCGAAAAGGCGAATGTGCTGAAAAGGTAAAATAACTTGGTATATATTGCCAGGATCGTCAACTTCACTAGAATATAGGTCGAACACAATATTCAACCAATTACTAACGTCCCAGTATCTGTCACAAAAAATCGCAGTGCTCAAGACGAGGAGAGGAATTGGATGATTGAAAAAAGAGGTGCGCCAACCCAATACAATCCCGCGGCTATTAGTCTGGAATGAATTCTCAACGAAAACCTCTACCGTAGCTCGCAGGAATTAATAAGTGCCTACGAAAAAGTCGAGTGTAAAGCACGATATTAAAAGTTTTCCAAATAGAACACACCCCAACATAACAATACCCACCAGACAAAAAAAATTGGACACGACTGTTTCCCATTACGATCCCTGAGAATTAGCATCTCAAACTAACTTTCAACGCCATGGAATCCGCCGCCACGAGGAATGGATCCCAAACTGCCCACCTTAACACTCCCATTCACCTCAAACAACCCCTTTCTCTACCTCTCCGTCCCTTTCCTCCACGGACATACTCTTTCTTGGTTTCCTCCACTCCACGCTGGCTGCACTCCACCCTCAAGTTTCCCTCACTCGACCGCCTCTTCCCCACTCCACCTGGTCCAGCAGCATTCCGAGGTGGAGTCAGGGCATCCCTTGCGCGCCCACCAAAAACGCGGCCACCCCAATTCCGGCCCTGGAGTCTTTTGTTTAGCTCCTACACCCCCCGGAGTCCCCTCTCGTGGCCGCCACCACCAAGGATGCCTTGAAAACGGTTACCCACCCCCTCCAGCCTCACAGGGACGGAGGAGGCGGGGAAGTTGGGAGAAGGTGCGCTGTGGTTTCACTCGAAAGGGTTTTGATTAAATCGCTGCGACGGATCCATTTAAGGCCCCGGTGGCGAAATCAATCAAGGGTGGAGAGAGTAAGGGGGCGTGTCGGGGGCTGACCGGCCACAGTCGGGAGTCGGTGGCTTTTCGGGGAAAGTCCTCCAGAGGGTGCGTGCCCTCGCTGTGGGCGCCTTGAATGAGGAGAGGGGGAGTCTGCGGGTGGAGGGTGAGGGAATGCCACTCGAAAAGGGAGAAGGACTGCCCGGGCACGAGCGGACCAAAAGGGGCGAATTAGTCAGACCAAGGGGGTCGAAGGAGGGAAAGGGGGAAGTTCTTTAGAATATAAAACTCCGAATGGAGGGGCGAAGGTAATGTCACACACGAAGGGCCTGCGGTTAAAATGATGGCTGCCACGGGTAACTGCATTCCAACGCCAAGTTGTCTTAAAATTCCTCTGCGCGATCATTTTCCTCAACTAGTAAAACATTGTGAGATCACCGAATTAGATAGAACAAGCTTTGCACATTTCCACGATAAATCCACATGTTTCACGATAGACAATTCCGAATGTACTTGTGAGTATCTATATAATCGGTATTGGCCATGGTGAGGTGACGACTTTCTAAATGGATTATGATCGGTCTTGATTTTCATGTCTCATTGAACATAACGTTGTTATATGCGTAGAAGCCTAAGAAAAATGCTAATCGACCAATCGTGGGTAATTACCAAAGTTTGCTTTATATAGGCCATGAAACTAATCCACTAAGCAAGCACATGAGGAGCAGAAGAAATTGTGCGATCAATATTTCTCGCCTGGTCGCGTCGGCGCTTTGAAGCGTTTACTAATTATGAATAATTTTTATTGCATCAAGTGTACCTTGCTTTCCCGACAGAGATAACCTAATCAGATCACAATAACGCTTTTTCCAAATTCCTCAACCTTTTAGCAGCACAATTTCCCTTTTTTTCTGAAAATCACGGTCCCACGAAAAATTCACGCTTTTCAAATAACTCAACTCCTAAACCATTTGTTCAGCTATACTGGACAACCTAGCTAGGTTCTTTCTAGCCAGCTAATTCTTTTGAGGATTCGAGCCAACGCGATTCCCTATCCATAAGCGGAAGTTTCCCCATTCGTAACTGTTGCCATCACATATCTTTTTTCACTCAATACTCTAGCGCTCGTAACTCAACTTTTAGTCTTTACTGAAACTAAGTATACATTTAAAATACAGTTGTTTGCTTTTAGATGGATTAAGGAAGGAAAAAATAACACTACTCTGAAGTGGAACATTCTCAAAAGATTTTCAGGGCTTATTTTTTTAAGGAAGGTTAATAAAGATGAAATTTTTGAGAAAATGGCCACAGAAAGAATAATACCAAGTCTTCAGTCTCGAAGAGGGGAAATGAAACCGATGTTTTCCCAAAATGAGGATGTTTTTCCAAAAAAATCATATTAATGGTAACTTTGAATATAAAAGTATTAAGAATTATTTTCTAGATGCTTAAAAAAATTGAGCGCTTTAAAAGAAAAAAGTGCACTGATTTAAAATTAAGAAAATCCAAATGAGTAGGTAGCAACCAAGAAAGCAAATGAAGGCATTAAAACAGAATAAATACCAGATTCATTGAAGAAATACTTGGAAATTTGGTGTCACATTGACGGTGCATTCTGATTTCGTTATGTGGAAAAATCACACGGTTCGTTGTCGATGAGTGCTTCAGAAGACAAAGGTTCAAGGGAGAGATGAAGCGGGAAGTAGAGCCGGGAGCATGATATGGAAGGAAAGAAGCATTGAAGGGGACAAAGAGAATTCAAAAGGGCTGAGATGATGACAAGGGTAGGGGAAGAAGAGACTGATTGATATTTCATTGTTTTGTGGCGAGTTTGAGACAAAGGAGTCAAAACTCTACTCCCGTCCCGATCCACCCCCTTAAAGGGGTAAAAAAATCAATATCGCACGCGAATAAAAAAAGAAGACAATCCAAAGGAATAACAAGCGAAATGATTTCACCATAGAATCTGCGAGCGATGAGTACTCAGAACCTTCTTCAAAGGACTCCAGAATTTTTTTTTTCAAAACTCACGAAACATAGCAAGTCACACGCTAGCTTCACCACGTATTTTTAAATTGAAAAAGAAAACAAGGACCAGTCAACGAGCGGCTCCAAATCCTCCGTGCCACGCAGCCAACCGTCGTCCACCGGAGATAGTGTGGTTTGCTTGACTGGCTTTGTTGGACGGGATGACACAACCAGAAAAAAAGTGCGAACTTGGAATTTATTTCAGAGGCATCAGAATCCACCATTGGAGCAATAGGAGTAATTCCGTGAAAAAGATCTGCTCAGACACTCACCAACCCGTGAACCGAGCGTAAAAGAAAACAAATGAGGGACGAAACTGACGACACATCGGCACGATTCTTCGAGAACAAGCACGGCTAGTGGATTATACAGGCATCCATGGAAGTGCACCGTTATGACACAAATGTGAATTGAATGGAATCGGCATATCCTCTCCTCAGCGAGAGACTCGAGAGAGACGACACTCGTGTCTAGCCTAAGGAAAAGAAGACCCTTCAAAGGGTACCCTTCTTTGAAAGAGGGAATGATTCTTCAGCCAACGCTCATGAAAGCGCGAGAGGAGAGGAGAGACGCTAGAGTGGGCGAAGAGGGGCGGAGGGAGGGCATTGGAAAGGAAGGAGAAAGAGAAGAGCGCGAGGATATTCCAGGAGAGAGGAGAGGGACAAAAGAAATCGGAAGGGCGGAGAAAGAGAGGGTGGTGAACCAGAAAGGATTGAGGATGGGGAGAAGAGGAGGGAGAGAGAGGGAGAGAGAGGGAGAGAGAGGCAGAGAGAGGCAGAGAGAGGGAGGGGGAGAAATGAGAGAGTAGCTTATCTTGTTGCCCGGGAATTGGATTATGATGTGAGTGATTTCAAAGTCTGATGCCCTTTCCCTCTAGTAGCTGTCCGCAGAAACTGTTTGGAGGCGACGCATACATCCACAGCTCAAGGTTTCAGATATTATTTCCCGTATATATCCTATTCCACCCTTCCACCGATGAGAAATGAACAAGTCCAAAACCTTAAATTTTTAGATACTTCAAAGATCTACCGGACGAAATTAAGCAGTAGGGAGAAATGAAAAACATATGGCGGTGTAACTTAATTACCAGCGATATAAGCGTGAAAAGAGTCGAACAAAAGAATTAGAGCTAAAAAAATAAGTTGAAGTAAAATTTTTCCGGGTTCATCAAAAGAAAATGCCACGGCGGAATTCTGAGAACAACCTTACTTGTAAAGACCTACTATACGGAAGTTCAGACATGAGCTGAATAATCTTGATCTTCGCTATTCTTAAGGACCAAAAACGTATTTAAATAACGTCTCTAGCACATAATAATACTTGGCAAGGAACATTTTATTCACTGAAATATACTCAAAGCAAAAAGAAGCATACAGCGCTCTCAACATGTAAATTTTCATCCATGAAAGAGGACACCGATATTGAAAAATAGTTGAGTTAATGAAAACTCGGCACCGATGAAAAAGCTCGAGGAAATTTATGAAAGCAGACACACACATTCCTAAACATCATTCAAAACCAACAAACCAACCTGAAGAATCATATATTTCAATATTTGATTAATCCTTCCTGCGATAAGTCGTACCAATACCCGCATCACCTTTCAAAATTACCCAAAAAAATCGGAATAGCCCCTGAATATTCACAGAGTGAAAACCTACGACGTATAGCAGCTCGCTAATTCTGTAATACATGATCAGATTACAAAATCCAATTAGCAACACAAGATGCTAAAAAATACAAGGACAAAATGATATTTGAAGTTGAAATGACATTCCTGTACAGCAATAATGGCATAGCAGGCTGTCATTACGGCAAAGCATTAGATTAACTCAGTCCAGACATTAATCACAGACTTTAATTCAAATTTTATGAAAAAAAAGCTAAATTATCGGCATAAGTGTGTTGAAGTCCACTAATGAATAGCGTGGACCGGAGATAAAACCAAGTTCCTTCTTCGCGCAACGACCAAATTATCGTGCGATGATTTCCAAGGCCCGCCAATCGATTCGCCACAGATGCTGTCCTGCATTGGCACCGTATCGTACTCTGGAATAGGAGCAAATAAAACGTCAAACACCAGCTCAACGCAGACAAACATATCGCATGGATAAACTACACGGGGAGATGAGCAATTAAATTGTCCGCAATAGTAGTCCAAGAGCTTCCCCTGGCATGGACCACCGCTGCCACCGAGGTGGGCTCGCACGCAGTCCCCAGTGCAATGCGCATCCCGAAGGACACGGCGAAAACTGTTAAATTTTTTCCCCGATGTGCAGTGGCGTTCGGAAAATCTACGAGGCCACAGATTAAATCCTGAGCGCCGACGATTGCCCCCGTCGCCCAAACACTCAAATAGCGCTCCCGCAATGGGTTTGAGAGCTCAGGAATCCGCTCTGGGATCGGCGTACCGGGCCAAAATTCCCAAGCTCCAAGAGAGAAAGAGAGAGAGAGATATGTTTATAGAGAAAGAGAGGGGAGAGATAGGCGGACAAATGAGAAAGCAAGCGAAAATGTGTTTCGTTGACATTTGGCACGAGACAATTCGGTCGATGATAGGACAGCAACATTTAAAAAAGCATTCTTTTTATGGTTAATACGAGTATTTAATACTATTGGCTATGGGGGTCGAGTTTAAGTGTTCAGCATTTTCCTTGAAAACTTCACATTCATCTACATCTACATACTACCCCGCAAGCCGCCTCAATAGGCGTGTGGCCGGGGGTGTTAGGACACCAGCCGTTTACATATAAAAAAGGAAACGCTCTAATGAAATTACGCCTTGCATTTATTAAAGTCCCTTATTGTTCGGGGGAAAAACGAATTCCGTTCGGCAAAATATTCACCTACCTTAAAATGAGAATTTCCCGAACTATATGAGCAAAAATGTGGGGTACGTATAAAACTGGAGCTAGGCATTAAATTGATTAAAAAATCCAAGTAAAATAAATTCAAGCTTCGTATTCATTTTTCCGGTAGATTTAAGAGCTGTACAAAAATTTACCAACGAAAATTATCTCCTACAGTTCACAAATATAAAGACCCATCATTTCAGAGAGAGAGTGGTTTTCCCTAAAAAAAACAAATCAGCTGTAAAACGGCTAATTTTGTGAAACTGTGCTAGCAAGCGATGAAAAATTTCCATAAAACTTCATATAACTCAAGGTTTTATGAAATGGAGCGGACTTTAAAAGAGATACTTTTAAAAGGTTGTGGGGAAAGTTTAATGGGAATGCTGAAAAAACTATCTTCCTTCAAAAAGCTAGAATACTTTTTGAAGCTAAAAGGAAAGTTACTTTTATAAGGAAAATTAATAGTTTTACCTGTTTTTCGCAATTCAACATTCCGAACCGCGTTTAAAAATTTCAGTAACAAAGTTTGCTCTTTTCCATAATACGTAAAATAACATCAAGTTTAAAGGAAATTCTTCATCGTTTGCGGGCTAAGTTTTACAAAATTAACCGTTTTATAGCTGATTTGTGTTAGATGCTCAAGGTAAATTTCACCGTACGCCTCAGGTACTGGGTACATATTTTCCATTCATGAATGATTTGATGCTTTCCCGGCGAATGGCTGATGTAAATTGCTCTCGGGCATTCTTTTCATATTAAGTATTTATAGGTAGTGAGGGAATTGAAATTATATACATTTACGTCTAAATACACGAATGAAGAGAGATTCCATAACACACCTACACAAAAAATATACAATTAACCATCAAACCGCAAAAGTTTCTTCCTCGGGAGTGAAGGGCGCGTAAGATTAACTCGATCCCATCACCGGCATGCATGCGACCGCGGGATTTACGGCCTGGCTCTCCGCACATCATGCCCCACTAATTGTGAAATCGTGGATTGCTGCCGAGATTGATTTTCAGGGCCCTTCAGCGCGAGGCTCCAATTACCAGGATAGAACCTTAAGCAGAATCCAGACGACGAACTCCGGTTGAGGGCGCCGCGATTGTTGGCATGCTCCGGGAAACTGAATCCGGCTCGGCGCCTGAGAGTGGTAGGTATCAGTTGAGAACGACGATATTTGCCACGTTAATTTCCCCGTCCTCATCAATTATTCATACCTCATCTGCCAAGACATGACAGGTAGGCACGACGCATTGAATCCGAAATACCACCCAGGAGGGCAACTATAGGAACGAACTCGCACCAAATCACAACAATCAACTGTCTTGTCAATTCCTACACTTCTCAAAGAGTCATCAAATACAACACGGAGACTAGGTGTGAGGTATTTCTTCCAGGTTGTGGCACTTCTCGTGAAACAAGATTGATAACTGATCTGAATTTATCCAAATGGCAAAAACCAACGATCTTTCTTCCTTTGAGACCCCCATGGCATCCAAATGATTCATGTCAAGCTACATGAATAACTTCACTCCTGCAAGGAATATACACGGCGGATCCAATCCACTTGGTCGATTCACATGAATACTCGGAAATCACAATGCATAATTTATGATTACCAGCTAAAATTCCATGTGCCTATGGATGTCTTTCACCTTCAGCAAAGAAACCCCGTTGACACTCAAGTAAAAGCTCAGAAATATCAATTAAATACAAAAATTTCTCCACGGCAAGATTCGATTGCAAATGAGTAGTCACCTCCTGTGTTCACTTTCATACTAAACTAAGTCGCTTAAAAAAAATTAACGCAAGCGCAGACCATGGTCAGATGAGGACAACTTGGATTATTTTTCCCCACATTACTTTTGTAAGTTACTCGCATAGGTTTAAGAGCCACGTTGCATTACGTTTACCAAGCAACTAGCAAAAGGAATACAAGGGATAATCCCAAAGTCTACAAAGCCTAATCATCCTTACCACTACCCGCATTTCATCCTCTTACGAGGTAAAATACTCGTCAAGCCATCAACCATGGTTCCTAAACATTAAGTAATTACCAATCCAAGAATTGGAACAAAATAACCACTGTACCATCCTCTACGAGGGCATCAAGCCTAGGCTACCAAACAGTAGTACTGACGGTACTGACTGACTCCAACGTTTTTTTCTAACAAAGGAGAAGGCCAAAAAAAATCATGTTCTACCAGATAAAGTATGAAGAACATTGTTGAAGGAAAAATAGAGAGAAAAGTCCCACGAGGAAGGCCAAGGGATTAATACATAGACCAAATAAAAAGGAGACATCATAAGAAAAATAACCGAGGAGTAAGGAAACTAGCAATAGTAGGGAAGGATGGAGGATTGCAGTCAACCAATCTTGGGATTGAATGACCAATAAATGAACCAGATAAATGATTAAAAAATTAAAAGTTCACTAGTCCTTAGCAACCACAAATATTTGACCCAAAATCCAAGGAGCAAAAGCCGCCAATATACCATGGCAGCAGAAGCGAATTACCACACCTTAAACGCCTAATTTTTCCCCAAACAACCCAGATTCAGATTCATCATCCTGCAGGATCGAGTCTAGGGCATAACGGAAAAGACAGAAACAAAACGCACGTCCAAGATGGATTAAATCAAATGCTTCTTTGACCTAGGCGAAACGAGAAAACGCGGAGGAATAGGACAAAACATAGGGAGATGCCGAGAGGACGCGCGTGCCGGCATGACTAGACCCAAGCACTGAATATTCCTCACATCTGCGGAAATACATGCCTTAAAGGCATCCCGCATGAACAGCGACGGCCACTTTAAACAGATAGGAGGCTGCACAAAGAAGGAGAGGGAGGGGCAGAGAGGAAGAAAGAGAGAAGATTCCAAATGCGAAGGAAAGGAGTGAGGAGGCATAACGCAGGGGGAGTGGTCGGGCCGAGGAGAATATGCCACCGGGCGTGTGGAGGGGGATAAAGGGGGGGGGCCCACACACTAGGAGTCAGAGCAGCGGGGAGAATGGAGAGATTACCGCGGAGCGCCACCGCACGGGGAAGGAGGAGAGCACTCTCATCTCCCGTTCGGGCGGAGTAGGCTTGCCTTTTTTGGCAAAGCGGCGAAGAAAAACGAAGGAATCCGCCCATGCAGGAGGAAAAAAACCTCGTCTTCAATAAAATGGCGGAAACTGCTGAGGTATGGAAATAAAATCGGGCACTAGGAGGAGGGTGACTCTGCATACAATTTGGGTCCTCTCGCCTCTAATCCCGAGGCATAAAGCCACCTACCCTCCTCATTTCTTATCTTAGTTTCTCCAATAGATTTCCCCTTATTCCGGCCACATAAAGCCTTAAAGTAAATAGTACAAAAGAAAATACCTATAGAAAAACTAAGAGCGAAAAATGTTTCGTAAAAAAGCTCTTTGAAAATACGCTTGGATAAGACAGCAGAAAAGATGCTAAAAAATTGACAAATAAATACGCCATTAAATCTATTACGGATTACTCTGAAACTGGAGACTATACTCTAAGGTTAGGTATTCAAAGTCTGTGCAACGCTTGATCACCGAGATATAGCTGGGAGACACTAGACCGTGTACCAATAAATTGTCTTAAAAAACGAGATTCAAATTTTATAAATCTTCCAAGATCTAAAATACCTACCATGACTTAGTGCTTCTATATATTTAAGGGTAATGCCTAAAGCATCCTTTTCAAAAATAGATATATTAATTAAAGCGTTTCATAAAGTAGCTACACATTTTCTAGAGAGAAATAAGAAGACCTAAGGAGTTGACCAACTCTACAAGCTCTACTCTAAATCTGAGGCGTAAATATGTTACATATAGGTAATAGTTTATCACCTTCGTAATCAATTATGTAAGTTCGAAACATACCTTGAATCCTGAAGGACTTTTACAAGAAAGAAAATAAAATTGATTTGCGAATGCGGATGAAACATTTTTCTCTCAATCGTCATCGAAATGGTCCTGAAGGGAAGGGACTGTTCTATCTCAGCGCACGCGGTCATACTCGAGAACGAAGTTTTGCGGCGAGAGGGCTACGGGCGCAGTAAAACTGTTATGAAATCTGAACTCTAAAAGGGAGGACGTTCTACCGAGTGAGGAGAATTCCTTGTACAGAAGCTATTCCAATTAACAAGGATTCTTTCGAGAATTTGAACTAAAAAATTTGGCATGCAAATGGGAACAACGAGGTTCCCCCTGGAACAACGGAAAACACAGGAAACATTATCTTGGAGAATGGAAGTTGGAGCGAAAAAAAATCTTACTCTCAAGCATGCATTAATTTCGGCGCTACCTGCACAGCGAAAGGGTAGAATAAATGCGGGAGGGAAAATCTTTCCATTGTTTTGGAAGGACGCCCGCCAGAACAATGGAAAGGTATGAATACAGATCAGGTTATTCAGAATAAAATATAAATCCACATCGGAAAAAGAAATTTAAAAAATCCGATTCCCGACGACCACTGTGCAAGGGACCTAGAGAGGGCGATGATAGAGCAAGAAAGGTGTTGGAATACATCGATCATTTGACAAGGGCGACAGGGATCAATCAAATTACACCGGAAAAATCAGATTGCGAAGAGAAGAGTTCAACATGAGTCAGTGTCTCGACGACGTAAACTCGGGCACGAAAGGGTGGAGATGACGGTGTCACCATGAATTATTCAGGCGATAAATTGTGATGAAGGGAATTTGAAAGGTCTGCCGACGGAATACTGCATCCAAGCATCATCTCCGACTAAAATGAAAAAAAATAGCCGTCATTATGCGAGCCCCTTCCGCCTCAGAGGCAGTTTTACAGGGGCACGTCTTCGCTGTCAAGCTGCAGAGGAACTATTACGCGGACTAACAAAGGCCGCGGAGGAACAGAAATTGAAGGAGTGCAGCCAGCGACACACAAGTTGCTTTTGGAGGAACCAATTGAGACAAATGGCTGCGGGGGTCACTTCCCGCGCCGCTGGGTAATGAGGCAAGAGACAGTGACGGGAAGAACGAGGATGGCGGGTGAACGACCAGAATGGATGCAATGTGGTGCAAAGCAGCCTCTGGTAACTGGTAGGGCGACGGGGGAAAACAGTCACCGTTGAACGAACAACATCATGAGACATGACTAGCAGTTTCTATGAAAGACGATCATACACTGATGTCATTAGCAATATTAAGGGTGCGTTCGCAAATAGGAAATGCAGTAAGGGTTGACAGAAATCCGGCGTCACCGATGACCCACTCCTAAATAAAACTACGTTATTGCCGACCTTATGTGGCAACGGGATAACGTCCTCATCTCCCAATTCGTCGAGGGTTCGAGTCCCGCCAGAGTGAAAATATCACCACTCACGGCATAAGCGACTATGCGATGTAAAGTGAGTTTAACGATAAAGAGTTCAAAGAAGACCTAATTTTACTATTTAAATACGTCATTAATTCATGTTATTTTCATTTATCGGAGAAAGAGCTAAACAATGAAGTTGACCAAGTTTAAAGATCCTCCATATTCGTCAAAAGATTTTTCATTATATTAAGAAAAGAGCAATTGAATCATTTCATTACATAGTACCTCTTCAAGACAAATAAACCAAGCTTAATTAAGACTTCTGGAAAGGGGAACAGTCCCCGTGTAATCTTTGACACCGACGAAATAATAAAGCTCCGTCAACGTGATAGAATATGGGAGATATGACGCTAGGAAAGATAGATTCAAATACACATGTTCTAAATATAAAGTTTTCCTTCGCTCATGTAATGACCAGAAAATAACTAAGGCAAATTAGTCACAAATTTAAATAGAATGTAATTTTTATTACTTACAAGTATTTAATTGAATATTTTATGCATTCAAATAACAAAAACTTGGCCGATGCCATAACAGCCCCTGAATTACAACCTTGTGGGGGCTCTCGGGGTACAATGTAGACGTATAAAGAGATGTAGGAAGGCGCAAAAGACACCAACATTTTCACGAACCATTCCGATAGAAAGTCAGTAGGTACTATCAGCGACCACACCAACCCCATTCCACCGGGACGGTAAACAGGGCCCGGATAGGTAAATTGAAGTTGGCTGAAGTGAGGTTAGGTGACTATCATAATCGTGATGCGGCAGGAAAAGGTAGAAAGGGTAGGGAACTTGAGAGGAGGGGACCGGGCAAAGAGTAATCGTGATTGCTACGCACGGCGCGATGGCTTCCGGAGGACATCGACTAGATTGCGCGGCACGCGCGATAGTGGAGTTCAATACACTCCCCCACGCGACGACGCCTACTCCCGAGTGCACGCGCGGAAAAAGCTGCGCAGCGGGGTATGGGTTGCCTCTGTGCGTTCGCATTGGATATTGCACGAGGGATACGGCGATACTCAAACGATCAGCAACACCACAAATCCAGGAGTCGTGAGGAAACCACACCGTGATACTTGTCAACCGATGAATAGAGAAAGCAGACACGATGATTGCAGTCAAACCGGAGAGAGCATCTCGTTTCATCAACGAATTAGACACGCTGGAAGAGGTTTTGCAAACAACGACGAAGAGGTGATAGCAATTTTATTCCAAAATCAATAAAGGAATGATACGCGTCCTCATTTTCAATACGAATAGGGAATACAGGAAAATACGGATAAAATATTAAATTCGAGAGCAATAACTAGCTATTTGTCCCTATAACTACCTAGCTGCATACACATGATAAAAGAGGAATACTATTAAATGAATGCGTGCTTCCAAAGAGAAATACACGCTGTGCCGAAGAGAAGAGGTGGACAAATGGACGATGGAATGACCGAGCATCTAAAAATACCACAAAAATGCCAGATAAAAATAACCCACAAACAAATTTTTAACATTACATTCCATGCCCAAATAAATCAGTATTTCCCCTTATAAGGGGATTACGCAAAAAGCGAAATAACACGTGCCACGTCGGGATGTGCTGCTTGTTTATCTATAAGTACATTTTTGTTTAATTCATTGAGAAAGAAGCAGTGGTATTCTCTTAACCTATTTTGTCTCAAAAAATTTAAGGTCGCTCCGCAAATGATTCGTCCGCATAATTTCAGGATGAATTTGAATACCACGCCTACTGCCAGGTGGGTTACATTGTTTGTTCATGCTGTTGTACCAAAGTTCGAACCGATCCGAAAATATTACAACAAGTCCCAAAATCGGGTAATTGAACTAATACGATGATTGAAAATACAATGAAAACAAGAAAACTTCGACATTACATCACTCAATAGAGTTTCGGAATTTACATCCCAGATATCAACCAAGCCTTGCCGACGACAGATGGGGAAACATGAGTATTTTATTAAATTGTGAATTGAAATTCCATAGAAGAAATGAATTGGTGTATCAGATCATAAACATAAGGGCCAAACAATATACTACCCACATTCCAATTTGAACAAAGTGGGATGATACAGGCATGAGGATACAGCCCTTTGTTCTAGTTTCTATTGTTCTCCGGAATTCGACTGATATTGTTAATTAACAAAGGAATCCGGCACGCTGCCCATAGATTCACCATTGTAATTTATACCTCAGCGGATATTGGAAATTAAATGATTTTACTTGGGAATTATTTGGAATCCCAAGCGATAAAGAACGGTCTCACAGAAATGAAACGCTAATTAGTCACTATAGAACCACAGTATTTCCATCCGTGTCCTCGAAGAGCAGTATGATGTTCATAAATTTATAGAGTATTTAGTCATCATAGTTATCACCACAAAAGTTATAATAGGCCATAGCTACAGCAGCAAAATGGTAAAGCATGCTTCACAGGGGCATGAATCCTGCTCTGATACCATTTATTTAAAATCACTGCAAATAAACGGATTCGCTACTTGATTCATACTACACAAAATTTAATGAAAAAGCCACACTATGTTTAGAGGTACAGATTTTCTTTAATACTTGTAAATAACAATGAATTTAGACTGAATAATGCACTCTCATAAGCGTGATACTTCTACTAAAACACGCAGAATATTGTTGTAGGTAATGAAGAGGTTATATTTAACCCTCTGTTGCACCGATGAAAAATTGATCTTATTTCTAAACGACGTTCGACCGAAAAATTTAAGGCATGTAAAGGAAAATAATGATAGAAAATTGATGCATCTAGCTGCTTGGCATAAATGTGATCAGAATTTAAAAAAGCTTTAATCCGGGAAAATAGATAAAATATGAAACGATCCGTCATAACCAATCTTCCGATACTTGATCCATTAATCTAATAAAAATAAATCTGTCTTTATAATACCGTTTTTTCTACGGCTAAAATTTCCCTTAAGTATCGTAACGGAAAAAAGATCACTTGCAAGGATAAAAACATGCAGGCAGACATCATTTCGGGAACGGCCAAAGCGTGTTAAGAGACCAGAGAGGACTCGGACCGTCAAGCCTTTACAAGGAAAAAATTTCGAAATCACTGATATTGAAAAAAACCCATTTTGGCATTAAAGTTTTTCTTCAAGAAATTGAGGTCATAAGCATGTATAGCCGAGGCTCCGCATTATATAATCCTTTTTGAAAGACCTTAGCGACAAAAAAATCCGTTAAAACTCGAATTCCCATTTCATTAGCGAAAACTACTCTTTATCCAATATTTTTGTTTGCTCAAGAAACAAAAACTTAGTTACTTATAAAATTTAAGGAGAGCGAAAGATAGAATAATCAATCTCCTGCTGAAGTTGCTTGCAGTTGTGGAAATTAACAAGATGTCATCGGGGAGTAGAACTATGATAGAAATATGATAACAGAAAATTTAATAAATGCTTACCAATAGCGCAATATTAGACGCGGAGGCTCTAAGCCTCTTCGGGAAAAGTAATACTACACTCCATCCATTCCAATTCGTATCCTCAGCGCGATTATAAATGCATAGCGAAAAGAATATTCTAGCAGATCCACAAATATTTGACTACAGCAACAGATAGGCAACGTAATATTTACCTTCCGTTACACGGTTTTGTCCCGCATCGTGCATTACAAATAACGGCTAAAAAAGTAACTGTGCATCAAGGCTGAGAAAAAAATAATTAACCATCCCCAAAGAACGGTGAAAAAAAGGAAAATTTCGTGAATGGGACAGACGCTTACAAATTTTCGTACTAGTGTCACCGCGTACGTGCTACATAAAAAAAAACCTTGAAACCCGTTAATGTCAAGGGAGAGACGGGAAAAGACGGTCCCAGTGTCCTCTGATGTCACTTATCAGAGCAGGGAGCCGTCAGGCGGACGGGAAGGTGAGGAACTTCCGCTGAGTGCGCGGGGGGAGGGGGGGCGGGGGGAGCAAAGGGGGGGGGCAAGGGTTTACTGGCAGGCCCCGTCTCCTGTCTCCCAGACGACGAGAGGCCCGGGTGGTGTGGGTGGATGAGAGACACTCACACACGAGGGAAGAGGAGAGAAAAAGAAACAGTTGCTCGGCGGAAGACGACGAGGAAAAGAGAAAGTTATTTTTTCGGACGCGTGGGTTGTGGGCGAGAATGCGAGAGGAGAAGATAAAAGTGACGTTCTTTTTCAACGAATGGAGACCCAGTTCTTATGGGTAACCATTTCATCGGTGTCATTAGGGGTTTCATCAAAATGTCGTAGGTGGAGGAAATGTAAAGACCTTTGGTTCTGCAGTCGGATTAATACTACACCAACTCTTTTTCTCTCTCCGGCTAGGATCCCGTTCCAATCCCCGCGTCGTCATACAGACGGTGGTTTTTCTCATCGGAATGTGTGGGAGCGAGAACGGGACGAAAACAGAAAAGTTCTCCGAGGGGAACTGAAGAAAATGCGCCGATGTCACTCAGACAAAACTTCATTAGGGAGGCACGGAGCGATGCTCGCTATTAATGGAAGCAAGAAGATTTCGTTCATCACTTGAGCGTGATCTCTTTTCAGTTGAAGGGATAAGTTGAATACTTGTTCACTGTAATGTTCCATGCTAACCACGAACACGTCCAATGTTGCAGGGGGAAATTAAATTAGGTGCGACATTTAGCATAGAAGATGACTGGAATATACCACTAGTCGTTTAAACAAGCTATACGAATTTGCCCACATTTCAACCATAAGTCGGCAACAATTTCCAAAGGCCTGCAAAATTAATGTAAACCAGTCACGGCTCAATAACGAAATACGTCCTTCAAAATAAGGCAATCTCCAGGGAAAGGACTTAATACCTCAGGAACGACAGTACATTTCGATTAATCCAACCGCCGTAAAACTAGTACCATTTTACATGAAGCAGCATACATCCTAATTTGTACTGGACTGTTGCAGGCTTCACTTCCTAGAAGTTACTAGTACTCATGATTAACACATCTTAGTACTTTTCTCCAATATTTTATGAATCCTAATTTGTATTCTAATTAGATAATTGTGGAATTTAAATTGTGGAATCAAAGGATTTGATACGCATTTTCACAGTTTGATGGGGGAGTAAATGTTTCGATATTTTATTTTTAGAGCAATTAAGAGTACTTACACAGGAAAAAATACTTTTTAGACAAATGAAAGATACATATACCATTGAAAAATCTTATAAAATAATACCACAACCAAGAACTAATGAGAGGAAGCAAGTTGGTTCAGCAGATTCTGACGCGGTAAAATAAATTGAGGAGGATTCCATCAATGCTCAGAAGCGAGAATGTTTTCACAAGAAATACATGTAATCTTAAAATTCAACCCAATGCACTGGGAGCAAAAAATATCCACGAAGTCGGCGAAGAGAGAGAGGATGCAGACACAAAATTAATAAGGGGAGACCTTTTCACAAACCGCCAGCGAGTTCGAATTAGAGGAAATACAAAAGTGGGAATGAAAAGGCATGAGGGGACACAATGAAGAGAGCTCGACTTTGAACGATAGGGGGGCGGGGGGGGGGGGAAGAGGAAAGGCTCGCTCGCGTCGGAAAGGCTCTAAGAAGAAAGGGAAAAAAAAAGTCCTCGGGACAAAAAAAAAACACTCGACTCATCTATTCCGTGAGGAAAAAAAAGACGAGAAAGATATCGGCGATAAGGACGACTCTGAAGAGACATGGGAGGGTGGGGGGAGAGGGGAAAAGAGGATATCGGTGGCAATGAGGAGAAGTTGGCGATATATGATGACTGGGTTATGGTCTGCGGAGCGGAGAGCCGGCGGAAAAATGGCCGCGAGAGAGGTGGATGAAAGGGTGCAACGGGAGGAGAGGGGACGAACTCTCCTTGAATGGGGAAATACGTGGGGGCGAGAGTCTATAGTGGTGCTGGGGGTGGGGCGGGGGCTGTAGTGGGGGAATGAGCTGCGGCCCACTCAACAGAGGGAGCGGACGGAGAAGATTCTTAGAGAAGCGAGGAGGCGTAAGGGGGAGCGTCTCAAGACGGAACGTTTCCGAGTGATAATTAGCTTTCGTTTCTCTCCGCGAGATGAAACCTTTCAGCTCCGGGGAAGATCTGCCGACGATCACGAGACTCCAAGAAAGTTTATTGTCTTCGCACAAACGAGTTCCTGGTGGACACCAAGGACTTGGGTCCAGGGCGGGGAGGAAAATGGGAGGATGATGAGGTCAAGATTGCAATTGCTTCCACCTCCTCACGACCATCTCCTACTGATAACAACCTCTCGAACCACTCCTTGGCGAAGGATATCTGACCAGATGATACCTCTTCTCCACTATAATTAGCACTTAGTTCAGTTAGCAGAACGCATTAGCGAAATTCGCAATTGCAAAAATCACTCGCCTGGACTGGGATCCGAACCCAGATCCCCCAATTCCGCGCTAATTCCTTCAACCAATTAGGCTGCCCAAGTGCTCCGTTGCACAATAAATTCCAAGGAGGAAGATTTTTTTTCAGCGCGAATTTCCAACACCCGTGAGTCTCCTGGAAGCTACAACCGTTCAAGTTTATGACTGCTCGGAATTGTCTACAGTTAATACAGCTCAAAGAGAGAATACAGATAGAGGGATCCCTCCCTCGTCGGCGCAAGACCAAAGCGATATGCCACGATTTTAATAAGGGGGCTTAATAAGTACCGGAACCCTTTGAGATTCGATCCCTAATCGCACAAAGGGCATTAATTTGCAGCTTAATTACGGTTGCAGGGCGAATCAGAATAATCGACTGCTATCTAGGAGGAGGGATGGGAGAAAGGGTGCACGACGCGTGCCGTTGCTCATGGATGGAGAATCGGATGGGGGTGGAGGCGCCGACCGAGAAAAGTAGCGCCTCTAAAATGATGATTTCGGAGGGAAAATAAATATTTGTAAAACAAGAATGCCTTTTATGACTAGCCTGTTGAGTAGCTTCGAAGAATATGGGTGCTCGTAAAGAAACCGAGACTTCATCACAGCCCCGATATTCATTTAATTAAGGAAAATCTGATTAGGCACCCAAAGAATGAACTTGATACCTTAATCAGATGAATAAAGAAATCCAAGGATGAACGTCAAGCGGAAGTAATCCTCACCATTGGCAATTTGGTAGGTCTACACGATGAACCAAAGAGATATCGGTCCAATAAGCAGCCAAGCGAGATTTTCCACATAAGGTTAGATTACCACAAGTAATCTTGTTTTTCCAAGGGGCTCAAATTAATTATTTTGAACCGTATGGATTAGCAGAAGGGGCAAATTAAGCTCATGGACTTAAAAAAAATAAAGCAAGATGGAATCATGACGCTCATTGATTGATGAGTCTTAAATACGGTTGGAAAATTAATGACTTCAAGGAGATCCTAAAGCTCATTTTCGTAAAGTAACATCCCAAGATGTATTTTTTTAAACGACAGTCTATAGTTATTTTTAAATTTATAATACTAATGACTTTTTCTTTTTTTTGCAGTTTACTTCAATAATGAAATAAGTCAGATAGGTTGTGGGGAGAGAAGATGCTAGAGGAAGATACATGGATGAAGGCAAAATGAAATTAACGGAGGAAATACCGAGAATCACTGGGACACTTAAGGACGGGATTTGGAGTGGAAAAGCCGTTCCAAGAAGTATCGAGAAAGGGTAAGAGAACACATTTTGAACGTCATTAAGCGAGATGGGAATAACGAGGTTTTAAAGAAAGTAATAAATTAAAAGTTGCATGCATAGTTTCTGAAGTCCCAAAGTATGCGCACTGGGTAAGACCACCCGAAACCATACATTCACACGGTGAACCAATTTAAATTATTCATTTGGAACTGTGGCCATAAACATCGCAGCAAAAGGCTTTACTGCGCACCGCAGGGAAATTTGGAACCGCGACATTTCCGAGCAAGAGGGGGAGGTTTGGTGGCACGCATTCGAAGATTAATGACGACAATGAAGGCGAGAAAAGCTGCATGCATATCTCTCCGCCGGGAGTGGGTCAAAACTCGAAAAATTAAATCGCGAGAACATCCGGTGTTGAATTGATGAGAAAATCCTCACACGGCCGGCCAACACCGATTCTAACGCTTCTACGGCACACAACACACACGGCAACTTCAGAGAATCGCCCCCCATTTGTCAGAAAATGGTGGGGAGGAGGGGAGCAGTCTTAGTCGGACATGATTACGGCGAATCTCACATGAAGCTGTAATTCACCCCCCACCCTCTAGGCCGTGCACGGAGCGGGGGAGGGGCACAACCTACTCTCCCACTTCCGGTTATGAGCCCGCGGGGAGGAGTTCCTGGCCGGTTCATTAGCAGACGCGGGACGAATTAATTGAAGACGAGCTTCACACACACTTCCTCTCGCGCTTCCCCGACCACCCAGTCGTATTCCACGTATTCCATACGCCGAGGTGGGGGAGGAGGGAAGGAAGAGAACTGTGAATCCTCCACGAGTGAGCATTGGCAACAGGGTGAGCGCGTGGCGCGAGAGTGAAGGAGAGAGAGCCAATGGAAACAGAAAGGAATAACGAGCGAAGGGAGCCGGCCGAGACGAGGAGATCGCTAACGAGGCAAGAGGCCTGGGAGAAAGGAAGTGGGGGAGAGAGTAGGGGAGGGCGGGGGGGGGGGGAGGGAAGGAAATAGTGAAAGCGGTGAGGGACATAATAGGGGGAGGTGGAGGGTTGGTTGGTTTGGGAGGGGTGAAAGGTGAAGAAAACTTCGCCAACCCCACGGTGGGAAAAAGCCTGGCAAACGACTTGATTAGCACGAAATTAAGTTCTTCAGGTAACCTTAAACATTTTGACAGAAAAGAGCCGTCTTAGGAATTTGAGGGAATCAATCGTGAAAGACCTAGAGGGCATGATTAAAGACACTGGAGGAATAATAATGGCACCCAATTAATAGAAATCAGAGTTTAAACTATATAAAGAATTTAATCCGAGGTGCGAGGAGCAGTTTATCAGTCGAACCAATTAAAGCCTTAAAAATAAACTTATAAAGCCGGAGGAAAAAACTATGCCTCAGTTGATACAGTATTTAAAATTAATGAAAAATTAATTAACTTTGATGGCGAGCATTAATGTAAAGGAGAATAAAGAAAGTATTTCTACTCAAGGGAAATTCAACCGTATTCGTACCAACTCTGGGGATTCTTAGATATAATGTCAAGGATTTCTTTTATAATTAAAATAAGGTGAATCCGTGGCGTGATCCGTAGACACCTAGCCATACTTAACTAAATAAAGGATATGAAACTTGGGGGATCGTTGGGAATACAAATCGCAAGATTAAAAGTCACTCTATATCTATTTTTAACATAGTTTATGGATACATTACAACGAAAATACATAAAAGTTGAAGGGTAAAATGTGAAGCGGGAGCGTGAGAATTCTCAATTTTACCTTGATTACCAAAAGGTAATTAAGGATTTAGTTCTCACAGAATTGGATTGGACAAAAACAGAATTTTTGGAAAGGCAATTAGAAGGAAGAAAATAAAAATTTAACGTGGAATACGATGAAGTTATTCGTTGATAATGTTCGCAGATAGGAAAGCAAGCGAGAAAGCTTGAAGATATATTTATTTACATCACTCATTACAGACTTCCGACTCCTCCTATTCGCAACATAATCTTTGAACATGATACATTCAATGGCTACCTATTCATCGCGCTTATTTCAGTACCATCAAATAAGAGTATGGCGCTCATTTCATTCTTCGATGATAAATAAACAAGTTCTACGGATATGGTCTATGGGGCATATGTCTCTTTAAAATCCAACTCGGCGTAACGTCCCGGCGCAATATGAGATCTGAATGAGGCAGTCGTCGCTTTGAGAGGATTCCTTTGATCCGTAAGCCCCGTTTCCAAACGACCACCTCAAAGGAATAAATAGGGGAAAAGTGAAGGGACCGGATAGATGGATCTCCTTTCTTTTTATGCTCGGAGCAGAGAGATCGATTGCGAGAGGGAATGAACGCGATCACTTCGGCCGAGACACAAAAACGATACACTTAAACCGAACGCGTAGCTAAAAGCTATAAACAGCGATCGTTTTCCAAAAGATTTGAAGGTAAACCAGAGTGTTTAGAATTGAATGGCAGAGAGACTTCAAGTTAAATGCGTGAATGTTGAAGAAAAGGTGACCAGAAATAAAAACAAATGGAGCCGACGCAATTTCTCCTCTCAGGAAATGCATTACGACAAAGCGGGGAAAATTTTACCGCGTTTTCAATTTGAAACCCCACCAATAAGAAGGCTAAAATTTTACATAAAGCACAGGCGGTACACTGGAGGAATTGCCTAGAAAATGAACACTTTCGCAGAAGTATTTTCTAGGGTTAAATAAAAATAAAAATCCTACTATTTGAGAAATGCTATTTAAAATCCATAGTGATTTTAACATTTTGAACCGAAGAAAGATAATTTGGCATGATAAGGCGATATCAGTGAGATTAAAGATGCTTTCGGGCAATATCACATCATCAACCATGGAAAAATATTTTTGGAATAAACGTTGGATGTCGCCAGCCTGAAAATACCCTAGAATTCGCAAGGTACAATTGATAAATAGTTGGACATCTGTGCCGAGAAAAACATTAATATTTAACGTTATAAATACCTATTTTTGATAGCTATCAATATGAGTAAATTGAGAATCACTGCAAGGTATTATTCCTATGAATACATCCGATTTACATCGGCATCATTAAGGTGCTTTCAAGCAACCCGAGTTCATCAACGGCTAAAAAATAGTTTCAGATCTAACGGTGGCTGACACTTTTATGAAAAGAAGCAAGCCCGCGAAAATAGAATCCTTAAGTAGTCATTTTAACACGGAATTTGGGCGGAATTGCAACTTAGCAACAACGCTTTCAATTATCATTAATAGTTGTTATCATATAGGTATAAATAAATGAATTTGATAGAAGGTCTTTTTATATGAGTTCATCACATTTAATCCTCTTATACCGACATGAAAAGAGATACTTCCGCGCATTGACACATTAAAAGCAGAAAAATAATTTCAGATCCATCGGTGGATGGCGTTTGTCTGAAAAAATCCAAGAACTTCAAAGCTATGCCTATTCATGGAATCAAATTGTTAACCCTCCAGCGAACGCAAATGAACAAGGGAGTATTCACCCCACAGGAACTTCAAGGACTTCTTTTTAGCAACTCGTGGAGGTGAGACCACTGTTTGGGTGGGCTGAGTGACGGCAGCGCGCGTGCGAATCGAACGGACGAGGGAAAACGATTCGCGAACGTCCGCAATCGACCAGGGTTCGAGGGGAAGAGGGGCGAGCGAGGGTAAGAGGGGTTTAAAGGGTTTGGTGAGAGGAATGAAATGCGAGAGAAAACTCCTAGGAGTGCGTCAGTAACGAATCCGGTGAGGTTGTGCCATACACTCACAAATGTACTTCAGGCGCGACAAGCAAATCGGTTTACCCCTACCTGGCAGTGCAAACTTCAACAAACCTCAGGAGCCGGAAATGATAGAGGGGACTGAAAATCACCCGAAAATCCGAAGCATTAATTTGAACTTTAAGTAACGAACTGGAATATTTGTGAGCAACAAATAAACAGTTTTTTGGTTCAGTGAGCACTGAAAAAAGTGCTTCTAAGCGTCTTCGGTGATAACAGATAATTTTGCAGGCTCGCAATCATAGTATTTCCACAAATTTTTTAATGCCGTGAGTCATACCTTTTCAAGAGTGCCAGCTGAAATGAGCTTAAATGACATATCAGAAGGCTAAGAGGCATTCGCCAAAATCTATCAGATACGCATTGCTACTGGTTCATTAATGCGTAGAAAAACTATCCGAATTAGAAAACAAATGCTAACAGACTTAATGTTACACAGGTATTTCCTACACCTTTCAATTGTGTTGCGGTTCAATGAATTCATGTACAAACGGCTCACCGTGATGTGATGCTAATGGGATGTACGTCCCCTCAAGAGCTACAACCACGTGCATTCAAGAACACCCATCATTGAAATGGTAATCCCGTCATTCTTGTTATCTCCGCGGTGCGTATTCGGAAATACGTCGACCGCTTCCGAGACTGGGAATAGGGGGGGGGGGAGGATGGGAGTAAGCAGCAGGGGGGTTGAGTGGAAGAGATGGCACCCCTGAGCGAGGATGGAGGCCAAGATGTGCAGTATTAACGCGGAATGGAGCCATTCCTCTGCAATCACTCCGACTTGACTGTGCACGTGGGGGTGAGGAATGGGGGCGCGTTGCTCCCCCCCCCCCTTGGTGCATTATTCACGGGATGAGGGCGTCGGGCCGGGTGTTGGAACTGTTTGCAAGGAGATCCAGGGATGGAGATGAGGGTCTGGGCGAGAATGTGTGGGGCGCATCGTCAAGACGAATATTGAGACATCTGCGAGGGGAAGTGCAAACCGCCGCCTTCTGGGGGCCCCGTCAGTCGCGCCTGAATATAGAGCTAGAACCCTGTGACGCACTCAATAGGATTCCCACCCCGTACGGCGTCACTCAAAGCGCAAAAGACCCATCCCTCCGAGTAGGTACAGATCGGGGATCGGGTTGGGGCGTTGACTACGGAGGCAGACATCCCATAGGTACTTCCCGGGTTCGAATCCCGGTAGCAGTATGCATTTTTCTGTGGAATTCCCTTACCTACTTGAGGGCTGTTTGGAGAGAACTTTAACCAGTCAACACAAAGTCGGATAGGGCGGTAAAATGTCCACTCCCAAGCACCTTTTACTTTAGGAGCAGGCAATTGCCGACGCCGAGTTTCTCTCCGGTCTTCTTCCATTCCCCAGAGAATACCTCCCAACCTTCCCTCACCAACTATCCCATCAACACTCAATGGCGCAAATCACCTCAGCACCTCCTCAAAACAACCAACGACCGTTCCGATTTTGCACAAGCTGGAGGAAGACGAGATGTCTAGAATAGAGAGAGGAATAACTTCCGCGAACAACGTGTCCTTCAGCCCCTCCTCGAATCTGTTTCATTTTCAGCAGCAGTTACCTCCACAAGCAACCTCCTTCACTTAGTCTGTGTTACAACGATACATTATTTTAAAATTGGAAGTAAGTAAATTTAGTCCATCTGCTCATCTTTCGTGTTACCTTAACATTATAAGCACAATTTGCTTCTACAATGACTCCGCCATGCAGGTTAAGTCAAAGTCATCTTCTCCCTCTCCATCGAAAAGACTCGAAGGATACGCAGTTGAGAAATGGGAGTCTATCGAAAGTGAGTACTAAGAAGGGACAGAGGGATGGGTGAAGATTGAAAACGACTTCACCTCCGAAACTTTGATTTGCCAAATAGTTAAGAAGTGGTATACGCCTAAGGTATTAGCAAATAAACAAAGGCACACAGCTACCATCGATTTATCGGCAATGACCGAATTTTCAGAAAATAAAGACCCTTTCGGTCCCATAAATCGTCCACTGCCCATCTACCACAGGCTCTTGCGAAGAAAACACGGAAACACTAGTTCAAGTCGAAATGCACGACGGGAAAAAACCGCGATCAAACAAGATTCCGGCGTTGAAACTCGTGCTTGACCGAAATCGCGGAGGGAATTTGATAGGCGTCGAGAGGGGGAGTTAGGAGGAGGAAAAAAGAGGAAAAAATTAAAATAAAAAAAACACGAAGAGGAGGGAGGGGTCGCGTCGTGTGGTGAGTTTAGCACCTCCGTCCGTCGGATCGCGCCACCCCCGGAATCAATCGGAATTCCCGAAAAAGAAAATGGAGAGGAGAAAAAAAAAGAAATCAGTCCGGCGCAAAGTGGATTGGAAAGGGGCGCGAGCGGTGAGAATCCCGAGCGCTGGATTTCTTTTTTCGCACCCAGATTCGAGCTTCACTTTATATGGTAATTATTCTAAATTTCTGGGGGCACGGATATTAAAAAATAAATGCTCCCTTTATCAGATCAGGGGGAATAGGATTCGACTGCAGTGTTATGGAAAACTTATATCAGCTATGCAAGTTAATTATGAAACCCTTCCGTTTTTTGTAATGTGGGTGGCACGCGAGCGTCGTTCAATTTATAAAAAACGAATTATATGGGAGTGAAAACAAGAGCACCGTAGAGAGTATTACCCACCAAATTCAATTTAAAATAATGACCAATGCTATCACTAATTTTCGTCGCAGGTAATATATTCCCAATTAATAAGTAAATCATGAGAGTAAGTAGCGTAAAAAGGAAATAAAATAAACATATATTACGGTAAAGAGAAAACACATAATTAATTAGCACATAGCAAGGTAAGAGAACTACTCCTTAGGAGCATGATTTGCTTTTATGGTTTGCCCCCACAGCCAAAGGACGAAGGATAAAGTAGTAGAAGAATAGGAAACGAAGTTTTCAACTTCATTTATTCATCTTATAAAAAACGTACATTGCTCATTATTCAATGACACTCTATTGCACTCCAATAATACTACGTATCCCTAAGCAATTTTTGAACGCATAAGTAATCGTATTTTCCCATTGCCTTCGACGTCTATCATGAATGAGATGCTTTAGGAAAAAAGGTGAACTTCAAGAATTATTGAAAAAAGAACAGAGCAACAAGACGAAAATATTTTTACCTTGGGATTTCCTGAAAGAACAAATAAATCCCCAAAAAAAGCTACACTCTTCCATTTCAGCAGGTTAGGGACCGAAATAAATTGCAAAGAAAAAATTCAGGTAACATCCAGAAAGAAGAACCACATTTAAGAGATCATCATCAATAGTTATCAATCCAAGAATTAATTTATTAGAGCTCTCCCAGCTATTCTGTATTAATTTTATCGCACTATTCTCACTAGATTCCTCTTACTGCTGATATTTGTTTTAATGTTTCCCATCCTCGGGACTTCCTTAGTAATCCTTTCCATTCATTATTACTTTGGTTATTGCTTTCAGGAGGCTGCTATGACTCAGGATATGTAAGATTAATTTGTCTCTTTCAAATAGAAGTTTGCATTGAAAATATTTTTTCCACCTCTTCGCACGTAACTCGTTCATTCTTGTTAACGACGGACAATGAAAATACTGCGATATTGTCTCCAGCTGGAGGTAGTAATAATAATAATGTCGCCTTTCTGACGAGAAAAATTAGGACTATCTAGTCCTCTCTTACATTGAGCTCTTTTAAATGGGCGTACACACAGCCACGAGGTAGAGGTGTTGTTCCAAGTGAAAACAGGGAAATGATAGTTTTCCACTTTATTTATGCTTCATTCACGGTGCGCAATATTTTACGCCATTACAAAGACGGAAAAACATTCCTCAAAGATTTTCTCGATATTAAGGCTTGACAAAAATTTAAACGCCATCGTCATAAATGACCGTCGAGAAAATGCAAAAAAACATTTTCATTATTTGAAGAATAAGAAGCAGCCGAATCAAAGCTAGGGATATCCTAACCAAGGCACGAGGAGGATATTAATATTTGCAAACAAAATAAAATTGGTTTCCGTGCTGGAGAGTGGTCGAAACAAGCCCGTCGGGGGAATCCTAGAGAAAAAGAGAGAGGCGCTGGAGGGAATAAATGAGCGGAAACGGTCGCCTGTGCCTTCGCACCTTGGCAAGGTGGAATGGGAAAGGTGGCGCCGTCCCCCCCACTTCGGGGGTGGGGGGGAGGAGAAGGGGGTGGAGTGAGATGTGGATTTGGGGTGAGGCGCGTGAATTGTGGACTGTAAGGAGGGGGCGGGGGTAGGGTGCGAGATGGGGCAATTTCAGTACCCGATAGACCGTGAGCGGAGGGGGAAGGGTTAACGGCGTGGGTGGCGGTGCAGAGGTGGAGCGGCAGATTGACGAGGACACCCAACGCGTTAATTGAATTATTGAGCCTCCTGAGCGTAAAAATCCACCCTACGGCCGGAGACGCGCGCACGCCAACCCAAACACCTCTCCCCCCCTCAGCCCCTTGACCGCTGGCTCCCACCATCTGACCACTCGCGTGCACACCACACACAAGCACAAACACACTCTCACTGAAATACGCACACGAAAGGGTGTTCCGACCGACCGTCCAAGGGATTTTTTACTTCGTCCACACCCCCAACAAGAATCCTCCCCCGAGAGCGCTCCCCTCCCCATGGCCGAAGACCGATTCTTTCCGGGCGGTTTGACCGCTGCCAGACCTTCTCACTGCACGCGAATTCATTCTCTTCTTTTAATTCTTTTTATGTTAACTTTATTTCCGGCCTCACTCTCGTCGGCTCCTGATCACAAGTTAATTTTTCACCTCCGCCAACTCCACTCGATCCAGTAGAACCGATTAACGCAATCGTTTTACGCAGCCTGAGATGCCTCTGCATAAATACAAATGCGCTTCATTTGATTATTAATGCGAATTCATGATCACGGCCATTAAAGTGAATGTAGTCAGCTTTGATGAGGCAGAATGAGCTGACCCGAGATGATGCAACGTTTTAACGCGCCACTTAATGAAACTGTCGATTGGGAAAAGGTCAATATTAAAAAAATCAGCCAAAATGGCAATAAAATTTGTGGGAAGCGGGAATGGTCAGCCTCAACCTTTTCGTACGCATTACGATTAACCAAGTTCTGAAAGAAATTTTCACATATATTTTATCCGATTTGTTTCCTACCCTATTGGAAACAGAGCTGGCTGTTGCGGAATACTTTATGTTAAGCCAACTTCATCAATTTCAAAACGCGTGGATGATTTTCGTTGGTATGAATGGGAGTACGTGTTTCCTAAAGAATCATTTTCCACAATATAATACCTAAAAGTAAACACGAAAGCCAAATTTTATGAAAAATGGTATAAATATATGGGTATTTGCAACATAATTTTCCAATACGGGTTCCGAGTAAAACAGAATGCCATGTAACCGCGATCTGACAGACTGATTAACTGAAATACATTCGCTCCAAAGATACAAGGCATAATCAACCTCAATGGCTTCACTGCTCATCTCTTTTGAAGGGAAATCAATACAGGGGAATACACCAAAACATCAACAATCAAAATGAACTGGCAAGTGATAGGCTGAAGTGGACGAGGTCGCTAATATTATACTGATTAGCCGCACCAAAATTTAATTAATCATTCACACTATGCCATAGTGCGAATCCTAAGAACGCGAGGAAGCGGAATGAAAATAAAAACTTATGCAAATAGAATGCGGATTTGATATTTATCTCCCTCCGAACCGCGTACGGATTTGCATGAATTTCATCCGGGGCCCGAGATGATCGCTTTATGATGAATGGCGGCGAATAAACCAGGCACAGAACAAAATGCCACGCGGAAAATCCTCGTTCGAGCCCTCTCGGTTTTAGGCGCCAGAACGAGTCCCATTACGCTGATGAATCCATCCATCAAAAATATCAAAATCAAATTCCGACGAGGCGAACGGGCCGGCCTCGTCACCGTGTGTCCTTGTTATTAAACGTCGGGGCGGCCGTCACCCAACCCCCCTGGACCGGCTTCGAAGATGGAGAGGAGAGGGGTGGCGTAAGAAAGGCGCGCAATAAATTAAACGGCGATGGCGCACCGTTACGGCCGAAACAACCCACGTCGTAAAAAAAAGTGGCTGGGCAAAAGTTGGGCGCACTAGTGGAGAAGGCGAAACATTAAAAAAAAAAATACCTTGAATTGAGAAGCGAAGGTTGGCATTTGAACCGCTAGAAAAGAAATCTCCGCTCCTCGTAAATGACACCATTAATGTGGGCCGAAAAAAATTGTCCACGCGTAACAGGAAGATCGTTCATTAAAAAAAAATTAAATTTCACCTCCCTGCACCCAGTGAGGGAGGTCCTAATTGAGTGGGTGGGCCTCGGGTTCGAATCATGCGATATTTTCGCTAAGTAGGCTTTTTGGCCCGTTTCATGTAGCCGTGGTATGTATGAGGTACGGGCAATATGATTTTGACAGACCAAAAGTTGAAGGCTCAAATCCGTCCTCCCAAACTGTTTGGCCAGTTTTTACACCAACAAAGCCATCCTCATGTGTGGGAAGAAGCTATCAATAAAAATGAAATGATATAGATACTATCATCATATAGATACTATCATCATTAGCATAACTTGAACCTAAAAAAGTAACTAAGCCACTCAATTTAATGTAAGCCTTAAAGGTATAAGGGCATAAAAAAGATTGATAGCTGGCGATGATTTTAATTTACTATATAACACTATGGACTGATCGAAAAACGTCGAGCCCTTGAATGAAGCACATGAATCTACTCAGAGGTCAAATTTTAAAATTAATATCATAATCAGGTAAAGCTGCATTGAGTCATACCTACAGTTTAATCATAGCTAGCGCTTCGTGACTATACAGCAATCAAGGTCACAGGATTCTGCTAAGGAAACAGAAAATTAGAATGAGGCGTGCATAATGTGTAGTGAATTAATTCACTTGCAAATTATTCATTTGGATTACCGGATTGAGAAGATATCGCTGGATTTGGAGACAAAAAAGTTATATCATCGAGAATATACGTCATTGGATCCGCTCATAGAGCTATTCAAAACCATAACAAATATAAAGGAACGCATATAAATAACATAGTACAAGACGTAACCATACTATGAAATGCATTAATTTCAATAGTTTTCAATGACCAAGTAACATAACGCCATTCTGCCTTACGACGACCCAAATAAGTATATGAAGAGGAGCACCTATAGATTTGTAAAGAAAACCGAACATCTATTTTGCTACAATGTATCGATACTTACGCCTTTTTGGCCATCGTCAAACGCCAAACAAAATCCTTTAATGCGAGTAGAAATTAATAGTTTGTAAGCTATACAATTTCGCAAGACACAAGCATTAAGATAAAAATAAACGAAAGTCTAGTTACATGACGATAAAGACAAAGTCAAGAAAGACACCTTCATGAATGAAAAACATCGCTGAAAAATACTCAAACTGGAAGACAGGTCAGTCACGTATGATTTTTAAATTTTTTTAAATAATTGAATTAAATTTTGAGAGCTTGAACGAACGTTATTGCATTCATTAGAATAACATATTAATTCAATGAGCAATAACTCATTTTTAAGTTAAAATCGTAGGTATATGAAATCACATTCGTACGCCGGTTATAAATCAGTATCAGAAATGTCCTAAATCATGCGACATACGAGTCAATCATCGTCTCTCACCCTAGGGTGTCACGTTGCAACGACGATGCGGCAATAATTAGGACGGAAGTAACATCGGCTGGCAGATAATCTGCCACTCTGTCCCAAAAGCTCAAGCGGCCTTTTTTTCAACATTTCGTTCCCAAGGATTCGCGACTCCATCACTCCTCTCTCTGTGGGACACGGTTAGGAGGAGCGCGGGAATTCAGGAGCACATGTGCGTACTCTATGTACTCGGAGGGTGCCAAAAGGAAAGTGAGGGGGGTACTGGGGGGATGGGAGGAGCAAAGTGATGCCTTTCCCCCAAAGCGCGCGGGATGCGATTGAAACGGCGTGACACCCTTCGGAGGGCTTGATGCGCAACCCCCATTCCGCGAACCAGCCTCCATAAACAAACCCACACCTCCACAGTGTAAACCCTTCCCTCCCTCCTCCCCCCAGGGGGGGGGGCCTCAGCACGCACTGCCGAACGCCCATCCGTCGCACGGGGGGCCCACATGACACCCACAGACGACACACGGCCTCTTTGCTCCGCTTGATTTCGGGTTGACAAAGCTCAAAACTTACGGTTTTTTTTTCACTCGTCCCAGAAATACAGAAATGGAATCCGAATTACCACTATGAGCTGAAATGCCGGTTTCCATTTTCTTATCGAGGGCAGAAGAGAGAAAAGAATCACAGCTAGAGCGGAACATTTTGACAAAACAGCGTTGAACTTTGTTACATGGAGAGAGGGAGGATCAAGGGTCCCTTCAGATATCCCCGCTTATTACCTACTTATGAGTTGGAAATGTAAAAATCTGTCGATTAAATGCAACCTCAGAAGTATTCTGAGAGGCATCCTACAGTGACAAGAACTGGAGAGGCCCAATTTTTCAAACTGATATTCATTCATTAGAACATTCGTTCGCTTATTGATAATTTATCAAGTTTTGTATTTTCCGAATTGGTAACATTCTTTTCTATGAAGGTACATGATTTTAGGTGGATTTCGAAGAAAGACTACCAATCGTAGCCGTTACCATGTTTACATTTAATAATACCGTTTTTTATTTTTTTTCCCGTTGAATTGCTATGATTAAAATGAAAAATTACATAACATAGCCACACCTAGAACAATTAGCACCATTTGGCTGCAAAATAAGTAACCAACCAGGCGACCAAAGGAGATATAACCGAGTTAGCATTCATAGCAGCAGTACTACTAAGGACGAAGTTCAAGGAAACTAATATAAGGGCGCAAGGTCAAAGAGTCCGATGGTCATAAAGTGTGAGCTAGTCTGAGGAATGCGCGTTTCCGCGGCGTAATGTTTAAATGCTATTCATCCGCCTCAGCCATTCTCTCCACCTCCACCCCTTCCCTCTCTCCACCTCCCCACCACCGCCCGCTGCACAGCATCTCCTCAGCACCCCTCCCCCCCAAATCCCAAAAGGATCGCTCAAGCGAGACTCCATTCCCACACAGCGTGCTCTCCACCCGAGCCATATAGCGCCCCCTTTCCCGGCGCTATACACATGATCACGACTCGCCCCCACTCATGCCGAGCGATGGAAAAAGAAGAAGCCGACCGAGCGAAGGGCGCAGCAGACGCCGGGCGGCGAGAGAGACTACTAATTGCAATTCCTCGACGATGGGCGTCGCTATTCGCGCAAAGCACGAGGGAAGGGGGGGCTGACTGAATCCCCCCACCCCCGCAGGTAAGCGAGCACCCCCTCCGCCCACCCACAGACCCACCCTTCCCATCCGCCCCCATCGCACACGAGCACCCTACACAATTCCAGGGGTCTCCTTAAAACCCTTGCAAACGCGCTCCATCCAAGAGCCTCCTCCTAGTGGGAACGCTGATCCCTCGACGGAGAGGGTTTTGCCCGTGCGCCTCTCTATGCACTGTATCTCGCCCGCGGGACTGAGAGTTCATGAGAGGATGCGAACAGAGTCGTGAAGGGATCCGAATGAGATGCGTACGTTGTTCGGCGATCGTGAACGCTTCCATTGCCGAAGGAAGCCAATGCACGCTTCGCAAAAGGAAAATGGCGGCATTCACTGCACGGTAAACACTCCCGGTAAGCTACGATTGCCTTATTACAGCCTCACGGCGAACGGCGCGCTCTCGACAGCCGTCGGAATTTCCATCCTAGGAATATGCTCTCCCCCTCATTGCGATGGACGCACGGAGAATGATGAAAAGTAGACGAACAAGGCAGAAAAAAGGATGAAGAGAGCTAGACGAGAATATCAATATGTTATCATCTAATGCCTTTTGCTCACGATTAAGATTTTCGATGAGAGTTTTTTATCAATTTCTTTAAAAAATCCTATAAACCAACTTTTAGAAAAAGAGAAACAGACCTGCATTTTTCTACTGAGAAATATTTAATGCCAGCGGTTTCGGTGGTTTGCATTATTATCAAAGCTTGATAATGATGTGAAACATAGAAACCGGTCCCATTAAATAATTTTCAGTGTAAAACCTCAAAAAGTTCTTTCGCCATGCTTAGGTTCCACCAAATCAGTCCTGAGGCAGCATCATTAAAAAGAACTATTATTTAATTATTTTAAAAAGAACTATTATTATTAAAAAGAACTATTAATCTTATTTCATTTGAAAAATGAAGCCTGATTTTACTGTTTAATTGAGTGAAAGGAATGTTTACTAAAACTAGCAGTAAAACAACAGATTCCGAAATTTGTTTTACGAAAGACATTGCCTTGAGCAACAGGGATAGCGACAAAGTTCCCAGTTTCCGGCCATCAGATGGAAAAACCAAATGGAAACAAGAGCATCAAAAAATTTCAGCTGAAAGACTTGTTTTGGAGAGAAACAACGTTAGATCAGTTGAAGGTAACTTGTCAAAGTTGCAATCAGAATATTACAAAAGTGTTTAAGTATGGTGTACAGTAGTTATAATTTTGTAGAACAGTGAAATTACATCAGTTGAAACATAACTCCAAATGTCACGAGTGGAATGTCTAAACGATATAGCCCACAATGAATTTGGCGTAAAACAATGCGGATGAAAAATAATGATAGCATTAATTAGCGTCACATATGCGCCGAAGAGAAGAAAACGCAATTGAACCTGCTGATGATATATAAGTGAAACACGTCATGAATATTGAAACACATTAATGAGGGCAACGCCGAAATACATTAATGCGTACTTGAAATATGAAATTCAAAATGGAACATCACAAAAGACTCAAATACACTTGCTATGCTTCGATTTTTGATCGAAACGACCCCGAATCACAACGCTTGAAAAAAAGCAACGGGAGAGAACTGGGATGAAACGAAAAAAAAAAAGGCTTCACTCGGCGGGATAAAGATGACGCCGGTTCATTAATACAAACAGCACACGGGGAGCTAAAGGGGGGAGACGAGGAGGGAGAGACTACATAAAAAATGGCGCATAAATCCACTTTCGGGAGCCATCTGTCTTCCTTCCACTCCCCATGTGTCGGCCCTCTTTAATAGCTCGCTTCACCCCGTCACAGTCAACCCTCGCGAAATCCACCCTCCAACTGACAACGTTCCATGGTGCCATGAGACCCACCCGATCGGGTGAGCAGCAATAGGACGGAACCGCGTCAACGGAACGGAACGTCACGGAACGTCACGTCAACGGAAACGAAACGTCACGGAACGTCACGTCAACGGAACCGCGCACCACGTAGAAATCCTCCACCCACGTCTCACCCCAAAAAAAAAGAAAGTCGGACTGTGGGGTTGCCCGCAATCCTCACCACGGGTCGGGTCATCCTTCAGGTATGTATGTACACTGACGCCGGACCGAACGGCTGCAAATACGTTCCCTTCCCCCTCTTCAGCATCCGATCACGTACGGCTTTATATGCGCCTTGCAACCCGACTAACGATTCCCGGGTGGTCGCCCATGATCCGGGAGGTCCGAGTTCTCTCTCGGGTCCAGTTTGGCCAGGATCGCTAAACTTTCTCGGCCGCCTCAATACGGGGAAATCGACGGAAAAGTGCAATGTGAGACGTTAATGCGGATTTGTGATACCGGGGATAATCTTATGTTGATGCTCTCACCTTATTCGTCAATCTGGTATCTTGAATCGCACTGGGAAATGATCAAGGGTGTCGACCAGCAGAAGCCAATGCAGCCACAACCGATGCGGATTGCAAAGGAGGACAGAAAACTCCAAAAAAACAACTTTTCGGAGATAATTTCGAGGTGAGGAGGAAGTTATGTCATGCTATGCATCATGCTCCAAGTTAATTTAAAGTCTTATTCCAGCACAAGAGAAGCAACGAATGTTGTCGTTTATCTCGATCAATTGTGTTTTATTTACTCACTTGCACTGTTTTGATAGAATTACGGGGATCCTTAGCAAGAATAATTCGCGATAGCTTGTTTACCTTCATATTACATATATGCATACACATTAATGAACGCCAGTGTGCTCCACGCAACGAAATAGAGAAAGGACAATGGTCAATTGGTACAGAAATCAATAATGTAGAACAGCTTAAAGCACACAACTTGCACCACGAGTGAACTTGAAACTCAACAACTACAAAAGATTACTCGGCAGCATAAAAATTCTAAATGAATATTGAGAAACATCTGGTCAATAGACTTCTCCGGCGACAATATAATTTAAATTTCTCACGCCAGCGACAACACATTCTACCAATTTCCAGATTATATGCATCGCAATTCCTGTATGAAGTTAGTGGTGGAAATATAAAAGAAATCGATATTGTGTTGAGAGAAATGGAGAGGCAAATTTATTTGTATAAAATTTTTATTAAAAGGTAGTAAACAATGATGTTAACTTTGAATTTAAATTGAATAGCCACTCTAACTTATCGATTTCATTAATATTTCTGCTCACGCAGAAATTTTAACGAATAAGATAAGTTTGGTATGTCGAAATCACTTTACAAATGTCGCGTATTTTAAACATCATGCCGAAAGATTGCCTAACAAGCTTGTAGGAAACACGTCCTGAAAAATATAAAATAATATCGCTAATATGAATACTCAAAATTTCCACGGCGTCTCGCCTGATACAACCAATAATCAATACGGCATATGGAAAGGCAGTTTCATATCCCCCGAAGAACTAAAATTCGGGCAACTTTTTCATCGGATCGGCCTGATCACAAAGCGCTTTATCATTTTGCTTTCCACGATTCACGCGGCTCATTTCCGGACGCTCACATAACTTTAATGAAAGCATATTTATACAACGCTTCTGCATTCATAAAATACACGGTGAAACAGTACGAATAAAATCGATTATTTAAAGCTGCCGCCGAAAATTGGGAATAAATGTCAGATTTTATGAAATGGTTAAACGATGGATAGTTATACCTGTATAACAAGCGTAATCACTTTGCCTTGAGGAAATAATATATTTAGATTAGTCACAACTGCACAAACTAGGGATATTGAATTTCAAAAACTATGAACACATTTGCGGTACCGATCCGCTAATTTGAACACAGGGAACTAACTTCTCCGAACTAAAAAAAATATATTAGATATAAGTAAAAACTGGCATTTAAAGAAATTTGGCTATCCTCGGATCCAAATACCTTCACGGGGATGGACAAACTGTACCTTCCTCCGGAGAAAGACCAATTCAGGGTGCCCATCGTGGTATGCATGTGCCTGCCGGCAGCTTCAATACGATTTAAATGTCAGAGTGTAAACAGCACTATTTCAATTTGCCCGAGAAGCAACTGGTTATCACATCGATACAATATACGCTTCAATGCAGAGCTCTAGGTCCCGGCAAACGTAAACTAAATATGCCATTTCGCTTCTCACGGATATTAGCAACAGTAACAGCGCATTGCTGCTCGAGCCCGTGTATGCATAGTGCATTACGGAGCCAAGCACTGACGAGGCGGCGACGGGAGGCTGAACAGCTATGCAAGGGATGCAGCACGCGGCATCCACCCACGGAATCCACACGACCCCCCTCTATCCCACCCTCGCCCCGCACTCGGCTTCAATCTCATCCTCTCTCCGCAGGCAGAAATACTTGCATCCGTAGTCACAAATTTCAAGTTAAGCCCAGGTTAAGAAGGTTTTATTCAGTCATGGCCCAAGAGAGGATTCCAATGGAGCTTAAAGTAGTATTCGGCTTCGCAAGGCGTTCAAAATTTCAAATTAAGCTTAACATGTCATAGGTTTAACTTTCTCAGGACTTTTTATTCCGGGAGACACCATCAGGGGAAAATTTGAGCGTACCGCAAGTTAGCTACGATTTTTTTCGTTTGAGGAGTCACCTGCAAGTTCACAGTGGAGCGAAAATTCCGAAGAGGACAAATCATCTGCCTTGATCAAGACTCGAATCCGGATCCCTCGATATCGCGCCGAGTGTATTAGTCAGTTATGCTATCGAGGCATCCACTAAAGTTCACAGGACAGAGGGACGCTTCGGTGGCTTGCCTGGCTAAAACACTCAGCGATATCGTGGGATCCAGTTTCGAGCCTGGTCAAGCGAATGGTTTTTCCTCTGTAGAATTTTCGTCGTTTGGGGATAAAGGAACAATATTGATACCGAATTCACTGAAACGCTCCACGAATATCCCAAGACATGGTCTGGAAGAGCTATGAACAAAACCGTAAGCATCTATTAAAGGTAATATTAGACAGCACCTTGACGCACGAAAGTGAAGCTTGTTTTCAAAACGATGATCCAACTAACATTGGCTATCACGCATTTTGACAGAGAATTTTATGAACTATGCTGCGCTCTATTAGACACATTTTCCATTCATTTTTTAAAACAATGAATAATATTTATCAAACAATAAAAGTTAATTAGGTAAATAATTACGGTCCCGGTTCCTTGTTTCGCGTATTCGTAATTTTTATTCAAAACGCAAACCACTGTAGAAGGGGAATGCTCACAGCTTATGTCCTTAAGACGCACTCTATCAATTATTACTTAAAGCAGCGGACAAAATTTGAAGAATAATCAAGCTTTCGCTCTAGTGAGCGTAATTGAAAAATGACGACAAACGTTATAGGGAATCGTGATCGCATCCCAGTATTCCCCTGTTCTATCGCACAGTATGGTTCCATAAATTCTCTTCTTTTATCTATGCACGCAGCCTCACCCCAACCAGCGCCCACTGGCAAGGCATACAACCTCAAACTCTCTTCCTCTCAACACCCCAACCACCTTTCACTTTCCACACACCCCCCCCCTTCCCAATTCCATACACTCCTGTAAGAGAGCAACGCAGACTCATTTTTCGCCCCTTTCCTCCCCAATCCGCAAAAGGGAGGATGACGAGGTCCCACCACCCACCCGTGTTGTAGCGTGTTTCGCATCTCGTGCGCGCACTACAATAACGGACCTCTAACTCGCCTCGGGGCCCGCTGCTCCCTTGTCTCTCTCTCTTCCTCCTCCGATCTTCACCCCCCAGTGCCACTCGCTTCCCTCATCTCCCCATCTCGTCGACTATCTCCCCCCCCCCCCCCCGCCAGCACCCTCGTCGGTCGCGGCGGCGAACGCCACAGAAAATCGACTCCCCACTCCACCTCCAGCCCGCAAAAGTTAAATTAAATATTCACGTCAAAAAATTACTCCTCGCGGAAAGGATTAAAAATCCGCTTTCCGGATTACCGCGAGTTTCCCCCCACCCCAGCAAAACGAAGGTAACTTGATCTGGACGAGCGGCCGAATTCAATTCCTTCACTGAATTATTCTGTTGCCGTGAATCGTGTGCCCGCATAAAATTTTAGGCGGAACAATAAAAGATATTATTTACCTTGCAGAGGCAAAAATAAAGAAAAATCATGAGTTATATAGGCTTTCCACTGCTACAGGGCGATTTGTTGGGAGCTAACGTGGAGTAGCACTACAGCAGGAACATCAAGCAGTTCATGTATCAACGACCCTAATAATGTTTTTTTACCATTTTCTAGAACCTATTGGCTGGATTATTTTTTATCGTTCGTTGGGAGTCACTAGTTACAATTTCCTAAAACAACAGCATAAGCAACCAAAACCAGAATACAGAATTCAGTTTATCATAAAATTCAATAGCCTTTAACTGAGGTGTTATCCCGCCCGGAAATCTGTGCGAAAAAAGCAAATGTCTGCCTCTTCACCAAATTAGATCAGGAATCATATCCCATAAGCACTGCCGTTATGTCGTCACATTTCAATTAGATTACCAACATATTTAACAAACACTAGGATATAGTTTTACCTGTCAATAAGATAAAATGCGCCCAACAATAATTACTCAATAGTATTCGTCCATTTCGTAACATAAATGACAATACAAATGGTCCCAACAAGAATGTATGATTTTCAACCAACACAAAAAATCAAAGGCGAAAAATGAATAAATAGCGAAAAATTTATAACCGTATTGAGAGCGACTCTCGCTTTATAAATAAACCATTAACGAAATTCCCACCATAAAAAAGGTAGCGAATGTCCCACAAAGAGATTAATTATACGCAGAATTTCACCGAAACTTAACAGATTATTCTATCCACGGTCGAATATAACGTAAAATAATTGCGCAACATCAAACGAGATCCGTGCATACCATGGTCCATCGAAAAACAGGTGGTAAACTATTACGCTAGAGCACTTGTTAAATTATAGCGCACAACCAAATGCTCCTTTACCCACTTTCGGCACCACGCGTTTTCCATGAATAATTTCTGAAATCGCTCAGGCTTAACACAGCCGGGGCGATCGCAATCGACGTGCAAAAAGAACTTTTATCCGAGCGGGGTTCAAGCGCCCGTCTAGTTTCATCCAGGGCGGGAGCAGTCGCAAAAACCACATACCAGCGTGACAATCAGCCTGAAAATAAAGGGGAACTGCCCTCTCCTGCCACCTGCCATCCCCCAGAAAAAGCATCCATCCCCCAGTGCCCTCTCTGGAGCTCAAACCACCCTTCCCTTCCCTCGTCATTTCCGTTCACAGTGCAAGGGGGAGGGAATCGATGGTGAAGGGGTGAAGAGGTGAGCGGAGAGCCGGCGACGTAAAACAGCGCGCGAATTAAAAATACCGCGGTGAGAGGTGGACGGGCGATGCGGGACCGAATAAATTCGGGCGAACGGCGAGAGATTGGTCACGCAATTGCGATTGGGGGGGGGGGGATGAGGACGGGGAGAGCCATAGCATTTTTATTTCAAGGAATGCCGCAGCGTCTGCGTTCCCATATATTGACCACCCGCATGCCACAATGGTGAGCATCATTCCAATGACGATGTATCTGAAAAGCCTTACAATTAATAGTACTTCATCCTAATGTGATTCGACGGCTAATTTCATTTCGCACTCTCTGCCTGCCATTTGCAAACAGCGGCGATAGCACACGGGAAGGAGATAGTAGGATCACCCTTTTAAGTTCGAGCCGAGCGGAAACAGTTGTTTCGAACATAGAAGGTCGTTGCCGCTGAAGAACCTCTTCTTAGCTCTATTCAGTAAAATTTCAAACTCTGGATTTGGAGTTTTGGCCAGTAAGAAACAAATCATTAATTCGTAGCCGACGATTCATTAATTTTAGTTAAAATCATCAGGGCTAGCTGCAAAAATACATTACATAAACAAAAGTGTTGTTAGACATCTACAGTGTCCATTTAAGTATTAACCATGAAAACCTTTAGATACTTCAATATAATTTCATTATAAAAACTCCCCTTCCATTGCACCACTTTTTGGGAAACACCACCGAGAAATTACTATATCACTAAGTATTAGTGGTTATAAAAAGAACAAAAGTTTTTTTATATAAAATAATTTTATATGATCGAATTTAGCAAATTGGGAAGTGGTTAACGAGCTCAGATGACTTCAGACGTACGTGCTAAATTTGGCCCACCTAGTATTCAAGGGTTGAATACTGCAGCGGACTGATTTATCTTAGTGCAGAAAGAAGAAAAAATGCCATCTTGCACGCGTTACTAATACGTGGGAGAGAAAGGATAATCGCATCCCTGCCCTTCTTATTATAATGCACATGATGCTGCACGGTCGAGTGGCATTATAAAAGAGCTTTACCGCTATCACAACAATCGGATTGCCCTGACTCCACGAGCATTTCACCAAAGCACGGATATTGCACGCGACCTCTGTTACATACACACATACTACAAGGCAATAACCCAGTTGCTTGTTTTTATGTCGTATTTTGAGATTAACTCAGGTGAAATAAACGAAAGTTGGCAAAGATTTAATTATGCGATTACTTCTGGCCTAAACTCCATAGTCAAAAAGATTATATTACCAGGGTGGTCAGGAGCTAGGAATCTAGGATTCCTCTCCTTCGCACCACCGAGGTTAAATAACTGCTCCGGAACAGAATGCGTATCTCATATGACGATGCAAATATTTACTGTGAATACCTAGTACCTTGAAACACTTCAACACAGAAATTCCACAGTGAACTTAATTTACGTAAATTAACGTGGTATTGCTGTGTTTCATTCCTTTGATTGCTATCAGACGAAAAACTTCAATGTAGCCAGGCCTGCAATGCTTTCTTGTGACCCAGCCAAATTATTATGAATGATAAAAATTTCTCAAAACCAAACAGGACAGCATACGCTTTGGTAACTTTCACGATGAATGATTAGAAAGAATTTTATTTTAAAAATTTAAAAGGGTCAAAAAGAATTCCAACGCGAGCAACACACGCACGACGTTTCTATGACGACCAGGCCATCCGGGAAAACGCAAAAAAGCAAGAACCATTCCTGAATGTATCACTTTAGGCAAATATCTCGCGCGGGTACGGACGGCAGAGCAATGCTTTCCATTTTGGGCAAATAAACACTCGGGTAGTCTAGAGCGTTCAAACATTTTAGGCAGTGAGGAAATAAAAAATTTCACGGGATAAAAAAAATACTTAAACGGCACAGGACGTTTTCCATGATTGCAGAAGAAAAAACCTGACGTGGTGTTACTTCGAAAAATCTGGAAGCAGTGAGATAAACGCTTCACTCCCTCTGGAATGACTGAACCTGCTCGCTGAAAATAAAGTTCAAAGGGCAACGTTTAATTTCAACTTCCCCCTCGTGTGAATGCCGGATGATGTCTCTCACCTCCATGTCCATGATTATGGATGGACGAACTTTCACTGGAAAACTAAAGGGGAACATAATTGTGTGAGATTTTTATTTATATGAAAGGGGAAAATATAAGTACGTTGGCGACAATACGAATGGACGCTATGCTCCACTCATAAAAAATGCCTGGGCATTATTAACACTCGCCTCGGGGTTCAAAGCCTTAAATCAAATGGACGGCGGAAAAATTAGCACGGTAATAAATGCTCACCGGGTACTATCGGGTTCTTCATTTGCTCAGAGAGGAGAAATGCAGTGAATGCCAGGGAAAGTAAATTAGGTATAATTATTACTAGTGACTTAGATACCTTAAAAATAAAAGCTAAGAGTGAATTTTATTCCGCCTCGGTAACAGGCGACCTCAAAATTCCGCGACATTGCCCAGTAAATAACTTCAAACGTAAATATGACATTCACGGTGATTAATTACTACTACCAAACGGAATATTTCAGACGAATGAATTTAATTCCCCACGCATGAAACACTGCATACTTCCAAGTCACCCTTTCGGCAAAAAATTGCAATTATGATTTTAGAAATTTATAATACTTAAAACTCAACAACAGTGCACGTAGTCTCAATGAAATATTTAGAAACGTCATAGCAGGCAAAGTAAAAATTAGGAGTCGCGCATCAATCCAAAAAGGGTGAGGGAGGGGCTGATTCACGGAAAACAGCGATGGAAACTAGTGAATAGAGAATACTGAAGAGAGGTTATTTTAGCGCATATCAAACTTATCTTAGGCCCTAAAATCATTACAGAAAAGGAGAAGGATCTAATCCCTATACTATAAGGTTGAATTACTCCTAATTAGGTGCATACTTCCTGCAAGGACAAACCATTAAGCATTTTAATTAAGTCTTTTACAGAAAAAAATGAATAGTACATTCAGCTCATATTTTAAACGGGAAAAAAGAGTCGCTTTCGATTCATAAGGAAAAAATATCATGAAGCTTTCCATCATTTTTAATTAAGTACAATCCTTTTTATGGACTTGATTATTGAATGGGGTCAGGTAGAAACGGCATAAACCTGTAGCAAAAAATAGAATCAACTCTAATATAGACCAGAATGCCAGGATTATTAATGTCTGCCAACAACTTATTTTATTTAAAACTTAAAATTGGGCAGTGTCAGTATGCAATGCCATTAGGCACTGATACGGCACGTAAAACTTTAAATACTAAAGAGCAGCAATCACATGAATTCCTTGAAAACTTGAGAAATCTTTTTTCAACCGGATGAAATAAAAAAATTCTAAGGTTCCTTGAGGCCAAGAGCAAGACAATTTTCAATGCTATGAATGCTTGTAGTAGAGAGAGATGAGGAGGCTCATAAACCCTTAATGCACATCTGACTATTATAAAGACCTGACAGGGAACGCTCTTAACCCTCGAGGAGGACTCGAAGCGATTTAAATACCCGAAAAACTTCACCACCTTACGACGAGCTGAGAAAGTGACGATGGGGGAGGAACGCGATAATTATCCCGTTAGGGACCTAAATGAGTCCCGTAAAATGCGAGGCTGCGACGAGAACTGCGAGGGGCCATGGCCACGGAGGAGTTGGACAAAGAGGAACAACAGAAGGGAGGGAGGAGGACATGGTGGGGGAGGGGCTCCGCAGGAATTACGATGCGAATGCGAAACGAAAGCAAAGACCATAAACTGCACGGAGAGAAAAAAAAAGTGCCGGGCGACCTGTAGTTAACCCACCTCCCCTTCCCGACTAAAGGATCGCCACCAGCTTTTCCGACGCCGTCGTGGGAGAAGAATGGCTGGCGGGGGTGGAGGAGTAGAAGAAGCTTATTGAGGCGTATGAAAACGGGGGTGGGTTGGGTGGGGGAGTGTGTGAGCACGGGGAGACACCATTACGGAGGGGGCGCGTCGTTGCACAGCCCAGGAAGCGGGAACGGGGGAAACGGAGGGCGAGGGACGAGGAGGAATGAGAGGGAAGAGAGATGGAAGGACAGGAAAACACGAGCAAAGAAAAATATCACCTATTTCAGGAGAAAACAAATTGGATTGCGTTGCTATTTCAGAACGAAATTAACGGTATCAGGCTTAGCAATGCGGAATCGATCAATGAGGTAAACGAAAACGACAATGAAGATTTCATTTTAATATTTACTTTGTCACGGCCAAAGTTTCAACACTTTGTGTCACCATCATGTAAAGACCACAACACAGGGAGGAGTAAATATTTATCCAATCCGAGAAATTCAGCGGGAGGAGAACCATTCGCGGAGGGGGGAGGTTGTGGGGAATAATTGTTGAAGTAGAAGTTCAAAGAAGCAGTCCGGTATTTAATGTACAGTTTAAATTAAAGTTTATCCTGTTCCCTCACACGCACATTCCAAACGAAATATATGGCCTCAGTTTTAACAATGAGGAAACGATTCAAAAGAAAATATTAAAGCATTAAAAATATGTAAACATAAGTAGCAAGGAGAATATTTAAGTCGAATCCACTTAAGTGTACGTTTCCTCCCTGTTGCTATTTCCATTAAGAACGCAAATCCAAAATCATAGCTTCGTATTCAAATTTAAGGGAGAATCAAATTACAGTCGAGAAACACCTCTATCGCTAAGCAATCATAGAACAAGAGGAGACAATGAAAGCGGAAAATGTAAGTGAAGAGCATGAAAAAGAAAAACAGAGGGACAAAGAAGGAGGAGGGAGGGGGAAGGAAAATAGAATGGGAGGAAACGAAGAAGAAGGAGATGACAGCAAAAGGAAGAGGGTCTCTAACCATAGACGAGGGAAGGGATCAGCGGTGCATGTGGGTACACCTACTCTTCGGACGAGGAGACCGAATGCTCACCCGTGGCCAACTCAAATGAGAGAACGCTTCCAGAGGAAGTCTCGTCCCTGAGGAACGAGGTGCACACGGAAGCGAGGGAAAATAAAAAATAAACCGCAACGGGGAATTGAATCTCACGGCAATTACATAAATTAGACCTTTAAATTGGAGGGAAAAGGGAAAGTTTATTTATTTATTTTCCTTTCTTATATGCAGGAGCTAGTCGGAGTGTTGCGACTATAAAGACGACAAATCCGAACGTTTGGGCGAAGGGTACATTAATCGCGCTTTATCATGCGGTAATAAAAATCACAAGACACCGCTACGTGATTTTTTGAACAGTTCAAAGGCAGTAGACGAGGCCCCTCTCTTTTTACTGACAAATAATAACATTTGCAGTCGCATTGCAAAATGCAGAGAGAATATTTCGGGAAGTACTAACGAGTTAAACAAAACGTACCGCCAACAAAGGTAAATGAACAATGAAAGTATTGATATACAGGGTAATGAAATAGAATGAACCAAATTGAAATAATCTAGTGAAGCCAAAGATGGCACAGAAATGGATCGAAGGATTAAAAACTATGTTTTTCGTACGACAATCTCTCTTAACTCGTATGATCAATTCTACAAAGTAATATGAAACTTTCACCTGACAAAAATTAAAAGCATATATCAATCTTTAACAGATATTGAATCTAATATCAATAACCCTTGTCGAAAGATGAATCATAACAGCTAGTACTCTATTGCTATGGAAACGAAAACTGATAATCCACTCTCCGCAAGCAGGGAATGTTTGCAATTCCGACAATACTGAAGAGTTCGTAAAGACAGGACAGTAAATTTGTGAGAGAAGTTTTCTTATTTAATGTTGCTATTACTGAGAGGTGCTCCAATATTTAACCCGCAGTATTTCGTGGATTCTGCGAATGTTACGTGCCCCACGAACACCATATTAGTGCGCAGAGTTTTACAAACGTTTAAGCATATAATTTAACTTACTTTATTTTACAATCGAGTTCCATCGCGTTTGGTTGGTTTATGTACAACGCTTCAACTCTCATCCAGGATGCGTCTTCAGGTAGAGGTATTCTGGTTACAATTCAGCCGCGCCGCCTAGTCTCAGGCCTTGAGGCCTAGCCGATGAAGTTTAATTCGACTTCGCCTTTTGGCTTAGGCAATCAAGCCTAGATCTAAATGCAAAATCTGGTTACACTACTACCAATTCTTCCCCCAATTTTCTAAAATCAATTTCTGACCACAGCAATAGTACTCATTCGGAGGAAGTTTGTTTTCTTTATTTCAATCAATAGATGTCACGGTATTTGTCCGAATTTATCTATGAACTTTAAATCGAACACAATGATAAGAAAGGAAATTAAATATACCTACGTAGCCTAACTAACTATTCCTGGCGCACAAATTTTAATGGCAGGGATCAGTTCTAAGAAAACCCGGAGTACTCACATACTTATAAAAAAAATTAATGCAGCAAAAATGGAAAAGGAATTAAAATACTGCAAAAAGTTATTCTTACGAGTTATATAAACTGGATAGCGAAGAAGGTCAAATAGGCAATAGGAGAGAATACATAAGAGAAGGAGGAAAGAAGAAGACGATGCAGATTATGAACCACATGGTGTATTCTGGCGCACGTGTAGGAAAATGACGCAAACTCCTGGGGCCAAAATCTACTCTTATTCCATTCCCTCGCCGATTTCACAGGAGATGAGATCTTGGGAACTCGGAAAAGGACGAAAAGAAAGATGGAAATCTGTGGGGAGGGACATTTCAAAACATAAAGACGGCAAGAAAGTTGGAGATGGATATTCTTCCACAAGCGGATGGATAACACAATTATTTGGAAACAACACCAATATTTTCTTTCCCTCTCACCGTTGACGTTATTTGACTCTTTCTGAAAGGAAACTTGAGACCACCTGTCTTCCAATTTTTCACTCCAGCTACGTATGACATGGTACAGCATTTTGCTCTCACAAGGAAAAACATAAACCATTTCTTTCCAAAGCGGCCTACACCCATACACAAAGAGAGAAAAAAATAGCTACATGACGGGGAAATCAGATTGGATTACGTCTGCTACTTCCTTTGGAACCTAAATCCAGATACAAAGTGTTAGCTGTCAAATTTTCAAGGGAGCATTAAAGCTCAGCGTCTTACATAATTTTATTATTGAACTTCGTGAATGATTTTCAAAATTGGTAAGCAAGATATTTCCGCAAGTGGTCTATAAATACCTTGATACCAACACATACACTCCTTCGACATTAATATTTATTTATACACCCATAGAATTTCCTCAAAATATGAACAATTGAAACGGAAAATTAATTAGTGGACCAGAAAGCAAATAACACACGACCAGCACATTAGCAAGTTCATTCCACTTCCCTGATTTTGCACGAACAATGATAAATTTCCCTGGTTTAGTTCACTTTTTTTTCAGATCTCATACCAGCAAGTAACAAGTCCTATAATTGTGGAGACACCGCGTAAGCTCGACAATCATAGAAAGCGGGAGAAAAAAATGAAATCAGTGAATGAGTGCAGGGCAAGGAAAATAATTGGCGGGGAGGAGGGGGGAGATGGGGAGGGGGGAAAAAGAAGGAGGGGAGAAAGGTGACGTAAAGAGAGAGAGACGAGGAATGGCGGGAGCGAAAAAACGTGAAGGAAGTGATTAGGAGAGCAAGGGTGGGTGGCAGAGGGTGGGGCACAAAGGGTGGAAGGCGTAGAAGAGGAAGGCGAGGAAGGCAACGGACTGTTGGCGAGTGGGAGAATGGTTGGAAAGACGGGAGAGGGGGAATGGTGGGTGGGGTGGAGGGAGGGGGGTTGGAGGGGAGGCGTGGTGGCGGGAGGGGGTTGGGGGTGGCGGGAGGGGGTTGGGGGCGACAGAGGGCGGCGTCTGGCCCAACCCAGACGTTTCGATCTCTCGGCGTTCAACTGTTTTGGAGCCGCGATGGAGTGAAAAAAAAAACAGAAGAACACGCCACGAGACCCTTTCTCGACACCCAAACCACCACCACGCCTCTTCAATCGCATACATTAAGAGACGTGCCTCGACACAAAAACCCATTGCTTTCAACGTCGAGCGCTTAGGCGAACCGAAGTATATCGAGGCCCAAATGTGTTTAGCACACAAGCCTGACTTCTTGCCAAATGCTTGAGTGTTCAGTTTGGTCAATCTGTCAGACAGTTTACAAGTAAGCGCAAGCGAAGACCAAAAACAAAATAGCAGGTAACGTTTTATAAAAAAAATATATATATGTAACAAATCACTATTTAGTCTTCTACTGCCGACGATGGTGGCATGATCACCGAAACGTTCGAAGATATATTATCTGCGAGTACCCTGTTCATTAATTTTAGTGTCCGTGTGTATTTAAACTATATTTATTTTTGTTTGTATATTATAAAACATTGTATTATTATTCAGATTATATTATAATATTACTGCGATAATTTATAGGTTAAAGATGATTCTAAAACAATTCTGAAATAATGAAAATGTTGAAAACTAAGCGTTGCTTGCGTGGAGCGAGGCAAAACACGGAAATTAGGCGTAAGTTCTAGAAGAGGCGGACTGTTCTAGGACTATGAGGTGTTATCTAGGAAAACCAATACAAATAGCCTGGTCGAATCCTTGACCACTCAGATGAATAATATGAATTGGGTACATACTATTGAATGGTAGCTACATTCCTAAATAGCCACACATAAAATAATGTTTATCTAGTGGTTGGATTTACGGAATATTTTCCTGTTCTATACTTCAAGGAATTAAAAATATTCGATCAGGGACTGAACGGGGGACGTGATTTAATTGATAATTATTATTCAGATCTATTACGAATAATTATTAGCATCAATTATTAGTCAGATCAAAGAAAATGCATAAGAAAATATTCCTAGCAGAGGTAATGAAACAAGTTATCAATTGTTATTTTTAAAACATTAAGGACCAACTTTTCTACGTAGCTTTACAAATTACCAAATCAAGATGAAATTTAACTAAACTTGACTAAATTTAATATCGATTTAGATACTTATCTAAATCGATGTCAAATTTAGTTACATATTCCTGATCCCAAAACGTAACGCCCAATTTACAGGAGAGTATTTCTCGGTAAGTTATAATTAGATTGTTCCCATTTATAAATGCAATCATAAAGCTTCTCTTCCACTGTAAAAATTGTTATTTTAGTAGCAGTACAACTGTTGCGTAAAAAAATATAATGGTGATGCCGACGAAAATTTATTTTTTCCAAATTTCAGAGTGCATTCGAGGATAACTTCTCGTAATAGAAAGCGTCCGTACTTTTTCGAAGCATTATCACTCTTCTAATCTACTCCTCACCCCACCTTTATTCCCGCACGGCACCTGCTGCAGCGCTCCCACTCACCCCCTCCTCTAGGACAGGGATGCTGGGGGAGGAGAAAGAAAGAGGGGGGCGGAGCGAGGAAGGGTGAGAGCAAAGGGTTGAAGGCACGTGAACCCTTGAATGCGGCGAGGGAGGAAGGGGGGTGGGTGGGTGTGGCTGTAGAACGGGACGAGGGACTAAGCTCGAGGTGGACCTCCCGTTACGGAGCAACGAGCAGAGCAAAGGCACTCGACGACATTCCTCGGCGAAGCCACGCCGCAAACGCCTTATGCGTACATGTAAACGACAAGGCCTCCTTCATTTGTGACTGGAACTTCGAGAGGCCAGAATAAAAATTTCAAATGTACATAAAAATAGTAGAATGAAATGGGAAAAACACTGTCTGAGGCGTGACTTGGTGGAACCGATTCATAACGCTAGACCCATAACCAAGGTGAAGGAAAGAGAGGTTTTGCAAATAGAGAGATTCGGTTCCGATGAGCAAAATGTAATAGCGATCCTTAGGGCTACAGAAGATGTGATCAACACGGAGTTTCTTTAAGAGAGTGAAAACTTGATCGCACTGAGCATAACCCATCCAGGTGCGAAAAGGGCGGAAGGAACGTCATCTGTCATAAACACGTCTGACATTGTGCGCATTTTGTACTCTGATTCAAATAATTCACTAACACATAATTATTACAAATAAACCTTGTTATACCACAAAATTTAAACTAAAAATTGGAAAAAAAACGACACTGGTTTCAACGAGAATGCATTATCTTCAGGGAGTTTGAATGCCAGAAGATGAGGCTTTCTCCTTGAAAATCGCGACGGTTTTCTCATTTTGCATTTAAATACCTGAGGTATAACATACTTTATTCCGATTATCACATGAGAAGTACGAGAAATTCAAAGCGTCATATTTCTTCTACATATTTCTTTTTCGAGCCTCCATAAGGAAAATTAGAAGTTCTTTTGACAGATTTAATTTAAAGCGTAAAGTTGCTAATTAAAATTCATGCTACAGGAACATTAAAGAGAAGGTAGACCCTTTGTCCAAGCTGTCAAGCTTGTGTCAAAGTTGAAATTCACCCAAGATTGCCATGACATTTATTTTAGAAGCACGTCCGGTACGATTAGCTGCACACAAAAGAACATGTCAAATAACCTATAATAACCTAACCTAACCATATTTTCACCAGAAAATTAAATTTATGGTTAGGTCCAATGATATACCTCTCAAAAACGCTATCCTACTAAAACTGACAGAGGACCCTTAACCGAACGTCAATTTGTGGAGAAAGAATGACGGTACATCTGCCCTTCGTGAAACCATAACGTAATTCTTTCGAGAACTTGTCGCTGAAGAGAGAAAAAAACAGCTGCGTCGTTTGGGGAGGGGTTGCTCTTTATGGGCCTCAGCCACAAGGGGTCGGCGTCAACCCCTTTGACGGTCAACGACGACCAGAAAAAAATTTAAAAAAAGCCCGAATCCATTTTACTCCGGACTTCAGAGAGACAGGACTCGAGGTGAAAAGTCTACGACATCATAAGAATCCAGCTTCCGTACGCTTCTGCATTAAGCCGCTGAACTTTTGAGTGAAACTACCTCCCAGGGGTCCACTACTTCTCCCCACGCGCGAGCCAAGCTCATTAGCGGCGGTCGGCTGGACTCTCTACTCTCGGGAATGGGAGGGGGCGGGTGGTTGAAATTAAAGTATGGGGAGGTGGGAGCTTTCGTTTTTGAAACCGTGCGCAAAGAAAATAACCGCGAGGCACGTAGGGTGGACCTTTGAGAGGGCGCACACGGAGATGAGAAGGGGCGAGGCGGGGGCTGAGGGTCAGACGACGGGGGCACATCCGGGGTGAAGATGCATAAATGAAGGGGTGGCTGTCGCGAGAGAGATGTATGGGTGGTTGGGAGAGGATGCAGAGGGAAACATCTGCCGTCGAGAGCAGTGAATCACGAGCCGATTCAACCGACTGGCCGCCAATGACGACGAAGGGGGGAGAGAGAGAGAGAGAGAGAGAGACAGAGACATAAGGCCTCGTTGCCATTCGGAGGCGAGCACGAGTCCCTGTCGACCACAGCACCCGAAATCAACTCGTGTGTATTATTTCAGAACACTATTCAAACCATTGATCAAGTTAGTATTACTTAATTGTCCCGTGCATGTAATTTAAGGCCCTTATAACGAGCAAACAAAACTTGCTCAGAACTCGCCCACATGTGGTACTGTATGCTAACAAAATATTATTATCCTAATTTTTGCACAAACCACTGAAAGGCTGATATGTGCGTTGACTCAGTGACTGTTTCATAGCACCGAATTCACTGTCAGATGAGCGCGGAAGAAAATAATAAAGGTAACCTTCAACAACAACATAGCCAGACGTATAACTATCCCAATATATTTCTTCTTTCAAAACCTCAACTATAGTTATACGAAATGTTTTCACTGTTATAAATTAACTGTAAATTTTCTAAATGACTCTGAATAAATTTCTGCACATATATATTTCTACTTATTGAAAGAGGCAAGTCAACTGTTTTTAAATGATTGGAAATTATTCCGGATCTTGGGAGGTGGATTGCCAGCTAGCTGCATTTCCATTTTTTTGGTGGTCTTTCTATTGATTTCCTGCCAAGGGGGATGTCATCTCTTACAATGCGGGGGAGTCTGTCTTTCGTCAATCTACTGATGTGAGTTTCCCAGTATTTGCACCGCTCTCTTGACCATCAGACGACGACGTTTATGTTTGTGATCTGCCTTTACTTGATGTTTATTTTTCTACCCAATAGTATTTTGCACATAATCATTAGAATCCTACTCATTTCTGCACTTCTCAATAGTCTTTTGGAGTGTATTGTTTCAGCTCCCGTTTCTACACCGCATCTCATGATGGGTGTGATGCAAGTTCTAAATGTGGGCGATTTGTATTCCATGCCAATATATTTGTTTTCCAGATACATTTTATGTGTCCTGACACTTAGGCGGCCTTATTCTCCATATTCATTACTTCATTTTCCAGATTCTCTTTAGCTATAGATTTAAACCGATTTAACTGATTTTGTTTCCCAGGTGGTCGAAGTGCATTGTTACTGTTCACAGTATCCTGTTTTCAAATATCCAAGTATTCCAATTCGAACGAAAGTCTTTCGAAATAGCGAGCAGACCTGAAATTATTATAATTACCAACCAAATTTCCCGTGATTTCAATGATGTTACAAATACATCCTCTTTAAAATCATCGCCGTATCAACTTAATCGCGATTACCATTACCTCTTCAAATTAAGGTTTGGCTTTCTTCGGCTGATCATTGATTGACGGAGGCTTGTGAGATAAGCCCGACGAAGAGGAAGAGGATTAAGTTGTCATTGTAAAGGTACTTTCTCATACTGACCGCAGGCTTGGCTTACTTTGCGACAGGAATGAGAGCAGAGAAAGCAGATACCCCATCACAGGGATCGTCCACAAGAGCGCGACCCCAACACTACTTCAATCCTGCTACGACTCGTAACATTTGCCAGACAGGCCAGATGAAATGCCCTAAATAAAAATTCCCTTGAAACTAAACTCGAAATTCAAGCGTAGACCTAAATCTAACATTTATTTTCGAGGAGGGGACTTATTGTGAGAGGTATTTAGTGATTACCTTATATTTAATTGACTTACTTAAAAATAGATCAGCACACTATTCCAACCTCATAAATACCACAAAGACTCGATAAAAAAAGAATACGATAGAAGTATAAAATGCAACTCAAAATACGTCCTCCAGCATAGTTGGACAAGAAAAGACGATTAGGTTCGTTTTACAAGGCCCAAGAGATAGTTAAATAGTTTAGGGATTTATCCAGCAATAAAAAGAAGAGCCGCACAGGATCAGCAATGAATGCATATCATTTAATGGGAAAGAAGATGGAGCGACAACGAGGAAAGAAGCCATTAATGTATTGACATTTCCAACCCTAGGAAAAAATTCCTATCTATTTCCTTGCCTTGCAGACACCTCTTATGGCCTGTTGGATTGCGATAAGCCACTTTTGGCTCGTCACCAGGGCTCAAAACGGCCGGGCTAACTGAGTTAGCACAACTCTCATGTCCGAGGTGGGATTCTAGTCGGGTATCTTCGGATTAACAGACGGCTGCATGATCCACCAAGCTAACCAGACGGGTGCTCTATATAAATTAAATAAACACATTGCCTAAGTCAAACTGCACCGGCAAGGTACTAGAGGCCGAGGATTACGGGAATCTCTATGAGACTTTGGCCATTATCCTAAAGAATTTATTTCTCCTTTGATGAGAGACAGTTACTGTCGACGCGCATTACTTACCGGATTGAACGTCCGACTCATTCGCAAATCTTGGGCCAATGGGAAAAAGATTTAGAACTTCTTAAGGAACCAATTGAAGAGATATAAAAAAAATTCCCCGCATAACGCACGACCACAGCAGAATAAATACTTTAACTAGGGAATTTACATAATTTATACGAAGCTTTTAAAATCTCTAAGAGGTTAAAGCCAAACTTTGAACACAATACAGTGCTCGCTCTTGTTGAGGATACATGAACAAATGTTGAGGGTAAAGTAACTCGTGAACGGTGGTGCCAAGCGCACTAACCTTCGACTGCTTTGTGACATTTTAGTCTTGAAGATCTAGACTTCACATCCTGAAACATCCTTCTTTGCTTTTGCGCGCACATCGGGAATTTTGTCCCTTAAGAATGACCAACGATAATAAGCGATAAAGGTTACACAAGGGGCATGAAATTCACTTAATTCAGGTAAAAAAGAGTTTTTAATTGATAAAGTTCGACAATTTAGACCAACCAACTAGGAACAAAATGAACGGTCCAGATATATGTGCATTATACACCGCTATAATAGGCAGATAAATTGCCTTATTACTGGAAATTAGATTTTCATACATGGTAACTTGGTACTTTTATTGCCTTTGTCACTCAAACGAGCTGATGATGAAGTAGGAGCTCCTTGGGCACCATCAATAGAGGATATAATCGGAATGGATAATGAGTGAGGAATAAATTTCTACTGGCGGCTCAAAATCGGAAGCCGCCGTAATCGTCCAATTTAGCCAAAACTAGAGGACTAAGGTTGACCCAAAAGATAAATCTGCGACGTAAAATTCCTTCCCCTCACCGCAATGATTTCCTCAACATTCCAAACGGTGAGCGACTGAACTCTAGCCTCTACTCACCTATGACGCTCCCCACGAAAAAAGAAAAGATATCGGGCCATCATGCTTCCCATCGGTTTTCCACGAGACTTAGAAACTGGGACCCCGATAAAAAATTCGCGACGAAACCTGATTAACTGATGGCCAATGCCATCGATTTATCGGACTCTCCTCGGTGCGCATCGATGAGCTCGACGCCTTTCCCCTCGCACCGGAGACGGGAGAGAGAGGTGAACACACTTTACAGGATGCGCCCGGGATGCAGGGGGCTAACTCATGGGAGGAGGATGGATTTTGGGGGCGGGACGTTATTTGTGGAATCCGAAGACCGGCATCTTCCATGCACATGGGGGTGGGGGAGGCGTTGGAGATGGGGTGCGCGGGAGGCAGGGGACAGGCGGGCGAAGTGGCGTTATTGGCAACATGCAATCGCTCTCCGTGCCCTGCATGCTCCGTGCAGACGAGAATCAACCACGACCCAATGGAACGCACGACCGCGTTCTCTCTCCGCTCATCGCCACAAAAAAACCTTGAGGACCCCGAATTCGAACTTCTATACTCGAACGGGATAATTTACTTGCGGGGCCTCTCGCTCACGATGGGACAGACGCCAGAGTTGCGGGGATATGGTTGGTGTGGTGGCTCTAATGCTGTCTTCTCTTCCCCAACGGCTCGGGTTCAAATCCCGGAAAAGCCGGTGACTTGATGGCGGAATCCCAGTTCCTGCTTGGGTGTCTCATGGAGAGAATTTCAACCGCGTCCGTCCGTCAGTTGAGACGCTAAACTCTGAACCACTTGGCATCTTTAGTAAAGAGTAGGCTAATGCGAGCGCCGGGTTTCTCACCGCCCTTCCTCTATTCCCCAAATCACTCTTCACTTACCAACCTTCCTCATATGCCCTAATGGTACAAATGATCTCATTGGTCCGCGCCTCTCCAAATAACTGACCAACAAATCAATCGCAAGCACTGAAGTATTTTACCACACATGAATTTTGGAATCAGGATCACGTGTCCAACTTAATAACATCTCCAAATGAAGACCCCGGACGTTAACAGGTCATTTGATTTGAATTGTAAGAAACGAAATGGACACGGGTTTACTTTCAGAAATTAATGGAGATAAAATTTTAAAACATTTATTCCTCATTCTTTACCATCATTCTCATATAAAGACACAATCCATATTATAAGAAGAGCCGTATGTATAGCAAGGAGAGCGGGCTCATATATAGAGAGGTGTGAAATATGAATCAAAAGATTTGACATGTGACTGACATTTTCGTCATGAAATAAGATCGAGAAGGCTTTAAAAAATTAGCAATAATAATTGAAAATATGAACTTTATTTAATGTTAAGATACTTAATTGCACAAAAAGAACACTGCCGGAAATATTTCAGTGTAATTTAGCTAACACAATACAAACATTGTTCGTTCCTCAAGAAAAGAAACCCAATTCGAAAGCAAAAATCTCTCACACCATACCTTTCATAAATGCTAGTTGCATTTCCCTGACAAAATATACCTTGGAACGACCGAGAATGTATATAGACACAAATTTTATTGAGAACTTCACAGCAAAACAAAAAATGCCGAGTGTAAAAAATATTTTTCTACGGCAGACAGTATCTTTTATTCGTAATTTAAACCAACATGATCATTTCATTACAGAATAAATAAATAAAGATAATGGACAAGTTTCATTGCTGGCACCCGCATCCTAAATGTATATTAAGGCCGCAGATATAGAGCTGTAAACTCTTCTTTCCTCAAATTACGGCGCAGGCCCTTGACTCCTGAAACGAGCTCACTAACCAAGGGAACAGATAAACCTCGGCGAGAGCCGACACATCAGATTACGCGTGGGACAGAATCCACCTTTAAACCACTTCACAGTGCGTTCGGAGAGGGAGGGGGGGGGGGAAGAGGAGGTAAAAGCAACTTCTTTCACTGCAATCCATTAAATTGAGTGGAAACTCAACAGGCGGGGTAATGGGCCTTCGCTCATGTGCATCACGTTCTCTGTTTGAGGGGAGGGAGAAGTGGGGCGGGAGAAAGAGCGTTAGATTGCAACGAGGAGATAACGGGAGATTATTACGAAGAGACGAGCGAAAGAATAAGTATGCAGGGAAATGAAAACGGAACTTGAGAAACATTTCAAGGGATATAACATCACCGGATCGCCTATGCTGCATGGCCTTTTCGAATAGCTAAGAAGCGACTATGTATGAAGCCAAAAAAGCAGTCTTTTCATAAAGAGAAGAAAGCGGATACGGCAAAGAGCCGCTAGGAATAGAGCAATAAGCAGTTGTCTCTCACAGATGATAGCCTTATTTTTCCCTAAGTAAAAGCATATTAAAGTGAAGTATATACCTATTTTCAAACCCGGATAGGAAAAATATTGCTCCTATTCGCGTTTATTCCTTATTTAAAGAGTTCCGTAAAGAAAATTATAGAAAAGAATCGTGGCGTGATACATCTCCAACGAGAGGATTCCGAAACACAAGATAGTTTGGGACCAAAAGGTCAACAAACCCAAGCACTCCCGGCGTGAAAAGCAAATAGTACACCACGTTACCAAGAGAACACTTGCGCTCCAATCGACTGATTTACAGCCTATTTCCGTAGCGCACCATGATGAATGGACCGCGCATTCCTTGATTAAATATTGGTTACTGAACCACGCTTAAAAAAACAAAGACACGGTTACCCCGATGACAGGCAACCGAGGGTCAAAACGCAACCACAACGAGAATTCAGCGGGGATACAAAACCGAGCGAAGCACACACCGCATGGCGCTTGGTCTAAACATGGCATAGTCGAGGCGCAGCGATAAATTTACACCGCCCACCGGGATTACCACCGCTTTAATCCATGACTATTTTTCCTTTCAATACATCGAGGAGTCCATGCATTACACTCGCGAGGCGGATGACTCTGTAGTTCCCAGACTCGACCAAAGAAACACAAAAAAATGACGCGGGGCGCAGTCAGCCTCACCGGCGACAGTTGAAAACGCGAAGTTCTCCTAAATCCATTTGAAAAAGGAAAAAGATTGGGGGATGGAGGTTGAGATGAAGACTTTTAAGGGGGAAAAGGATGAAAAGAGAGAGAGGCGGAGGAACGGGGTGGGAATCACGACGGCGTGGAGTGAGGAGTAGAGAGGAATGAGGAAGCCATCGGAGAAGACGGAGGTGCACACCACACGGCGGAGGAAGGAAGGCAAGGCAAGGAGGAGAGAGAGGAAGGTTTGAGAGCGGGACGGGAGACGGGGCGAGAGAGCATTGGCTGAGAGCCAGGGGCTTGGGGGAAGAGTGAGCTAGAGAGAGGCTATATAGGGGCGGAGGGTTCACGGGCTGAGGGTTCCTCCCCCGGCTGACACTCCGGCCAACAAGGAGAAAGATTAAGCCCGAGGGGGATGTGTTCATCCCTGGAGTGACATCTGCGCTTAGTAACCCCGCTAATGCTCCTAGAGATGAGAACTGCACTCGTGAGGGGGGAAGATCGATGTCTCTGCAATCCCATTTTCCTCAGGAGAGAAAGGCGAGATCAATTTCGACGCTCAATTGTTTGCTCAACGACTCGTGCAACGATCATAGATTGAGACGTATGGGACGATTAAACCTCGAGACGTACTTCACAGCCCATTGAATAAGAATATATTTAGAGGAATAAATGAGGATCACTTACACGGATACCACTCCGAAACTTGATCCTGGTTGAGGGTAAATCACTAAAACAATTGAGGAACGCATTTTTACCATATCATTAGGAAATATACATCCAACTTTAAACCGGCAAAAGCATCCATGCAGATGAATATGCCGGAAATTAAAAAAAATATTAATACGATTACAAAAGCGACAATTAAAAAAACTTTTAAGACATAAAAATCATACTTCACCACCGGACAAAATTTAATCACTCATAGTATTTTTCACATAAACTATCTCCTTTCGGAATGTTATTCAGGTTTATTTTTCAACCGTTTTATTAAATACTTGAATCTTATAGTACAGCATCTGGCAAAGAACCTCCAGGGGAGTAATGAAAACTGCTCACGCGGAAAAATTTGCATTATATGGACAAAGGAAAGGAGCGACTTATTTTCTTCACAGGAACAACTAAATCGGAACACCTGCCTCACAGGGAATATTGGTGCCCTACTTAAGGCAAACAACAACGCTTCGGAATTACGAGTGAGCACTATACTTTGGAAGACGATCCGATCTTTACACAAGAAAAAATAAAAAGTTTTCCACTCCACTGGATGAGAGCATGAAACACGTAGCACTATTTTTAGAGTAAAATACGTTCCTTTGCTTCAAGAGAATGAGAATTTCCTTCAAGCATTACGAGCATTAGCTAATGGAATGATTCTTGGTCTTAAAACTGGCATTTCTATTTGACACAAATGCCGTTCAAGGAATGAATTACTGCCTCATTAACTAATCTCTTAAGTATACGATGAAATCGCCTGTTGATTAATGCGTTTAAAAAGTACCGGTTGCAAACTTCCTCCTTCCAAAAAACGATACTTTGAAACAAATACATGAAAGCCTTTCTTTACCGGGAATTGGGTCAGAAAAGCCTTAATTAGTGGCCAACATCACGAACTCAGTGAAAATAACTTAAACTAAACTCTCTAACTTAAAGGGTCACATTTTAGTGACTAAAGGTTTTGATTTAATATAAAAGGTATTAACAGCATAAAATCACCAATTCAAATGGGTAGTAAATTTTCAACTTCCTTAGAGTAATTGGTAAGAGAGCGTAAACGGTGAACTGTTAGATTTGCGTGAAACGATGGTGGTTAAAGGAAGATTTAGGGAAATGGGGAAAACCCTTTGTCACCGATAAAAACTTCAGCCGCTCGCGAGAATCACTCCCTCCCACTGCTAAGTGCCACACAATTTTCCACCCCATTCGTCAGGAGAGTCGAGTGGCCGAGGTGGATCGCGATTATATGGAATGAAAAATAACAAACGTGGCAGGCGCCTTCGAAAATAAAAATAAAATGATTAAGGCCAGCGGGGCACTCTCAAATTGAACTCGTGAACCCCTACCACTCCATGTCGTCCTCTCCAGCACCTGCTCCCGTCGCTGCAGCATTCCGCGTGGCATGAGGGACGATGCGGGGAGGGGGGGGGGGCGCTACGACAGGGGGTAGAGAAGATACACGAGTCGTAAACCCATCCCCCCCCCCATGGAAACACCTCCCGATTCCCTCCAGCCCCTCGGAACCTTCCCATCAACCCCTTTCGTGCAAAACTTTGAAGAATAACTCGGCGCCGGAATAACCTGACCATTCCGAATCCCCCTCGGCACGCCCCCCTCATACCCGTTAAAAGTCCAAAGCGTGCGCAATCGCAGCATTCGTGCGGAGAAGGAGAATGTGAATGCCGTGCGAACGAGGGGCGAAGTCGAGGCGCGGAGAGGTGGGATCGTTTCTAGGGCGGGGCACGACGGGGCTGGGATAATTAATCCGTTTTATCGGAGAGTTTAGGGATTAGCAAAGGGTTTGTGGGGAGGGGTGAAATAGGGAAAGGGTGTGTTCCGGCATGAGGAAGGGGACTGTGATGTGAAGAGGAGGGAGGGGTCAGCAGCGGTGTTAACTGGGGTGCAAATGGTGGAGAAGGGGGGGGGTCGGAATTGTTTCGGTCGGAGGCCGGGGGAAGGGTGGAAAGAAAAAACCGGGAGCGGAATAGGAGAGGGGGAGAAGGCGGGGAATTCGGGAATGGCGGGGGGAGAGAGAGGGGAGGGCGGATGAGAGTGTATGGGGAGCTTTAAAAGAACAACCCTTCCATTTTGAGCGCCTTTCTCGAAATGCAGACGCAACGATGGCCCTTAGACGGGAGGGGGTTGCGATTTCGCGCCTTGAATGCTAAATAGAGAGGGTGAGAGGCTTAGGAAGAGTGGATGGCCGTTGGGGAAGAAGGAGAAGAAGGATAAGATGGGGAGGCATGGGCATTAAAAGGAGTTCAGAACGAGGGGATGATGGGGGCTTAAAGAGTCCACCCGACCTCTCACACCGAGAGAAGATGATGGTGATTAAATTTATGAGAGGAATCGGGTCGGTTGGATACCCACCGTTTTGGGTTCCAAGTGTGTGGGGGGGCAGCATCCCATGAACGTTAAATTCGCATAATTCGGGGATAAATCATGCGAGGGAGGGTTCGCCGGAGGGCTTGAGGGGAGGGGGAGGAAGTGAGAAAAGAATGAGGAGGGAACGAGGGTGGGAATTCCGGGAGGTGAGATAGGCCCCACGCACCACACCAACTTCGCAATGTTTCAAACACGAATACATATTTGCCACTCGGGCAGCGGAGGGGCGGGAGAGAATCATAAAGCAATATGCAAACATACTTATGAGAGGGTAAATCCTCAGGAGGAAGGGGAGTTATGACGGATTGGGTTCCGAGGGGACGAGAACAGTGTTCCTTTAATTCCTTCGATTTTTTCCAGTGTGTTGGGTGGTATCTTTTTGATGATTCGAATGGCATGTTTTCCGATTTTTTAAATAAATAAATCACTTGAAAAATGTGCTAAAAGGAGCCACAAATAATGTCAACAGAGTAGATGAGTAAAACTTATTTTTCATACGTCTTATGTAATATTGCAGTCGCAGGCAGGCACGTATTAGATTACAAATTGGCTCAAAAATCTTATGTACCAATCCTACAATACATGGGATCGCCACCTCATTTCAAATGCAACCGTGATTCCTTATTTTTTTTAACTGATGATACCCCCTCCTAGCAACTCTTTCTAGCTTAAATTATAAAGTTAGAGGTTCCATATGAAAATTTAGGATTAATAAAAATATACTAAACAACCAATACCCATAGGATACGTAATTTGATTCGTTTACTTAGAAAGTAGTTTACTTACTACCAGAGACATACGGAACTAAAAAATATCTAACATTAAGCAGTTTTTCCAAATTTCCAAATCTAATTAAAATATATATTAATAACGAATATTTTAACTATCATCAAAATCGTACCCAAATTGACGCTCGTTTACAAGCATAATTTCATTTCAACTACAAGTCAAAAGTTTCTCTGCGAAGTCCATTGAAGGGGTAACACATTAATCACGTCCCGCACTTACCTGCAATATGCATATAATGAAGCAGTTCCTTTTGAAATTAAAGCTTCATTTCACAACCCACTTATGGCCGAGATGGCTGGAGAGATTTTTTTTAATAGAAGCGTATTTCTTGAGAATTCGGAAAATATATTCCTATTAAACAGGTGCGCAAAAAAGAGTGATAAGGGTCAATTTCGGCGATAACTTTGTAATAATTCAACGTAATTTTTAAGTACTATCATACACGAATTTGGCAGTTCACTTGCCATTTCTGCTTAAATTTTAGTTTAAATTACGATTTTCACGAAGGAGCGCTGTTATATGCTTCCTTATCTTAAGAATTATAATTCATTTTTGACATTGGTCCGCGTTCGTCACCGGCGTAAAAGGAACTCACAAATTCAAACAAATTCCGGCGGCTTGAAAATAATTTTTAAGGAGCTAAAATGGAAATATAAAAGAAATCTCTTATCGTTTTAATTACTAGTAGATTCTTTTGACTTCCGCTAACTTCAAAGAGACGAAATGAAATGAGATCGTGAATTTTCACCAGCGAAAAAATCCAGATTAGTGACTGACCCGCTATTTCCGCTCCATTTTCCGTGCGGCTAATATTTATAAATAAAAGACATCAGAAAATTTAATTTCACCTAGCAAAGTGTCTCGGCAATAAAAAGTAAATCAAAGATGTTTATATTTAATATCGCGATTTGCCACACTTACTTCGCGTAAAACTGCCTTAAATTATTTTAAAACGGAAATATTTTGATTAAACTACTATTAATTTAACTTTATTCAATTTGATTTATCGAATGCCGAGGGCCTAATGGATGGCACCCATAGGTTTCAGGCAAATTTCAATATTTCACGGGTTATTTAAAAACCACGGCACGATTAAATTTCAAAAGAACAAAACTTGTATCAGAATATTTTCTACCATATGTCACAAAACGAACTAAATTTCCGCCATATACGACGTACTGAATCATTTGGGGCCATTACGATTTTTTTTTCTAAAATGATTCAACCGCTAAAGCACAATTCACGACTTCTCTTAATTAATCACATTAATAGGATTTAAGTTTAAAAAATATTCCTCATAAATTACTTAATTATTCCATTAAGAGGACCATCAACCGTAAGAGTAAAAGACATTTTTAACCATTTAATGGATTGCTGTTTCCATGCAGTAAACCGCATTATCCGGAATCGAGGCCATAAATTTCATTACAATTGGCACACAAACTCTGGGAAAATATTATTTTCAAGTGTTACCCAGTGGATATCGTAAACGCTGACAAACAGCCGAATCCACACAAACGGCGATGATGCTTTTTTTTGGCAGAATAACTATCTGCTCTTCAAACAATGGACCATGGCCCTGGAATGTGATACAACACGACGCGATGGGAAAGAAGGATGGCATCCGAGACTCCGCATAATAACGGTGGGCAACGAGCGTTGATGACTGATAAATTCCCCTCGCTTTGAAAAATCAATCATAACAGGGAAAAAATCTCCGGAGACTAATGCTCGCCAAAGCTGCGGAGCAAGAAGATCAATTAGAGGCAACTGACGTGCTTCCGTGTACCTTTCAAAAACGCATTACCCCAGCTGGATTGCGCCTGGCCCGGTCACCCTCTTCAGGCACTATAGAAATGTGGAGGGGGAGGAGGAGGAGGAGGAGAGTAGCTAGTATATCCATTCCTTTCAACTCTAGCTTCTGGGTTAAAAGGAACGCGCGCGATGATATAAAGTGGTTCCACCGAAAAATGATTCATACCTCATTCCATACATATTCCGGCAACTTGTAGAAAAACGTGTCCTCTGTTTCATTAGAACAAAAAAATCTGCCTTTCTCGGCTATTTATTCTCGCAAATTGACTTGAAACCATATAGTTTTAAATACGAGAATGGGTGAAACATGAGGACAAATATATTTATCTATCTAATAGAAATTTAATTTGCTTGAAAAACTATTTATAAGATTTCAATTACATGATAATAAAATGAAGGCGCCAGGCCATCACATTTTTTAAGTTATTTATTAATTATTGCAATAAGTGAAGTCAAAATCCGTAATTTCAATGGGAAGTTGTTGTAGTGTGCCCCTCAAGATGGAGTAAGTAAAAAAATAATCGTCGGTTAACCTGCATATTATGTATCTTAATTTAATCTAAGGAATGTCATCATTGGAAGTATTATTTTTAAAAACAATAAATACGAAAAGGGGGAATTCACAAATTGTTTCGCCACACACAATCGCGGTGTAACGTCCATAAGAGAAGTGGACACCGCTAAGACTAGAAATCTAAGAGGTCCGAGCGGATTTAAAGAAAAATGGGTCAATGTTTTCAAACATCCCTCAATTACCTCAAGAAAAATACACCATCAGAAAAAGTCACCAACTTAGCCATTTCTTACGTGGGCTAATCTAACGGAAATGAAACAGAAACAACGACGAAATAACTTGTGGAAAAATGTAATTCGGCGGATGAAGCAAGAATAGCAATAGGACATCAAATTTTTAATTCTAGAAATACTGGTTATTGGAAAATAAAAAAGGAAATTATACCCGATAGAATATTGTTTTGGCCAACAAAAACAGTAAATGGTTTTCCAAAATACTTCAACATTTTATGGCACTCAAACGAAATTCTGAAACCATCAGCTGCAAATTATAATTAGGGGTTATCTAACGGTACGGAGAGGTTTAGATGGAAGTAGGAATACCCACACTAATTTTTTAAAGCTGAAAGTCCCTCTCTCCACACGCTATTTCATTCTTTAACACGGAATACGCTCTACATCATATCCCAATTATAAAGCCTAGTCTCTTTCTTCATTTGCTCCGCTTACCCATTATCCTCTCCGTTATCACGGCCTTTAACGTCCCTTCGCCTCTCATTACCTGTAACAACCACGAGCTGTGAGAGCTTATAATATTACTTGGAACGACAATAAAGCCGAATATTTGGGCTTTTATGCAATACCACATTGGATAAGGAAAATTAATAATGCGGAAACACTTCCATCAAGGACGTTTTAATTCACCGAGAGCTTAAATTCCCACATAACGACTTTAGGAAGCCATGGAAAACGATTCGTCGAAGGAAAATTTAACGGATAATTCAATACGACAGGGCTTGGGATCATTTACTTCATTAAATCTCATTCAAGTGTGTCACATGTATCACACAAATTATTAACACTTTTATCCCAGATACAGCTATGTGAAGTCCCACATTTAGTTGGCACTGAGACTTTATGGAGATTCGTTTCCTGTGTAAATCTCCATACGGCCGGAGGGACGATATTGCCAATAGCAACAGGAAAATAAACATAGCGCTGTGAAGTATGCTAATTGAACATCTAGAAGCCTTCCGAATTGCAAACTTTATTCCTCCTTCTCCAAAAGGTCAATATTGCAAACTGTAAATGAAACTTTCAATATAATGTTAATTTTATTAAAGGGCACACAAAACTAATACTACGGGTTCAGTTCTCCTATATAACAGTATTTACACTGCCGATGAGTACTCTACATATTACAGAAATGCTCTGCTGAGCCATACATGAAGAATACGTTAGCGCGTAGAAGTCATCGAGGGAGTCGTATGATATGAAGAGATAGATGTACGAACCGCATAAAGTCTATCGGATGCGAAAGGGTAGCTCTTCGAAAATTTGTACGCTCAGACCTGTTCGCGTCGCAATATGTCGAGGGGACGGGGCACGGAGCCCTTGTTCGAAAAAAATATACGATTCGCCGCGCATATCTCCCCCCATGGATGACTGAGAAGGGAGAAGATTGATAATGCACAGTACTTCACCTTCATCTAAGAGTGCGATTCGTTTCATTTTTAAAGGATTGGTGGCTCCGATGAGGAACAGCGTAATCATGTCGTGCACTACTCAAGCGTTTACAGGCCACGGCGAATAGATGAGTGTAGCTTAAATCCGTATCGGTAAAAGGGTCTCTTGTTATCAAGCCTCAGTAGCATCCGAATATTTCATCACGAATCACAGGTGTTACGTAACTGTGTTACGGAACATATCCTGAGACCCTGGTTTCTGAAATGCAAATCCTTTTCTAAAATAACCGATAAGTTTCAGGGGAAGCTTGAATGGAAGTGAAATTGGGGCAATAACAGCAACGGGACAGAAAAGATTGGAAGCAACGGAAAAGTGTATTCTTTAAGAATGATGAAGAGGAAATGAACAGAGAGAATCACTCATGAAGAATTCTCACACAGTAGGAGAGAAAAAGCGGTTAAAGCTGATACATAAAAGCCTCTTGTAATAATAACGGAATAAGAAAAGAATATGAAGAATTACCGAGGAAGAATAATTATGGAATATATTCAGCAAAGTATAGGGAGCAGCAGCAAATCAATATTCGGACTGACGACTTCTAATGATAATAACCAGTTTAAATGAAGTTTACTGAGAATAATTTAAAGGTTATAGCTTATGCTGATAGTGATTTCATTTTTATCTTTAAATTATTGTTAGTTTTTGGAACAACTAGAGCTATAAATAATTATTTGTTCATTCCTCCATAGGTATGTAAAACAATGACTATCGCTATCCTGCATTGAGCAGACCGAACCAGGTATTCATATTGTGTACGGCTGAGGTGAAGACAATGTCAACAAGCATACTAGATCTATAACCAGTCAAATTTCGGCAAAATGAAGTTTAAAACAATTGAGATACTCTAGAATTTCTTAATTTATTTTAAAAGTATGACTAAGAAGTCAATCGTGAAATTAATATTCCCACATTGCGAAAAGAATACTCTCTCTTTGAGAATAAAAACTCCCCTAGTCAACAATCGAAACGTTTTTCACGTGCAAATGTGTTCCCAGCAATGGTGGTAGTCCTATAATTATTTCAGTTGGGATAATGTCGCGATACAGCAGGGTTCTATTTGCCTTGGATTTTTTTCATACCATACTCCACCAGCGTGGAGGACGGACGGAGACTGAGAGGTTCACGAGGTCACCGGAGGGCAAAAAAGGGACCTCAATTAAACCCGGATAAAGAGACGGGAAAGGAGGGAGGCTGCGGGGGAGATGACTGATTCCACGGGCGAACCGCGGGGCTGTGGGAGGCTGGCGGGAGGAAGCTTGGCAACGGCATAAATACGACTGCCGCGCTTAAAGGGGGGATGGGTGGTAAGGGGAGAGGGGGGAGGAGGCTAAAATCCACATAGGGAGAGAGAGAGGAGAAAAGACGGGAAGGGAGCAGTGCGTTCAGGTTTGATGGATGAGGGAGGAGGAGGGGGGCGTGGCTATATCAATCGCACTCGTCGAGTAACTCTGATCCCTTTACGGGATACGCCTCCGACTTTTTTCTCCAGTTTCGTCCAATTCCGCGTCGCAGAAAAAAATGACGGTGTTCGGGGCGCAAAAGGGGGGGAGGGGGAGACGGCGGTAGGAAAGCAGAAATAGAGAGAGAGAGAGGAAACTCGGGAAAATTTCGTTTCCCCAAGTAGGAATATGTTCGAGATGCAAGCGGTTTTAAAGAAGGCCGCGCCTTACGCTCCAACGCTCCCACGCGAAAGGAAGAGTTTTCAACGCGGCCGCGAGAGGCTAACGGAAGCATGGCCTAGTTGGGGAGTTGTGATGACATTGACACTGACGCCTGGCATGAAAGTCAGTCCGAATTTAGTCATTAATTAACCAGGATGTGCAGTCAACGAGGATTTTTCCGAAGCCGTCGCATTTGATCCACTTCGAACGCCGCTGTGAATCCTGCTCAGCCGTCAACAAGCCACAGCCCTCGACTTGATCCAATTTCACAGAGTACTTTTATATGAAAAGGTATATTCCTCGTATTATTTTCGAACACTTATAGTTTAGGGCGCATGCGATGAACTGAAGTTGACCTGGAAATTTGAAAGCATAAAAAAAATCCTGGCAGGTTATTTTAACTAACATTCATTTGCGATGGACAAGAATCGCAGTGGAGGGTTGAAATTAGATTGGGGGAAGAATGATAACTCTGACTGCATCATTGCACAATGGTGGGGATGGAGGTTCAAATGAAGAGCCAATTAGGGTCATTAATCATTCTACAGTAAAATGTACGCTTGCTAGTTGCATACAAAAAATGCTGTTATATTCCTCAGCAGTGAGGATTCGAACTAACGGTTTCGGAGGAATCTGATATATCCATTCTCTATAACGATAATAAAATGAAAATGCTGAGTGATAAATGTCAGCAAGTGAATCAAAAATACATCTAAGGTAAAGTACAAGAGAACTAGATGCATATGAAGGACTTTAACAATCTGTAATCACAAATTCGTAATAATAATAAATTCACGATAAAATTGCATAAAATGCTTTCCTCCATTTATTTAGGGAATAATAAATAAAGGTGATAAATAAACACAAGGAACCACTAAAAATTATAATTCAACACATTAAAGGACATACCGATTCATATTTCAAAGGCGTCAAACCTCTATCCGTGAGCGAATGCTGTCAGGATTATTTTTCCAATTCCAACAGCTATCTCGCAGACCACAAACATATAGATAAGTATTTATTCATTTTTAACAGTTCACGAAACGTCTCAAGCAATATTACTCAATTAAAAAAGCATCTAGGGAGAACTGAGAAATAAAAATTTAGGAGAACAAAATACATTTTTCACGAAAAATACACAAGTGAATAGTAGGCAGCGATCTTTTAGTGGCAGTGGAGGAGGAAAAAGTCGTTTAAAATAATAACAGCTTGAAAATATAAATAAATTTTGAAAAAAAACTGCAATGTTAATAGCATAGTTATTGCAAAAGATCTCCTGCTGCTAAGCACAAGTAACCAAGAAAAACGATCATTCTATCATAATTCTTATTAAGTGCAATCATTTATCGCTCTACGAGCCTCACCTGTAAGTCCAAAGCGGGCTTAAGGTCACCAGCCATTTAAAAGAAGGAGAGGGAGAGAAGAGGATAAAAATGAATCATGGATGAAGTATCTCAGACATATCATTTGACGCGTGAACGTCTTTTGAGCGACTACTATATACCACAATGCCTCGGAGTTCGGCCATACATCCTGGGTCTATCCTTTCCGCTAGAAATATAATGGAATAAGGGTATGGACGGCGAAGGGGATTTAGGATGCTAGTAAACAACATTTTCCCGAAAAGACACAGTTTGTGAAAAGCTCTTTTCATAGCTAGACACCACAGAGTTCCGCCTATCCATTTCTGCCGTCCGGAGGTTGCACGAGAATGATACAGACACTCACTTTGCGGGCGTGGTCCACAAAAGCCGGTCCAGGGAATAAAAATGCGAATCAGTAAAAATACTGGCAACAATTTTAGACGCGCGCGGGAAGAATAGGAGGGCAAGGCAATGGAAAGAATACGAGTATGCATGTGAAAGGAGGGTAATATAATAAAAATAGACGTGACGCCACGCGACGGGGATATCCGCTACCCGGTTTCGATTTATACGTTTTGGCGGAGAAGAAATCGAGGGAAAGGATTGGGACGAGATAGAGAAGGTGGGCGGACACAAAAGAAGATAAGCCCATTCACGATGCAGTGGGCGGATGAGCGGTTGGAGCCCAGGTGGGTGGGACTGATGCGGGCGGGGCTCAAAGGATAGGACAGCGTAAACGCCCAGCCGGGAAGCACCACGAGGATCTAGGAGGAGGAAAACTGCAAAAATCCCTCCCAGGAAAAAATACAGGGTTTTTGCCCCGCAAAGGAGTAGTCGCGCCCTTTGAATCGGCGGATCACCGTTCATCAAAATAGGTTTCCACGGTAAACATGCGATGGCAGACTCGTTCGGCCTTTTTCATGGAAAGAGAAATGACACTTCAATGAACACAGATGATCGACCCACGCGAGGATTAAGGAAACATATGGCGGAGAATTGATTGCACGATATTTTGAATAAGAACTTTCAGTCGTATAATAAACCCTAGGAAATATATGCGTTACATATTTTATATTATCAGACAAAATGTCATCAGAAAACGTAAGAATATGTATGAAATAATATATAAAAAAATATACAGACGAAATAGAAAAATAACGTTTGACAATCCCAAGGTACCCATTATCACGAGGTAGATTCCCAAAACCCTAACTACACTGCCACGTCAAAATCCGATATGTATGATTATTGAATCGCCTCAATTCAATTTCATGAAAAATCTTTGGATGATTAAATATTAAACTGCAAGCCCTCCAATCCACAGGGAAGAAGAATGCCTCGGCGGTTTAACTTATGGCTGGCTCCGAGTCCCAGGCAAAGCGGATGATTTTCCTCCGTGGAATCTTCGCACTACGGTGCGCATGAGGGTGACAATGAAATAGTAATGCCGTCGCTTGTTCGAGGTATCCTTAAAATGAGTAAAAGTTAAACAATCACGTTGAAAAGAGAGCATATAAGCTTATACGCTAACGCTAAATGGTTGATTACCAAGAAGAAAATGCAGCTACCGCATCAAAACTGTTACCAAAAACTTATTTTTGTCAGTGATTTAGTTGAGGGCTTATAACCCGAAAGTCTGCGATTAAATGTTGAAATAAATAACTGAAACATTAATTCTGAAACCTAGTAGGTCAAAAAAACTACGAAGCATAATAATTTAACGTGGAATCATCAGTAGTAAGGAATATATACTTTCATAAGGGTTGAAAACGATGAGCCTAAATGTTGGTGGAGAGATACGAGGACCTACATATGCCACGAAGCACCAAAACTGATGACACGAGAAGGCCTAACAACCCGATAATTCCATTATTTCGTGACAACCGACGTTATCGCGCGGCGCTCATTAGGCTCAGAATAGATAATGACAGGGAGTGCGGAGAAATAATTCACGGGATCGAGGAAGCCAAACGCGGCGCGCAGCTTGACCAACGCGCAAGCACTGTCCGCACCCCCCCGCATGCTTTCAATTGGGCTTAAGCGGCTTTCATGAAGTAGACCCATAAAAATTGTAACCATATCGCATTCAACCATGCCAGAGATATAATTTGTCGGGAATCCCCCAATTAGTCGCCACTATCTACAATTCCGACATTTCTGTTGGGCTACGGCAATCTTCTAAGGGGTTAATGTGAGTATAATACAGTGCGTGATAATAATTAGAGATGCACGTACAACTGAGCATTGCTCCATAGAAGAACAAAATGCTACAGACTAGAAAACTTGGTGAACTGCTGAAGACTAAAAAAATCAATTTCTGTAACCAGCGAACAAAAAACTCACAATCATGGAGACAAATTTAAGGATAAACACCACATTTACCACCAGCAACGATACCTAGACGCTGTATGTCAGTGAATTCTCACAGATGGGCTAACAATGCAATACTTTTCTGTCAAATATTACAATAAACTTTTCAAAAGATAATTAATATCTCCCAGACGGCTATACACTTTTTCCTACGGATAACTTCTAACCATCTCGAATTACACCTTTCCATTTGAAAGCAGTGATGTCTTCAGTAGTTATTGAAAAAAGTGAAAAACACACCCTAAAGACCAAATGAGGATTGAATTATGTATTAAATTCTCATTGAAATTCAGGTTGCCACGGCGTGTCAGAGCACAAAACTCAATGGTTTTATATTATTCACAGAGAGCAGTACAGCAGTACGTCGTCAGCAAGAACAAACTATAGGACGCCTGGGGCATAAATTTTCTCAGGGCGAGGGAAAACATAGTTTGTTCCCCTTCCACCCCACTGTCCAAAACTCTACTTACTCATCATTTTCCATACCCTAACTAATGCACAATGTTAGCTCAGTAGTCCATTGTTTCGTAACAAAACTAGAAATTAAGGTTGTCAACGCCACGAAGAAATTCCAAGATATTCTCCTTAGTAAAATTTCGATACAGAAAACCTTATACCGTTACCATTTCTAAATTCCATTGATTGTTACATATATCGGTCTTCAGCCTTAAAAAAAACTTTCACTTATAACAATTAATTGAAAAATATATTATTAGCCCATTATAACGCACACGCAGGATCATTAGTATTGGGTGAGGAATGGGCAGGTGAAAAACACGGAGTAGCCAATATGGTTCGACCAACCTGATGAAGACGCTAAACGTTGAAACTTGGTCGAGATTAAATGTTATATGTGAAATTTATAAGTTTTTCATTCAATCATCAATCGCTTCCACAAAGTTACGTTGGAAACTACCTTGTATAACCATCGCACGTTAGCTCTCCTCTCTAATGAGAGACACAGTATATCTGAAGAAAATACAATTGATGGCATCAAAAAGAATGGCATATTTTAAAATAATGCACAACTTTTTAATTTTTTTACATTTAGCCTAACTACCACAATTCCAACGTTCAAATGTGCTCATTCTTCGTGTATTTCGGCAAATGCGTATTGGTGTTCGTCGATATTCCCACAAACCGAGTGCTCACGTGACAGGTGATGTTGTAGTTGTTCTACCCGTCCACTGCAGGAATACTTCTGTTTTCCCGACACGCGTTCGCGAAAAATCCGAAACCAGTCAATGGCGGACATGAAATTGAACGAGGAACAAAAAGTGACGCGCGAGAAACGAACTGACGCCGTTGCGTGAAAGGAAATGTACGGAGAGGCCAAACATATAAATAATCGGACCCCCATTCGTTTCCCCGGTGACTAGCTCAGCTCGATGGCAGGGAGGAGGGGGGGGAAGCGACGGGTTGTGGGTGGGTGGGACGTGGACAAGGGGGATTGGGTGGAATCTGTTCCACTTTTTGTGATCACAGCGGCAATAAGATGAATGGAAAAGGCCGTTCGTTCCGATTTTTCCGCGGACGGGAGTTGAGTGTTTTTCTTAGTCAGCCCCGAGCAACAATCGAAAGAGAGTTGTGATCGGCGAGTTCAGGAAGCCATTGCAAAAAAATAAATATCCGCTGAGTCACATAACCACATGGTGAAGTTGCTTTATCGAGACGGAGAAATTAATCGCTTCCGAAAAATTAGATGAGCGATCAAAATCAAAAAGCAATCTCATCCGCTTGATTACCTCGATGATAATATGAAATATCAAAGCGTATCAGGCTGAACTTCGTGGAAATACTTAACATCCATTTCAAATGAAAAACAATAGTAACTTTCCACACTCAATATTGAAAAACATTTTCATTCTATCCTTGCATAGGGAAATGGAGAATATTCCGTTCAATTCTATTCTACGAAACCAAAAGCAAACACGACATTTCTGAATGTGTCAAAATCAAACCCCGACCACAGACCGAATTCGAAAAGAGGACCTACAATAATAATATGCTTGAAGCATAACAAAAACGTAGGAAGGACATTAATCTGCGTATAATTACAATGTTGAAAAACATCCTCCTGATACTTATAAGGTAACAAATAAAATATAAAGATATCCCTGAAGTGATCTTAGTAATAAATATGTATTAGGGTACTTACAATTAGCGCTATAAATAATATTGCCTAAATACTTAGAAATTAGATCTACAGTACACTAAGAATGTGTAGATTATTATACCTATCCCAAGAAACAGAGCAATACTCTCCCCGTATAGGAAATACGTAAAACCCAACCAGCAAAAACATCTCTATAGAATTGATTATCCTTTTCACGACAATGCGAAACATAACAAAATAACGACTACGGACAGGCAACAGATAATGGGCTAATAACGCATTGAGAATTTCATCAATTTAAAATAATAAATACCTCCACGAAAAACCAAACGCAACCAATGCTTTTATCAGAGCACTTAACGGCACGTATCTATTTACCATTGCGCTAAGAGTCTTACTCTAAAAGCTCTTAAATTCCAATTTGAATAACACCCAATCATCATCGCATTGCGATAAAACTATTTAACCAGCAAATGGAAGGCTTTGAACAACCGCATAAAATACGGGGCCAGTTTTATTTTCGTCTCGGGAAGGAGTCGCCCTTGAGACTTGGAAGCGCCTTTGGTCCGCGGCCAGAATTATTTCTCGGCGGCGGAGGGCGACGCGTCCGTTTGGCACGGACGCTACACGGCGCATACTAACGTGCACTCGGGTGGAGGAAAAAAAAATGATGGGAGAATTCCGCCGATTTGACCGCCAAATTTTTCCGTGATCTAAAAACCTCAGAATCAACAGGTCCTCATCAAAAGCGAATATACAAATAGAACATTTCGCTTATAATGCTGAAGGTCTTAACATAGAAGTCGTAAAAAAAGGCTCGTCAATCAAGAAAATAGAAAATCTGGAACCCCTCAAGTCGTCCACATGGAAGTCTTCCACTTAAAATAGAATCACTAAAATAAATGTTTATGGCTCCTCATTCCTTTCGGCATCGATTTGCCACCAGTTTGCGAATTCCAGACACAGATGAGTCATGAGCATGTTACTAAAAAGTTGTGGAGAATTTCGGCAGACTTAAAAAGGCGACGAAGTATTTACATAATTCCGATTAATTTTGCAGTGAAGAAAAAAAATTCGAGCGCAGTTTATTAAACTTTTAGAAATACTTGCACGCAAGTGGCAACCAATGCAGTGCGTACGGTTGATGACAAACATTTATTTACTTCAGAGGTCGCCACAACGACCCAGATATTGAATATATAGATTTCATTTTCAACAGAATCGAATTAGATACTTTCGAGGGTTAATTTTAAGCGTATAGAATTTACTTATTGCAAATATTACTCCATTATTAAGGCCACACTGTCGACAGGGAAAAAATTGAATCTCTCAAAAATTTTGTGCTTGATCAAAGATTTATTACTAAAAATTATCAAAAGAATGACTACCCAAAATTCTGAATAACATTAAGCTAAAATAATAAATTACAAACAACTGCTTTAGACGGTGATTACAAAAGAAAGTCGGGAAAATATTTATTCACGGATGACAGTCATGGAGTTTATAATATTTTTCCTGAAAAATATTAGATTGTGTTCTAAATGGATTACATAACATGCATAGTTGAAAAATAATAGAAAATCCAAATAATTCGAAAACTTTGGGTTCCATCTATTTCGCAACAATTCCAGCACATTATATGTCCTTTCACCTGACAAAGAGAGAGCGAGATATGAGAATGGTGGCGCTGAAAATGGACTTCGGAAGGTGATTCCGCCAGAAAAATAGGTCCAAGTCCGTTGTGCTTCGGGGACCGGATGTAAAGCCAAGGACTACAACACAATGCGTTCCATACGCGAGGTTAGAGATACGAAGGAAACGGGAACGGAAAAGGAAAAGAACGGGTGACTGATGATGCAAGTCGTAAAAATACGGAGGAGGAGGGGGGACGGGGATGACCTCCGCTGAAAGCAGCTGCCGGCAATTTAGAAGGGGTCACGGGAAGGATGAGAGCGAATGAAACGACCGAGAGGTTGTGGGAGGGGGGGGCGTGGAGGGGGTCGGTGTGGGAGGGAGGAGTCGGCAGCAAGCAGTAAAACGGCGGGTATGAAGAACGGGAAGACCCACAAGAATGGAAAAACATGAGGGCGAGCGCATAAGACGAGTGGTGATGGAGACGGTAGTGGCAGAAAAAAAACATGAGAGGTTATTCCTCCACAGCAGATATGAACTCAGTGAATGTGTCACGCAGCGTACAAAGATGCCACTCTAAGAGGGAAAGAGACCAATGTGCTAATGCTGAAGGGGCATCCGGCAAATGCTCTCGAATCAATTACGCGTTACGAGTGAAAACAGAATATTCAAATGCTATAAAAATAAAAATAGGGAATAATCTGAGAGAAGATGTGGAAATCGCATGATTAAGAATAGTTCTCTCTCATGTAACGCACTTCTGTTGACTGAAGAGAAGATTCCACCTCAGTGTGATGGGTGCGACACACAACTACGACATCACCTGACGGAATGCATCGAATACCGGAAGTCACATTCTTAGTGATGACACTGATACCATCAACAAAATATTTTATTTTTTAGGAAAAACAAACCTCTTAACCAAATTCTAGTAATTATAATGCCCATCAGTATGTAAATATATATATATATATATATATATATATATATATATATATATATATATATATATATATAAAACTTCCAGGAAAATCACTCAGGTGATAAATATACAGTATGCCAAGAGGGTGGCCGATAAAAAATATACACACGGAAAAAAGAACACTTACACATAAAAATTTTCGATATTTCGGTGAAGTCTAGCTCCACCTTTCTCAAGGTTTAAGGTAGGAATGAAGAAAAGGAGAGAGATTGAGGTATGGGAGGGGAAAGAGGGGGAGACGAAGGTGTAAGAGGGGAAGGAGGGGAAAGAGGGAGAGAGGAAGGTGTAGGAGGGGAAGGAGGGGAAAGACGAAGAGCGGGGAGAGGGCGTGGAGGAAGCAGGGAGAGATGAGATGAGGGGGAGGGAGAAACTAGTGTGATTTATTGAGTCCGGGGGGCGAGAAAGCCTGGTGGATTAAAATACAAGAAGATTCAAGATCTTTGAGCTGAAGGGGAGAGGAAGAAGGGGGAAGGGAAGCAAGTAGACCGACTTTAAAAGTGTTATTAAAAGTGGAGTTGTGGGAGGAGACGTGAATGGCGACAGGGAGAGAAACAGAGAGGGAGGGGCAATCGTTACAAGACGAGCCCATTCATTCTAATATTGAGAGGAGTGGTGGATAAGTTATATTTTTTATCGGCCACCCTCTTGGCATACTGTATATATATATATATATATATATATATATATATATATATATATATATATATATATATATATATATACACAGAAGAGTCTCGGTTATCCGACCTTCGGTTATCCGACCTTCGGTTATCCGACCTTCCGTGTTATCCGACCGTCCCCGTGCACGATAACTACTGTAATTTATGCAGTAGACTACCGCGCGAGGGCCCACTTTCGTCGCACCCGACTGTACTGTTTTCATATTATTACTTGTACGTCATATAAAGTTAAGTAAGACACATGTATTTGAAAAGTTTTGAATGTGCAAATTAAATTTAACATTTTTTTACATTGTTTTTATTATTTTCCGTATTATCCGACCTTCTCACTTATCCGACCTTATATATATATGTATACGAGTTCGTGGAAAATCACACACGCGATTATTTAAATAAACTTTGCCACAGGTGGGGCGGAATTAAATTTTGTGTTTCTGTATTTAATTCCGCCCCACCTGTGGCAAAGTTTATATATATATATATATATATATATATATATATATATATATATATATATATATATATATATATATATATATATATATATATATGTATATGTATATGTATATATATATATATATATATGTATTCTTACAATATATGTTTTACGCTCTTTGGTCGTCAATTATGCAAAATGACGAACCTAACCACACCAACTAGAAAATAAAAGAAAATCACATCTAACTTAAATTTGAAGCATGTTTTAATGTGGCATTGTCCCCAGTAATAACAGCTCCACAGCAAAGAAGATTGGAAGCAATGGAAATGTGGTGTTATCGACGAATGATGATGATCAAATGGTTGGAGAGAATCATCGATGAAGAAGTTGGAGAGAAGACAAGTCGAACGAAAAGTTGGAGAGAAAATAAGTTCAATAAAAACTCTAAAAAGTAGCAGAGGCAAACTGATTGCACACATTATGATATACTACAGCCTCGTGTTGACAGTACTACAGGAGGGGTGAAGTCCTAAAATGATGGAATACATCGAGCCTAATTATTTGGGAAATTAAAATTGCGAGTTAAAAAAGAATAAAAGAGCGGAAGGGGGAAGAGTTGGAGAGCTGCAGCAAACCAATCTTAGGATTGATAACTTATGCTGGTGACCAAATCGAACACAGAAAAAATGAATATTGCGACAGGAAATTCACTCTAAAGAACACCATAATACAATACGATAGCAGCGATAAGGATTCTACCTTACTGAAACCCTACAAAAATGAAGTGAATCAAGGAAATAGCTAAACAACAAAGAAAATCACAAAATTATCAACAACGCGGATGATTCCAACCGAGGTAAACATTTTAAGCAAAATATGTAATCATATACATCAAATTACTGAATGTCACCCCGTAACTGGCGACAAGTCAGATAGGGCGATTTTCCTCCAAAGAAAATACACCAGTATTAATTCATACTTACTATCAAAGACAACAACCGCTGATTTCATAGAATATATGCACAAGCAAAAAAAGCTTCAAATTTATCAAGAAATAAAAAGAATGAAACACGATTGAAAAGATTAGACCACTGTTTTCCTTCACTCTCATCAAGCTTGCAGAATAATAAACTTGTTTCACTCTTTGAAACAGAAAACTCAGAGGCTAGTAAGTGGTAGACATTTATGATTGCATTACTAAACTATATGAAGAAGGCACATTAATTATAATCGCAAAGATATTTTCGATGGTTCTATCTCTTAGATTACCATCAACGATATTCCATTTACCTATAAAAAGTCTAACCAGTTGTTTCACATCGCACCGGGTTGCAATTACATTATACACAGCGCCCACACAACCACTGACAAAACACCAAGGGGGAGACTATTTTCTGCCACATTAGCGAAACCGTTGACCCACGCAACACGTCACGTTTCATCTAATGTATTAACGAAAAGCGGGCATTGACCAGGACAACGGCAGTTTTTGTGGCAGCTAACACAATCGCAGACGTTTTAAAAACTAACAAAAAATCAAGCACATTTAAATAGAGGGTTTCTAAAATTACTGCACAACTGGTTACATTGGGCTCATTCATACAGCTGAGCCGGGAATAGGTACTTTCGCAGCTTAATAAAAACGTCTCATTCCTTCAACTCCACTTTATTCAATGATGTCAGCATCAAATTAAGAATGATCAATGGTTATACCAGCACTCGCTCGCTCACTGGCATCTCTAGTTGGCTGCCTTCTTTTTTTCCCAACGGTCGACAGAAAGATTGAAGGATGTATACGTCACATTGACCTCATGGGTAGTCGGGCGGCTATTCATAAAAAGGGACAATTCCAAGAGCCACATCAAAGATAACGAACGCTAGTCCAAATGGAGCAGAATATTCTCGTTCAAAGATATAAAAAAAGAGGAATAAATAACGCAGAGCTGCGGTTACAAATGGGGGTTTGTAACTAAATATCGAGTGGACATATATTTGCAGGAGCCATTGCAAACCACGATATAGGATGATTGCATTTATAGGTATTACATGAACTACGACCGAGTTCTTCTTTCACACACGGAAAATGCTTGCGATAGTCCATTAATTTGATAATAATGATGACACAACTTGCATTTATTAATCGCTAGGACTAGACGGAAGCACTAACAACTCTGTAAGCTTCGTGGTATTTTCACGATCAAATAAAAATGCACAAATATTGAATACTATCAATCACATAATAACCATGCCACAGACGGAATTCGAAGCCGTGACCTCAAGGTTGCCAGGCAGGCGTTTTACCGACCAGATCAAATTTTTCTTTAAATTTTTACACCAGAATATATTCGTACTGGGGGACTCAGTAGCCAATTTACCTCTCCGAAGAAACTGCAACATCATTCACCACAACACAGGGGTCATGAATGAAATACATCAAATAATGCCGATACCGGGACAAGGAAGGGAGAATTTTCTGCCCGGGATAAGACCTACTTCGAGGAACTGCTCGTCGGCACGTGGGGAAACTTTATTGCGCCGTCGACGTCATCCTTGCTTTGATATGGCATCATCATCAACACTGCACATTCACAAAGCATCCGGCACAGAAGCGCACATAAAGGTCGTAAAATCCCAAAGACCCACTCAAACGAAACAATTAGGTAATCCAAACAACAGCGAAACGAAATCCTTTGGTGCACAGAATCCAAACAAGGACACAAAACAACACCAAAAATGCGGCAGAATGGAGAAGAACCGTGGACGGGGTGGATATCACAGATGGGGGGATTGACACGAGCATATATCGTAGATCCAAACGATACACGATGTACACACCATTTGGACCCCTGACCCCAGGATCAACGCCGAGAGAGGACATCGGGGAGGGGTTGAGGGAGGCGGACGACCGGGAGTGGCAACTAGGACGCGATTCGAAGTCTCGAAAGCGTGATCTCGAGAAGCAGGTCCGTTGGGCGACTCCGCGGCAGTCGCCGCCGGAATGTGCCAGTCCCCCACACGGGGTCGCTCGGGGCGCGGGAGAAGAGGGACGTACTGCCTGGGGCGACTCCCAACTGCGGGACCAAACGGGATGGAGACATTAAATCACACTCGCGGATCGCTTCGGGACCGGGAACAAGGGGGACGTCTTACTGGGGACACGACAGTGGGAAGGAGACATTAAATCACACTCGATAGGGGCACAATACCACCACGAAACACAATACGAAGCACAAACTTCTCAACGACACATTTCCTTACCACTTTCCGGCGATAAAACCAGCGCGGGAGGCATCCGTTCGGACTCAACACGACTCACACAAAACAGGAAACAACTCCTTCCGATTTCGGTGACGGGGGGAAGATTCAGGGGGGGCGGGCAAGAAGGGTGACAACAGACAGAGAAAGATGGGGAGAGTGCGAGGGGGGGGGGCGTAGAAGAGGCGTCGGGAATAGCACACACGGGAAAGGGGAGGACTTTCGAACCGGAGCACGCACGGATAGACCCGCTCACACTTATTTGGTGTCACTAAGTCACGCACCACTCGAAGGCACCCGCATGGCGAGACACACACAGAGGCTCGCTGACTGAGAGAGAGAGAAGGATTGGGAGGGTGTGGGAGTGGGGAGGGGAAGCCATACGCAGACACATGTTGGAGTGGAGAGGGAGGGAGGGAGGGACACACCCACCCCCTCCCTCACTGCCTAACTCTTTGGCTCCCCATCCCATTCAGATCCAAAGGGAAGACGAGGTTGCCAAGTTGGGCGGCATGCGTCCGCCTTTACGCGTGTGCCCACCCATGTGGGCTGTGGCTGCGGCAACCGAAGCAAACAAAAGAGGCTGTGCGATATTGCGATGTTACAACTTCGATAAGCGACACTCCGGAGATATACTAGGCACTGCATTGCAAAGTCGATCCTCTGGGCTACACGAATCATAATCTTCAGCTGATGAATCCGATGACTGATTCAATGTACCCATCCATTCCTTCCAATATAATGTAGTCTACCATTGGAACTGCAGAAATTGCTGGCACTAGCGCGCGGAGAGCATCACTTCAATACGGGGAAATATACTAGAGGGTAGTTCCACGCTTACTTTACCCTCCCTGGCATGAAGCTCTCCGTTGGCTCATGCCAACAATATCTCAATCGTCTAGACAACCTGTAAGCAGTGACGTAGCCAGGATTTTGGTTTGGGGAGGACTTAATCTGAAGCCTAGGGGGTCCTCTCTTGGTACAATTTTATTATCGCAGTTTATTTATGGCTATTTTTTTTAAATAGAAAACTGCTTTGTTATTACCTTTTTCCCCTCTCGAACACTTGTATTTTTCATCCAATATAATGCATGGTATAACTAAACTAACAATATGATTTGAAATTTCAGGGGGGGGCTGAAGCCCCTCAAGCCCCCCCTGGTTACGTGCCTTCCTGTAAGTGATATATTTATCATATCTCTTTTTATTCCGTCAATGTTTGTCCCTTAGTCTTCATTGCTGGGTTTATCGACCATATTAACATGTTTTATTCCATTTATTAATCCCTTCCGAGTTATTGGACAATAACATAGATATTATTCAAATTATCAGATGATACGGTTTACCTATTAATTCTCTTTCGATTGACATGGATACATCGCGTCTTTTGCGATTCAAACATAACATCTGGTGAAAAAATCGCGCAACTTTCCCCAATATGATGATGTATCAGCATTGAATCACGGGTCGAAAGTACATTTTATGCTGTGGAAAATTGCTACATCATGTTTGAATTCCCCTCAATTTCGCGAGAATCTTTGGATTACTTAAAATTTGCATCTCATGTGATATATTGACACTGGAACATGGCACAGTACTAGGAAGAAGGATGGGATAGGGGCAATACCAACGCGTAGAGTGGGTAGCCAACGAAAGGGGTAGTGCGGTGTGTGGGCTGAGGACTGGGGAGCCGGGAGTAGAGGAGGATGGGGAGGAGGAGGATGGTTTAGCTGGTGGGAGAAGGAGACGGCGGGGAGGACGAAGGAAGGGATTGTTGTTGCTGGAGCCATCCATGGAGGAGGCAGGGAAAATAAGCCGGGAGCAAGAGGGCCCGAAGAGTCAAGTGGGATATTAAGGACGATGATGCAAGCGCTCTCTCTTGTCTCTCTCGCGGATTCCGACACAGACGCCACATCACAATTTTCACATTCGGGAAAAATCCGCACGACTTCCTCGAATAAGTTTAAATATTGATTCAAGCGGGCACTTCAGGCGCCCACCTCGAAACCAGATGTAGGCAGTTAAGGGAATTAAGGGCGATCCTTAAAATCGAGAACGTCGGGCGCTAATTAACAAACCATCCAGGACTATCTCTTTCTTTTTTATACACCTGTTTTACAACCCGAAAAGTATTCATCTACGAACGTAACGGCCACTTGAAATTCGGTCGACTATTCCGAATGCGGGATTGTGGAGCGATTACCTACAACTCGGGAAAAAGATATAACACCGTATAATGATTCACAGAGAGGCTGTGTACGTATCGCGATTGTCGCTGAATTCCATTATGCACTTAGCGCTCGCTTTGAAACGATTCTTATTTCATCCGGTCAAACTATAAAATCAAGCCTCTAATAGAATAATATCATACTCCGCAATGTGCGGCAAAGGATGAGTTGGAAATAGCGCGAGATAAATAAAGGCCCTCCCAGAACGGAAATCGAACCACGGATAAGGAGATCATTTTTTTAGGGAAATTTCCCTCGACTAAAATGTGATGTTTAGGAATGATATTAATGAGTAAAATAACTTAGGAAGCCCACCGCACGCGAAATGATGTCAACAGGAATAAATGGGAGGGCGAGTTTATTTTGGCAGCACGCACAAGGACCTTCATTGATTAAAAATCTCTCGTATCCTTGATGGCACGCCCGCTGGAGCCCTACACATCCTGGACGAGCACATGCTCCGGTTGGTGTCCGTAATTTGATCAGCTATGAATGCCATTAAATCATTGCGCAAGCATCATTAAAATCATAATGCCGTAGAAAATCACCCGAAAATGACTCGTGATGACGAAAATATGCACCTGCGGGGAAAACCTAATTAAATGACGAAAAAATGACACACCAATCATAATCTCAAACATCACGGGGAAGCTAGCAATTCACTCAGAAAAAATTAAAGGGTCGGAAACTTTGGTAATATGACGGATAAACGACACGCGAGGGGATATTAGTTAATGCATTAAAAAAAGAGGGGAAAAAACCCAGAGGGGCGAATTTATGGCATTCTTTCGGGCGGTAGGGGCAAGGACGAACAGGACACCGTTGGGGAGGCGGCCCTCGGGGGGCGGGGGAATAAAGTTCTCCGCGCTGCATGCATACTCCTTTAAAATTCCCGTATTCCCCGTCGACCTCAACACGAAACAAAACGGCCTGTGATACGGAAAAGGGAAACTACCACCCCTCTAAACCTCACGATTAACATTCGAAGATGGAAGCAGCATGAAGAAAACTAACAGGTAGTGTCAGCGACAACAACGTAGGCATTTGTCGCGTGAAATGTCTTCATATGAGTCCAATGCGTGCATGAGTTAAGTCTACGACACAGTGGACTTCTATTCAAAATTCGATGCTTTTTCACCCAGTAACTTCTTCATTCTACGCGGATCTACACTAATTTTACCCTGGCGGCGACAACCTCATCATTTCCAAGATCGTCGTCAACTTCACTCTTTCAACCTTCCTCTTTCGAATGGCTCATGGCTCACTCGGATGTATCTCAAACTCTCCGAGGATTAAAGAAACGTTTGGTGTACACAATTTTGTACCATCTACACCAGCCATTGGTAACCCCCAATCCCCACCTATTAATAAGACGTTTCACATAAAAATCGCTCCCCGTAAATCGTTGACTGTGGAGGAAAAGGGAGGGGTCTATGTCTCCGCCATCAGCGGAAAGCATTTGTAATTTTATTCAATTGCCACCATAAAGCGCCTAACGGTCCGACGAAGATTATGTCATCGTCAGGGAAATGATAAGCAATAAATCAGGGGTAGCGAGCGCAGTCAGTGGCCAATTTCCTCCTTCGGCAGATCCCCATGCTCAACATGAGTGGGGCTGGAATTCCAAGGGTTTCTGAGGGAAATAAAATCGACTGGAGTATCATTGTAGGAGTAGATGATGCGGAAATGTACATTTATTTTTGAGAATTGAGGAATCCTGTACGTGCGAATGAAATGATTACACTCTACATTATAAAACAGATCTCTCCAGGGGAGCTCGTCGAGCTTATGCTCGAATTATACGGTCTCATTTTTGAAAATGCCAAGGCAAAGAAGTTGGTATGAATAAGAGTAATAAACGCCAGCATCCGAAAGTCATATTAACAGCAAGGAAAATGATAACGAGACATGTCAAAGATTCACTCATTAATTAAAACACTTCGTCGGAACATGAAATTCGTCGCACTGCCATTAAATATATGTTTTAAAAAGATCCCTTAATTTAAAAATACAATTTGAACAACGCTACGAAAATAAATTTGTAATATGACGATAGTATCATTCAAAACATAGCGTAATGGATTAGAACAAAACAAATAATTTCCAATGAACACGACCACAAGGAAAAAAGTTACTTTTATCTATAAAAGTACCACCCGATAGGCTTAAATGAGAAACAAAAAAGTACAAAGAAATAAAAAATGAAGACCATAAATTAACTCATTATCACGTAATTGGATACTGCATTAATGATTAATCACACAAGTAAATGCGCGCGGAAAATTAATCATTGAGAACTCACAAAGAATGAACATTGATGCATGGTACACAGCCTTCTTTTCCTCTTACAACACTGATGATGAAACCAAAGTATTTTTAGAGGCTTTAGCTTCATAATTATATTCGAGTAAACACATAAAATGACCTCAACCGTTCTCTTAAACTCGCCAAGCTTATCGTAGCGTTACTGAATCCCTTAGCGCCTATTTCCACCAAGAAAAAATTAACTCAAATATCGTTTTGACAAAGAATTGAAACGGTAGTCCAAATACCTCACTGCACAATGAAGTCACCCCAAACAAAAATACAGCCAGACAAATGGATTTACGAACTTAATCACGCTAATCTCTCTTCAGAGTCATTAAGAATTGTGCGAAAATGGAGGGATGGGCTTGAAAGAAATTGAAGAGCCAGGATACGCTGCTAGAATAGCCCCAGAACGGATATTATGTCGCCCGCCCACGAGTTTCAAAATGTTGACTCTTGGCTCCTGGAAGACAAAACCGCAACAATGCTCAAGGGTGGCCCACTGAAAAAAAAATAAAAAACCGAGCAATTCTCATCCCGAACTCTCTCCCGGAATAGAAAACCGCGCCTCCCTGGCAAGGTGCCACTGTTAAGCGGAGGGAATACGGGGGAATGTTGAAAAAAACCCACGACGGACGCAGAGAGCGGTGGGTGACGAGGGGTGTGGAGAGGGCTGGTTGGAAAGAGCAAGGAGATTTGTCCACATGGTTGACCGTCACCCAGCCGGTCTTCCATTCTGCGGAGGGGAAACGAACTGCTGCTTCTTCCCTTATCAGCGTGGACACTTGGGTGGCGCCCGGAATGAAAATATCCCGCCTGGAAGCGTATCTTGTGGGGAAAAAATCTCAGGAAAAAACACCACACGCTTGACTGGACACTACCGAGTACTAAGCGCCGAAGATTTCTCTTTTATACTCTCGTGCTGGATACGTGCTATGCCCAGAGCGGTGTCAGCGTAAAATGTCCTAGGCCAAACGCTAAAAAGAAAATGTCCCACGCTCAAAGGTTTTGACGAGAAATTTGATTTGAAAATTGGTTTCAGTATCGTTTGACAGGAGGAATTTGAAGAATATATAATTTGATACCGAACCACCAATGATGGAATTGATCACATTTTTGAAATGAAGTTTCTCCAAATTCAGCCTCTTACTCAAACTACTGCGGTTAAATTTAAAAAAAACTTCTACCGTGGAACATCGCTTTTACGCCTCCCGGTCACTGCATCGGAATGGGTCTGACTATTAGAGAACGTTCGGAAAGGTTAGGAGGAGTACTTATTGCAAATACTTTTTACGACAAAATGGAACGATCTATTTTATTCTTCAGGATGAGACAATATGAGAGTTTTGTAGAAGTAACAGCAAGAGGTTATACGGAAGTTAACGAAGTGGTTAGGTAAGAGGTTAGACGTAAGTTAACAAACATTCCACGTACTTTAACAAAGAAACAACTGTCACGCCCCTTAACCAGAAAATTAAAATGAACAAATAACTTAACGCCAACTACTGAGAAAACGTCTCGAATCAATACACGTATTTAGCGCAATTAGTTTGCCTTTTGTACATAACGTGGAATATCGGCCGTCAAAATATACACGAAGGTGAATTGCAACTTATTTTTAATAATTGAAGACTACGATATGCGATTAAAATTACGATTAAATGGGCAAATAGGAAGTCAGAAAGGTATTCTGATTTTCGAAACCAAAATCGCCTAAAGCTGCACAAATAGCGAAATGCGATTAGATAGAGATTTAATTAGGATGCGTTTCAAAAGAGCTTAGCGCAGGTGGCGCCTTTATGATTTTTCCAACCTGGGAGCCATTCAAATCCGCATTGCGTCCTGAACCACCAGAATTTAATGCATATAACTGCAGATGAGCAGCCTATTAAAACGTTATGATTTGCATAGCTTCTGTCACATAAAAATTGCGATTTAATCCTGAAAGTCAATAAAATTCATGCCCGAAGCTCAACCAGCGATTGAACTCTTTCAGTTGATATTCCTCTGACACTGGCAAACGACATATAACGAAATTACCACACGTCATTGCTTGGTAATCTAACCGAGATGGCAAGCATACAAAAAAAAGCAAGCAAACATAATTTTTTAATATTAAGGAGTGTAACAGGAATCCATTTATTAAAATCAGCCCGTATAAGATTTGGATATTATAGAGGACGAAAAAATCCAAACCATCTCGTACGTTCCCACCTACTGCTAAAATTTTTGAGCGTGAAACTTACCTCTGTTAATAAATGCATCAGCTTAAGAGGAAATAATACAGAGGCATTGGATGCGACAATATCGAATGACAAACGTTGACGAAGTGACCACAAAGTCTGTTCAATTCCAATGATGGCAATAATAGGACTTGGTTACAATGTTAGGGTATAACAAGTAAAGCAACCTGGTTTAAAAATCGTAAATAACATTTTGACCAGCATTAATAATATCAAGGAGCAGACTAATATATTAATGGTCAGCTTAAACTGCTAATAGCAATTAGTAAGTAAAAACCAATTTGTCTATGATTTCAATTACATTAAATGTAAACAAAAGAAGGTGCCTATAGGCTAAAAACTCCATAGGATCAAAGATTTACTTGAATGAGCAAACTATATCATCCCAATGCCGTCTCAAAAAAATGCTTTCATCCGAATAATTTTCTGTAAATGTGAATGTTCGCAAACTATAAACAGAGTTTTTACATGGTCTGATACATTATACTAAGTTTATGCTTTCACTTTCCATCTAACCCGAGATAAATAAAATACTTTAAACTCTAAAAAACTAAATATACCTTATCGATTAACTTCTGTAGCTCCTCTTTTTAGCACTACTGTTTTTACTTCCATGTTCGCCGTTACCATCGTAAAATCAACGTAGGGTTCCGTATAATTTAAAGAGCAAGAATATTTTGACGGCTGATCCTCTTTTCTCCAAAAGGCCATTAAAAACAAACTCGCGAGTTCGTCTGACGGCCATTGAGTATAAAAAAATTATCGGAAACTTCTGAAGTGTTTCCGAAACGAATCAGGTTCCGAAGACGATTCACGTCAGGGGTTGCAATCCGAAGTTCTTGATCAGGTTTTGCAATATTTCTCAGGACAACAAGGAATGAAATTAAGGTTCGTTATTTAGTAATCCTTTGCCATTAGCCACGAAAACAGTCTATGCCCTATTTTCACCAAAAAAGTGTACTCGACGTCCTGCGATTCAAAGTCTAACCCACATAGAACGGTAACCCCTAAAACTCGAATTTTTCATCTCTGCCGGATGGTGGGGGAGACATCGATTAGTCGAAATATTTGATTATTTCCAGGCGGATTTTCCTGGAAAACTCTTCTCGGATCGGTTCAGGTTCTTCAATCTGGCCGACGTAATGGAAGGAGACAATACAATCGCCATCAGGGCTGTTGGTGAACGGTCTTCATGGCAATTTATTTTTTTTACCTACGCTCTTGAAATCGAGAAGTACCACCTTGTGATCACAAATCGTTTCATAAATACAAAGATTAAAGAGAGCAGTATACTGATTTTAGTTTCGAAGTCAAATAACTTCCATCAATTTAATGTTCTTGGCACTGCTTGATTAGACCTTTAATTTTCTCCACTGTCTGAAACCTAGTTTCATTTAGAACAGCAGGAATTCCACAAAATATCAGGGTAGATGATGCAGGGTAGGCAGCGGTAAGACAGATGATTTCGCTGGTCACCGAAGGCCTCACTCAAATTCAGGAGAAAGCTGCGGGCAAACTCATTCCAACACAAGCTATCCTTACGATTTTCTTCGTAAAATGAACGTGCGTAGCATTTTTGCAAGAGGATTCATGAGGAAAGTTTATATAAAAGTAATGTAAAATATTTTGGATTAATCAGCACCTCAATACGAATAAAAAGATTAAATTGAGCAGAGCTCCGAACTTGGTTCCCTAATAAAATATATTTAATATCGTTAGTAATTTACTTTTTACAGGGTCCAGATATTCTTGGGCATATTCCAGGGTTTATATAATCTTGGGTATTACACCGAAATATTCCTATTGTATCCGTTCATGTACTAGGTGAGCTACATTGCCACAAACTATCACTTCTTTGTGCTATGAACTGGATACACGCAGGTTTCCTGATATAAATATGATCCAAAAGAGTTTTCCAGCGAGAAGACATTATCGGTCCGGGACAGCGACGGCATTTTGTTTGTTTGCTTTGGATCTAATTGTGCGGCAAGAAAAACTCGACGAAAATGTCAAATTCCTCCCTCGGCTCACGGGAACTGCCTAGGCCAGGAGGAGCTTGTGCTGGCGGTGGCAGGGGCGAGTCAATCCACGCCACCTGGATCAAATCCACGGGCAGCCTTTCCGCTAACGCAGAATGTGTCCCCGACAATGGAAATATGTTAATTGGGGGGATTATGAAAACAGATCACGTTCCGTAGCTGTCGCCGGCACGGAGTTCGATTGCTGCCATTGACAACTCGCCCATCGAGCGAAATCGATCGCCACATAACGAGCGGAAGAGGACAGAGGGAGGCGGCCCTGACTCCAATTCCACGCCAGTGGAGGACGAGCGAACATTTGCATGCTGCATAAAAGAGACGCCAAAGCTTACCTGCGAAAGCCTGTTTGTAAACGGTTCTATAGCTCGTGAAGATCCCTCCGTAAATGGATCCACATCGATAGAGCTACCTGCCTATAGAAATACCTACTAATGATTACCCAACCAAAGAACCATAAAAAATGGTTCAATAGCCATTGATTTTCACTTTCCTGCATTTTCCACATTCACTGAGGCACTGCATATCACGCACAGCCCGCGTATCATCAAGCATGGTTTCATCAAACAAATATGCCGATTAATTACTTCAAGCACGCAATCACGCATTCCAACCGTCAAACGATAAAAGTAATCCTTGAGTCAATGCACTCGGGAATTACAGTAGTAATACAACAACAATTCATGCAGAGAGAAGATAACTAATGAATGATAATAATCTAATAGAATACAGCTTTGAAAATTAATCTGCAAGTGACTAGTGCATATAAGACTAAATTGCCTAAAACTTCGTTCCCCGACATGTACATTCCATTGACGAATATTTTTCTGAAAGCCTGGAACGGAAGAAATAAAAGCGTCGCGATATTTTTTAAAATTTATTATTCAAGCTTTAAGTAGCATCACCATATTTCAAGGAAATTGAAATCAGGGGTAGAGAAGTTGAATGGACATTGACCGAGTTGAATTTGCGCCCCGATAAAGATTGTTGCATGCAAAAACACGCCACAAGCATGAATATCATAACTCGGAAAATAATAGCTCGTAGTGTTTCCGATTGATAACTCTTTACGAGCTTAACTCCTTAAATCCTCATTGGAAAGGAAAATAGTTACAGTATTGACTACGATGAAAATTAAATTCTCCTTTTGTTGATTGACCTTGATTACAACAAAGGTTGGCTGGGAAAACGGCCATAAAATGACACAAATTACGGCGAAAATGATCCCGCCAAGTCTTTACATCCAAGGCTATTCGTAAGTCGCTTTAAAATATTTCTTAAAACGCAAGCTCGAAGAAATTAAGGAGCTAAATGTTTCCGCGCCGTCAGTGTCAGACTTGTCTGAAGTGTTTTTCCAAGAAGAAAAACCGACACGACGTTAAATTAAGGAGGGATAAGGATAATTTTCGACTTCCCGAGAACAATCACAAAGTTACCACAGCTTTACAATTTGCACTCCCGGTTAAATGAAAAAAGTTGCTAATTTACATTTCCGTGTTACGATCATCTTAAAATGTTGAAAAGCGCTCTGAGATACTTTCTTTTCGAAATAGAAACTGCAGGAATCGAGATACCTATGGGACAGAAACTTGACGCTGCAAAAGAAATGGAAAAATTTTAGACGCGGGAAAGAGACTGTTCAGCACTTTTTATTGAAGTTGGTGGAATCCCAAAACTATCCAACGGTTACTTCTGCAGCGATAGTAAAATTAGTTAAGTTCCAAGTAAATTGTGTTACATTGCCCTTGTCACCACATAAATAACGAAGAGGACCAGTTGAAATTATTGCTCTGATAGACGAGCCGTGTCGAACTCGACTGGTTTTAACGACAAAAATGGACGTAACCGAATTCCACAAATTAGCGCATGACTGAAATGACTACATTCACGAGCGAGAAAAAAGGCTCATAGGAACAATAAGAAAAGCGGGTATTCATGTAGACAACAGTCGAAATCAAGATACCGTATGCTGGGTACAGGAACTTCATTTCTCTTAAATAGAACGCATTGCATTTTCACGCTGTGGAGACTCATATACGATTATAGATATCTTGCTATTCAGGCTTTTGTTATGCGAGTAATTATTCAATATTTTGCAACAGTTTCGCCGTGCTATGCTGCCAGCTTCGTCGAGATTTTAAGAACAACCTTAAAAGCCCGACGAAGCCGGCAGCATAGAACGGCGAAACTGTTGCTTAATACTAAATAATTAATCGCAGAATCAAAAGCCTGAATAGCAAGATATACACTGAGCTGCGAAAATCTAAAAAAAAAATACATGCGATTATAGTTTCGCTGTTCATAGAATTGTGCCATTATTGTTGCACTGTTTATAGAAACAAGCAAAAATGCAACAGACCCTGCCTATACAGATTGACATGCTTGTAAAGTAATTCTACGAAATTATTCGAAGATATGACTGTCGCGTTCCTTTAAATTAAAGAAACTGATAGAAGATTATATACGACCTGCCCCTCTGTCATGCATGTGGGGGAGCAACCAAATATGTATTAGAAAAGATGAGGGTAATAAACGCGTTATTAAAAGGTGTGTGAAGCGTAATTGCCAAAATATGCTAATTAATACCCCATTAAACATTTTTAAATATTGATATTGTCAAACGAATTTACAAGGGTAAAATAACAGTTTTAAATAAAAAGGCTGATAACGCCTATCAGGTTGATCATCTGATGATAACGTGAACCGTCGAACCAATGGTCGTCAAAATTAAAATTCAATGCGGAAAAAAAACAAAGTATAACCTTTTTGTTCTAAATGAATACTAAGTTCCATAAAGTCACGCCGGAAACCACCTACCACCTTAAGTATTGTTGATAAAAAAGTTGCATATTCGGTTGAAATATAAATCTTCTTTCATCAAATGATTATGAACTATTGTAGACCGAAAACAACATGTAGATAGATAGGTAAACGTCTTTATTGGGGCAAGATTGAGACTATAGAAGTCCCTTCTTCCATCTAACCCCATGTAGACGGCATACGACATGAAGACGGAGGAGTGAGCAACAGGGAGCGCGAGAAGCGATCGCGTCACATTCCCTCGATGTAAGTACCAAGGGGTCCGCCCTCTATCTATACGGGAGATAGGCAACACCGCCGCCCGCCGTATGACTTCACGCATGACGCGTGCAGTGGCTTCGCACGCATCCGCTGACGCATGGCGGACGAGGGAGTGGAGAAGGAGGAGGAATGGATGGCGTGGCGCGTAGCACGCCGGAAGGGCAGAGGAGGCCGTGGGTGGTTTAGTGGGCGGTGGAGGAGGGGGGGGGGGAGCGGGTAGGGGGGTAGCGGGTAGGGGAAGGGGGGAGAGGGAAAGAGAGAGATGTCAACTGGGGTACGTGAAGGGCAGACAAGTCGGGTGAAGATCCCCTGTCGCTCCGGCGAGTTTGTGACCACTCCATGGAGTGGGTGTGGTGGAGCCAACGGTAGTACAGGACCACGGCAAGATTCTCCAGAAGGAATCGGAATTTTGGGCTCTCTTTAAACACATACAAAGATGAGTTTTTTTATACCTCAATTACATTTCGGATTTTAGGTATAATAATTTAAAGTGTGTTTGTCATTTATTTCCGCAATAAACCATTTAAAAAATATACAGGGTAATTACAAAAGAATGCGTCGGTTTCAAAGATATGTATTTTAAAAATGGTACGAGCTACAGAGCTGCATGACCTCTTAAAATGACCGGTACATTCTCTAGTTTTTTTGTAAAAACATCACAAATGTTCAATATGTCCTCCTTGAGTAACCCGAACAATGTCAAGTCGATATTCAAATTCCTCCCACACGCAGTGAAGCTTGTCAGCAATTACGGTCTACATAGCTAAAGTTATGCGTGCTTTCAATTCCACGCTGTTAGTAGGGAGTAGGTACCAGCATAAGATGTTCGATTTGTGCGGTGGATCAAGGTCATATTCACGCCAAAAAGCACGTTGCACTATTGTAACAGACTTACTTTTCGCGTATTGCAACACACAAAACGACTTTTGTTGAGCTGTTGCCATCGTGAAGCTTACGAAAACAATAACTGATTGATAAAAGCTCTTATCTTGGCAACTAGTTCTTCCTAGCGGTAACCGAAAGAACTAGAGGCCATTTCAACCAGTCATTGTAAGAGGTCGCGCAGCTCGGTAGCTGGTACCGTTTGAAAAGTACAGATCTTTGAAATCGACGCATTCTTTTGTAATCACCCTGTACTTTTGCAGTAATAATGTTTTACTTTTACGCTGTTATTTTACCTTTAATTGATTTTTTTTCATGCTAAGTGTTCCCAATTCATATTTTACTAGCGACTCGCACTCAAAATTCGAAACTCAATATTGATTTTTCAGTAAAAGAAAACCTTTTTAAATGCTGTTTTTCAGAATTCGAGCAATGCGAACGCAATATCAGAGTATATTAAGGGATTTTGATGTATTTATAAAATATTAGGGCATTAGAGGGCACCTTTAGGATATTAACTCAAAATAGTTTTCGGTAACAAGAATTTCTTAGAATCTTTAGTTGCAGAATTCCTCTTCTCCTGAGTGCTACGCAACGATAGATCGCTGTTAGGTCATAGCGCATCTGCACCAACGTTCATCGCGTTTGCGTCGATTATTTTTATAAATACATAGAAGTAACTAAATATATGGATAATTATATCCTCCTAAAAGTAGGTTCATACCCAGAATATATTCTTCATTTAACTAAAAAGAAAGGTTTATGAATATCTTGCAAGCGAATTTATCAAGCATAAATCGGAGAAATAGCCCGAGACATTTCTGGCAATTATTAACCCGGTGGGTCGGTTTGACGGGAGGGTAAAGGATAGCTAACGCAGTGAAAAATTCTCGAGGCTGATCACACTCAGAACAGGGGAAAGTTCTGCATTGTAATGCCAGCAATTTCTCGAGGAGTTCTAGGATCCAGGAAAAAAACACTACTTGGGCTTGGCTATGGGTACTCAAAGGCATCATCGGTATTGAAATAAATAAACATACAATGAGAGCCGAAAAATCTTCTTAAGTCCTTGCTTAGAACAAGCTATGGAATCCGCGCGGGCCTTCAACAACCCTGAAAGTTTTACCGTGAGCATACGATTTTTAAGCAAGCTGGCATATTAAATTCAATACGATAATTGTGATATAATTATTTTAATATATGTTATTACCTTGAAAGTTATAGATTGGCTAACAATTTTCAAGTTTAGTCGCGATTTTAAGCCGTGACTTCTCTCTTTAATTACACTTTTCGAGCGGTACATGTCCTAAGCTGCCGACGCATGAACCCACCTATCTACGACTCTCATTAGAGTGCATTCTTTCGAGATCCGCCATAAATTAAGGTGGCTTTCCTAAAACGTGATCGGCATTTTGTGCAAGAGGTTTCCATATGGCATATCCAGCATTGTGGGCTTAATCACGACAGGTTTCGCCGTAACCGTATGAAATAAAATTTGTTAAAATCATAAAATATTTAGCTATGACAGCACCTTACAATGACAAACGATGATGAAATATTTTAAACTGTTTTCAAGGTAAAAGCATTGACATTCAATTGCCTAGTAATAATTTTTAATTGGATACACCTGGCAACACAAGATTTGAGATATGGAAGCAGTTTATTAGAACATATTGTTACATGGAGAAGGCGATAATATAGGCTTGGACCACGACGGTAGCAAGAGAGAGCGCGGAAGCAGTGCAGAAGTGATTTTTAAAAGGTGACCGATAAAGATGAAATAGACGGAGAGACTTACGAATGAAGAAGTTATGTGGAGAGCATCTTCATATAAAATTGCGTTACAAGAAGGATATTACATGAAAACTCAGGAAGAAAAAGAGACACACTCATTGAGTACTTTGAGAAGCAACAGTAAGCAGAATAAAATTAGAAGACATCAATTGAATGAATTACCGAGGAAGACCAAGGATGGAATACACCAAGAATTATTATGAGAAATATCGAAGCAAGGATTAAAATATAGTGAAGAATTAAAGCGGTTGGATGAAATGAGACCAGAGTGAAGATTATCAGAAAAGCAGTCTTCGGACCACTGATGATGATGAATATCACCAGATCTAGAGATACGATGAATACCACCAGGAAGAAAGTGAAAAATTATAGAAAAACAGCGTTCGGATAATATTACCAAGTCCACATACCTTGAAGTCATACTACCACATCGAGAAGACAAGCCCGCCATGATTGGCAGCGCAATGGATGGGCGACTTCAAATGCTTGAATGTAGTTCACCGAAATTCGAGAACTTGTGAAAAACAGCAAATTCATTCAGGGAGCTCCAGGCCTTTGTGGTTGACTTGCAAAGAAATAACCCCACCCTCCCCACCGCGGATGCCATTTTCATTGCCAAAATATCGATCGATGCTGCGCGAGACAGGCAAAACACAAGGGCTTCTTCCCCCAGAAAGCTGCTCTCTTCTCCCATTCAAATTCAGAAAGAACATTCCGCTCTAACCCTTGGGGAATTTCTCCCTCGTAATTGCAAATTCTTTAATGGACCACAGTTGAAAATTGGACCACAGCTACTTGATGCTTCGCATACTTCCTCCGGTATCTATAACATTAAAATATATCCTCCCGAAGAGAACAAATTCTTCAAAGTATGCCGTAAACAGCGCAGCGCCATGTTCACGTTAGAAACATTAATTTGAACGAAGCAAATTATTGGACTCCTATTGGGAATTTAAAATAGGATTTAATCAAGGGCGACCACATTTAATCCAAAATGCCTACTAAACATGTATATCTTTCATAAAAATATATCCCTCAATTAGTATTTTCAGCCAAAAAATTAATAACCACTTAGTTTACCACATTTATGCTAAAATTTGTTAAACTTTTCAGGCATGTTTCATCAGCCGTTCAATTAATTGCCAAACGGACAATTCGATAGTGCCAAGTTAAGACCGTGCCTATTTTAATAATAGCCTTATTCAATTTACGTAGAATTTGAGAGAAATATAGAAGAGGTAGCAAATTGATTAAATACCGTCAATAATGAAACACTCATTTGATACACACATGCCCAACTCTCTAGGAACGATAGCAGAGAGAAGCTGAATAAGGAAATAGTATTCATAGTCATATTATAGTATTTTACAAGACAATACATACCAAAAAGTAATCCAGGCGCATTTCATGAGATAGGATTTGATTAAAATTTCGATAACGTCCAAAAACGTTACGAAAGAGGAAGAAAGGAACTATTTTCTATTGCGGCATTTACGAGAACTACCATGAACGAGAATATATTATAACTTAAATATTTATGTAGCTTTGCCAAGGAGTTTTTTTTACCCAGAACTGCTGAATGAGTACCGCATACAGCAGTATATTAATGAAGCAGCGAAATAATCCGTGAATGGATTTAAGAAATAGGTACCGAAAAGGCATTCAAAAATAAATTTCTATAAATGAGGGAGGACGCCGTTCTTCGAAAGGAAATCGTACTCCAGCGAAAAAGAGAATGCACAATAGAACTCAAAAATACGCGCCCCGACGTTCGGAAATAAGCAAAAAAATACTTCCGTCCTTACAACATCATCAAGTTAAGACCATCAATCTTGGCTATCGACGTGACAATAAGGCTCGGAGGAAAAATTGAGGCGAGAGTTTATCAATCATGACAGCTTCAAGGGGGGAGGGGGGGTGGCAAGAGTGAGAGAGTAGAGATATGAAGGGTGTTTGGCGGCGAAGAAGAGTGGGTGGGTATGAGGGGAAGGTGGGTTGCATGGATGAAAGGCGCTATAAAGGCGAAAGGGCGCGGAGTTATTTCCAATGTCTCCGAGAGAGGCGAGAGAGAGGTTGGGGATGGAGAGGAGGAAGAGGGGGAGAAGAAGACGAAGGAAGGAAAAGAGAATGGGAAGAAAGAGGAAGAGAAAGGAAGGCAAGGCCGTGACAGTGGAGGGAGTACACAAAGTGGAAGTTTTCACACACACTAGACCTCTTCCTTCTTCAGCCCGGCATAGGGACGCGCGCCTGTCAGAATTGGAAATTCCGGCACATCTCTTCTCCTTCTTATTCCCTTTAATAGAAAAGCCGCGCTGACTGGCAGGCAAGCTGAAAAATAAGGAGGATGGAGGTCTGGATGCGCGCTCGTGGCTGTGTGGAGGCGAGGTGGGTGCATTCTGAGGTTTTAAGAGCAGTGGGGGAGCAAAGACTTCTAAGCATCACGCACGGGGGCGCGAGCGTCTTGAAAGGTGGCAGCAGTTGGGGGATTTTCCCTCTTTCCTTCCTTCTGGGGCCGTTTCCTCCCATTCCCCTCCGCGGGAGATGAAGGCGCGCGCCCTCTCCCTTTTACTCCCGCGAGAGGAGGAGCGTTGGATCTTGAGGGAGAGCCAAGGATTCCTCCTCGGCGCGGGTAAATTCAGGGCGGCTCACTCCCGCATGAGGGAATCCCCCGAGCCACAGCCACCACGCCGCATCCCCCGCCGCATCTTGCCGCCGCTCACGGGGGTCGGGTGCGGCAGTCGACGGGAATGCCGCGGAGGCGCTCGACTGGATAAATGTTTGGGAATATTCCTCCGCGCCGGAGGCTGAAGAGACGCGATGTCTTTGGTGAACAAAAGGCAGTAGCGACGATGTTTTAAACGAACTCGCGGAGCGGTAGCCGGGAAAGTAACTCTGGGATACCCCTGCGATCGGAAAAGCGTGCGATACTCCAGTGGAATATGCAGGTCGAGGAAATTTTTAATAAATAATTCCGTAAAGAGCCGCCCTAATGATCGACACGGAAACGTCTAAATTCCACCCTGACCATTTTTATTCCGTGTTTATATTCGATGAAAAAAGTGTGCTATAAAATTGAGAGAAACATCCTTTTATTAAATAACAATTGTGTAATAAAAATCAGCTTGGAGAGAGAAAATACTATAACAAGTCGAAGAATTTTGCTAACTAGGTAATCATACCAGTGACGGAATAAGCAAGAGATATAGAGCGCTGAGTAGCAAAACCAAAACACGCACTCGATCAGCAGAAGAACCAACCGACAGCTAACTAATCAATCTTGGGAACAAGGAACACTTCATGAAAACCTTTGCTCAAAGGAAGCTACGACAGTGGCGTTTCTACCATAACAGCAGCAGAATAGAGAATATTGGAAGCAATGGAAACATAGTGTTATCCAAGGATAATGTCCATCCTTGGATAACACTATGTTATCCATCGATGTCTCCGAGAGAGGCGAGAGAGAGAGAAGGATGGATAACAATGGATGAAAGTCCAAGCGAATCATCAACAAAGAGGTCTTCCGAAGACCAAGAGAGAAAAAATTTTAAATGAAATCTCTGAGAAGAGGAAGAGAAACTTTCTGGGTACACTCTGAGGCATAACTGTCTCCAGGAAACACTTATGGATGGAAACATGAGTGACAGGGGTAATCAAGGAAGACCGACAATGGAGTGCTTTACCCAAATTATTGAAGATGTTACAAAAAGGAAATTGAGACCAAATGAATCGGGCTAAAAGTGAGAGAAGAGTTCGAGCAGACCGATTTTCAAATTAATGATGAAGATTATCACTTTAAGGGGCGATATGGACTGAAAGGAAGCATTCCACCCCTTTTAGACGGCTTTTCTGCAAATTTTCCCCATTTTATTATCGGTCAATTATTCACAACGAACAAGATACATCTGCAGATGGTGATTATCGCAAACGGGGCCCCACCTAGAGGGGATATCAAGTACTTTTCTAAATGTCGCAATAGGAGGAGATTTTATCCATATAGGAATTGAAAAGGGCGACAAAAGTGGGTGAAAGAGCACTACAATGAATCGACTTCTGCTTGAATTGAACAAGAAATATCCTAATTGTAAGTCTTTTAGAGTGCATCCATAACTACTGTCGGCGCAAAAATTATGCGACCCTAAGTTTGAGGCCGAATTTAAATAGAATGCCTGGGCCGATTGCAATGAAACAAACGTCGTCACGCAGCCTGTTTTATTTTCCGTTGAATGGTTTTTATTATGATTTTAAAAATTTGCCGATATGCCGTTTCTCCCGCGAAACTGAAAAAAGAGCCCATTTTTGGAGCCTCTCACAGAAATTCCGAACTTTGCTGGATTACTTTATAATTAGTCTTGGTATAATCGCCGTCAGATTTTAATACAGCATTATCTCATCCTTTTTTAGTTTTCTGAAAGTTTCGATTTTTAACTTAATTTGTTACAGAGCTGTTTTTAATTTTGCGGATCAACTATATCTCCGTTCGTACGGGTCGTAGGGACGTGGACGTGACACCGCTGCCTTCGTCTTGAATTCAGTATTACGGTCCCAGAACTTTTGCAAACATGAAACCAAAGGCATAATTTATAGCGATTTAATTTAACGCCGTGTAACTCACTGTTGGCGAAAGTGCGCTCTGCGAGTCCGCGTCGCGGGCAGAACGCGCGCACAAGCCTTAATAAAATATGTGATATAAATAACACTCGCGATAAATTATTCCTTTGGTTACATGTTTTCAGAATATATAGTATATATTTCAGAATATTCAGCCTCGTACTCAGGGTTACATAATTTTTGCTCCGACAGTAATGCAAGGCTATTTGGAGCGAACTGACCTCTATACCCAGAGCACCTTCATAATATTTTCTCAAAACTACTCACAGGGATACATTACAATGACAGCAGCTTTAGATATTTTAGTAAAACGTAAGGGCATGAACCAAGGACTGGATTTAAGTTACGTCGCATGTAAATCAAACTTTTTGAATGGTTGCTTCGTAATTTCGAAATTAAGATAATCCGTCACATGATGCACAACACATTCCCTATTCTGCCTCGCAAGGTAAATCACTACGGAAGGACATATTTTTCCATTAAGTATAATTCATTCTCACAAATACGTGAGCAGAATTATAGGAGGAGGACCAATCCTAAGAGAGAGAGAGAGAGAGAGAGATTTCCTCGGTATCGTAGTTCTTTCTTAGAATAAATATTGCCATCACTCGCTTTGAACTCCGACTGAAAGGCGACAGTTTACAATACAAATTTGGGTCACTAAAATATACCTAACACAGAAAATAAGTCACAGGAAATGCAAATAGCCACTGGAGAGTCTTACAACTTCAGGATTATCGATTTACAATATCGTGTGGTAAATTTAAGTTTAGGCTGATTGACGTGAACCCGCATCATTCACTAATTTAATACGCCCTTCACTAAGACGTGAATCTTAATTAAACAAAAAACAATAAAGTTAATACCAAATACAATAATAAAAAGCATATTCGCATCAAATTAAGGACATCTCCCCAGTAAAACAGCTAATTGCGACACTGACATCGATCTCATTATTAAAATTATTCCTGCGTCAGATTCTCGAATATACATTACTAAAGGAAAAAACCCCGAAATGCATTAATGAGTAGAATAATAAGGAAAATAGCAATAGCAAGAAGATCTGCCATGAGAATTGAATGTTTTAGCTACAGCTACGCCCACACCGTTATTTATGTACCATGCTGACATTTATTTATCATTTCCACCCCAGATTCACGAACAACGATACTCATAACACTGGACAAAGCAAATCACAGCTCTCCAAATGTGTAAATGTGAGGGAATGGGATAAGAGGAAACTGGCGGGACATTTTAAGAGACGTGCTGGCCGAGAAGGGGAGGAGTCGCTGAGACATCTTTTATAATAAATTGCTGCGTGCATGACGAGAGTGGTGGCAGGGGGTGTCAGCGGAGGAGGAGGAAGGTGGATTGGGGGGAATGGAGTGGCAGCAAGAAGAAGAAGGCATCCTTTCTCATTGCCTTGGATCGATCCTGGCACGACGAGAGCGGCCACAAAATGTGCCTCGCCGAGTTAAACGACGGCGACGAATGCCGAGGCACCACGAGGCGGGGAATTCACAAAAAATAAATAAAAAACGCAAGCCAAGACGGAAGAGCTGAAACTTGGAGCTGGATTTTACGGGGGATTCTTCCTCACGACCATCAAGTGAAATCTCTGCTTAAAGAGAGCAAGAAATGAAGTGGCAAGGAGACATGTATACATTTCGCTAACACCAGCACTGAGGGTTAGCGTCGTCTTCGGCTGAAATACATCCCCATTCTAGGAAAGGGCTTGCCCGACTGCACAGAACATACCATCACAACAATAAAAATATTCTAACAGCCCTGTAACATGATAAGTTAAGAAACGATAATCATGAATTTTTAAGTTCAGCTTTAAACATTTTCAATCCATGTTAATTTTCCCAGCGATTGTCAATTACGGAGTTTTTAAAAGATTTTAGGTGAAATTATTAAACCCAAAGACGCTGAACTACGGCTAACACTATTGACTAGAGCACTCAACTATTACGATACGTGATTGCTACCACAGACACAAATCGAAGTTTCTCCACCTCTATCATTGTCTAGTAATTCCACGATTTACCTGCAAAATATTATCCTTTAACATGACGAAATTAGCAAAATCATATCTTATCCCGCGAAATCATATGTTATCCCGCGAATATTTGGGCATTAAGGAATAACTCAAGAGCTCCACGTTTCACTTCGTTGAAATGAACAGGAGTATAATACGCATACATTTTGTTTTTGCACACAATGTACCCACTTTTTCACAGAAATTTATTTAATATGAGGCGTTTCACCACAATGCCGTATCGTGGTGAAACGCGTCGCACCAATATTTCTGCGAAAAAGTACGATAAGCTTTACAATATTATGAAAATAACTTCAGTATGAAACACGATGTACCGATATCGATTCATTATTAAATAATCTCAATATGTTTATTAATAACCCGTGTTACTGGTTTTCACTCGTAACTTTGCAGGAAGAAGAACCTTCAGGATAACTCATTGAATGAAACTCATTGAATGAAATCTAGCCTGATCGATAGTTATTACCGACTGGATAATTCTGGAAATAATAATTTTCAAAATGGACGATATTAATGAAAAATAAATAACAGAAAGGATATTCCAGTGATTTTTTGGAAAAAACTATAGTATCCTATAACTATAGTATACGTTGTTATTTGTCCATTGTAATTGGCCTTGAGCTGTTTTTGGATGTGAATAATAAATAAATAAATATCCCAAAGTGTAAATATAATTAATTCAACGCCTTTAATGATTAATAAACTTGAAAACTGTAAAGCTTATGAAGAAAAGTTCACATGACCGGTAATCAATAAGCTCTGAAAGAGCTTCACGCAAACGAAAGACTATGCGACATAAAGCATTTCTGTCTGAAACACCCGATGAATTCATTATCGATGCATGTAACTTAAATGATAGGTTCAGGTATTAAAATCCAGTCCCTGAGGTTGCCAAAATTGGTTTCCAGTTAATAGGTTTTTGAAGAACTTCATACCCGCTAAGGAGAACCTTTGGTCGATATCCCATATCCGGGGCGATGACGCCATATCAAATTGGAACCTCGAAAATGGAAATTTGAACCTAGTTATATTTGGCCATGGGTAAACAAAACGTTTTTCTAAGAGGTAAAATAAAAAAAAGCCCAGATGTTAATTAACAATTGACATAGTTTGTGATCAGTAAGTAACACCTGAAGAATCTTGAGTAAGATGATAATGTCTAGAGACCGATTTTAGATCGGATTGCAATTTTGCTTTTAGCGAATTCTTGAAGATATCACATGTGATGAGCCTGTTAATTTTTTAAGCGTCTCTGAAAATCACGTGGTCGCAAATCCACCAATTGCTCACTTCTCTGGTCCCCAATTAATTCCAAGTCTCAAGGTCGCAAATGTTTTACCATATTTTAAAGTTATAAACTAAAATACTAGATTAATAATTTCTTTATTGGTCACAGCTTACGCCAATTACGATCAATTTAGTATACCATATATTTAGAGGAACACACACGACCATGCCCGGGATTGTGAAAAACCACCAAGTAGAGAATGGCACCCAAGACCTTAGGGATGGCAGACGAGGACATTACTTCGCCGCCACCGAGACCTTCTTTTCTTTGAAGTCCCCATCGACTCCCACGCTTTTCATGATTTGGCCCGAAAATCTCTCCTGGATTCAAACTCGGTTCCTAAAGGAATTTTCATGAAGATCAGACCTAGCCGTATGAATTTCTCGTACCTAAAATCCACATGATAAATGGTGTCTCATCATAATCATTAGAACTATTTTTAAAATAAAGTTTTCATACATACACAAATTAATTGCAGTACAAGAAAAGGTAAAATAATATTAGTGAAAAGAATATTCCCCAGCAGTTAGCAAACTGAAGATCTGTACCTACGCATTAGCCAGCAAGTCTGCTCTTCTATGGACGCGCCAAAGTTCATAACTAGTTCCATAACTATTTTTTCGTATTTTTCAACTCCTTATAAAAAGTATACTTCACCATAAACTAAAAATCCACATAAATTAAGTTCCGTCTTAGGAGTACAGCCCTACAACACTTAATTTGAGCAGCAGCTAAACATAATTCTAAATATATTGATATTAAATTATAAATAACGAATGAAAAAATAGACTTGCGGACGAAGGAGACAGTCCTTGACTATGAGAACTCGTTTTCAATAAAGGCGAAATAGTACTAAGGGGATAGCGACCAATTCCGGAGGATATCAATGCTTTTGCGACACAGCCTTGGGGATTCTCTGGTCGATCTCCTTTAGTGAACGCCACGCACGCCAATAGGGATCCCGACCAAATCCCAAGTCGAAACAAAGAAACGCCATTACTATTCGCTGGCCAACTTATTTTTGCGACATCCCCAAGGACCAGAAAATAACGATAAATAAGAACGAACCCTTCGGTAGAGGAGTTAGAGTGGCTTCTCTTGTAATTTCTAATAATGGCGACGTTACAGATTTTATTAACGGATGGGCACGATATGCCGTGAAAGTTTTACATACGGTAGCACTCATGAGCAGAAATCTCAATCTGATAGTTAAAAATAGGATGCTCAATGTATGAATTTCTCTCTTCAGAAGGGCGCTAAAATTATAACTCCAAAATGAAACGAACTCACGATTAATTATGTGAAGCGGTTTCAGTATCGAATACAAAATCCATTGATTCAATCCTTGCCCAAGATCTTAATAAGCGTGGTCGGAATGTCCATTTCATTAAAGTTCAATGAAACTGCGGCCTCTCCATCGACCTCCAACAAAAACAAAATGTGAAGAGGATCACATTTTTTCACCGGCTTTTTTAACTTCTGTAACTTCGCTGATAAAATTCATTCGGGGTTTGGATAAAAAGGGAAAAAATGGATTTGCATACTCAGGTCATCAGCAAAAATATACGGCATCTGTAATGCATACAAAATCAAAGGAGATACAACTACTATTCAGCTGAATTATACTTTCTATTGGATCCCACTATGTTTCACCACAGGTTTTACCGAATTTCCGGCCAGTTTTCAAGAATAAATGTTTAGAGGATTATTGTTCGAAACTGTAAATTATGGATGATATAAATCAACAAAAAGCCTGGATACAGACAAAAGGTATTTAAAAAAATATAATATATAGATTGGGTGGTTAATATAGCAGTATTAACGAAAAAAATGAGCTAAAAAAACAATTTTCTACAGTGAGTTTCTAATGAAAATAAGGGCATATTTACGGAAATAAAATAGCATTTCAAGACGAAAGTTTCAATGAAGACTGGAAATAAACTCTTATTCAAATGATAGGACAGGTAATGTAGTTCCTGACGCTAGCGACAAAAAAATCGCAGGAAGAAATTAAACCTTTTTATAGTTTATTGCGCCGAGGAAACTAGTGAACTGAACTATCAACTGAAATGATCGAATACGTAAGGTTCCAAAATAATCCTAAGGGGATTTTCTATTCGTCAACTTTTGCACCTCATTGTTTTTTAATCCTTCTGCAATACTAATACCCCATTTAAATAATGTTTCAAAGGCGAATTCTCGAGGGATAGCGTCCAAAAATGGTGCTTCTCCCCCCACCCTCCCCCTCGCCCCCGATGGATGCAACTTCCAGAGGTGGGGGAGTCCCTCTGAACTTTCAAAACTGGTATTAAAATCCTTGGGGAAAGGAAATGGGCCAAGACGGACTGCTTCCCGACCCACGAATGTTTAATCAAAGGAAGGGCAGTGCGAGAAGTTTCGAAAGAACGAGGAAAAAAGTTCGCTCCAGTCCATAACTTCGAAACACAAGAGCTGGCCGGGTAACAAGTTTTTCGTAGTTTAATAGTAGCTCACAATTTTTGCCACACACTATTAGTGCGGAGTATTTTTTACTCATAAACAAGTTTCATTTTCAAACGACGGCTTCAAAGACAAAGTCGTACACATCTCCGTGATAAATAAGACCAAGGCTAATGAAGATCGACGGAGACAGAAGCAAATTCAAAGTTCTCTTATTTGCGTCATCGAAGCATTGATTTCCTACAAGTTGTGAGAGATGGACATGAGAACTTCAGTTGAAAAAAGACTGATACATTGCACAAATGAATGATTCCAAGGATCACGGTCAATCTGAACAGCTTTCAGAAACCCTCCCGTTGATCACCGCATGCGGCCAGAGAAAGTGCCTTAACATGCGCCTCTCGTCAAGAGACACGGTGGCAAAAAGATCGAAGGGCATGCACTTAAAGAGCCATTAAAACGATCACTAGCAATGACGAACATTTCCAAATCTCGTCGCAAATCGGCCGTCTGAGGTACTCATAAGCGTCAACCTGGAAATGATAAGTATAATTTCTTTTAACAGTGCACATATTTAACTGCAGAAATACCAAAGTTCATTCATAAATACACCAGATCCAATTTCCATAACGGTGGGTAATCGAGGAAATCCGATTCCCGAAAAAAATCAAACAGCATCGCGCTAACTGCTGGCGTTACCGATCTCCGATAGCTCCTCACTCAACCCGCAAGTGATTGCCTTCGCCTTCGTGCATCTTCGATAATCCGAGACTACCTCTTCAATAATCGGGATCGAGATGATAAACATGTGCTTCACTGAGTTTAATCGCCCTTGAAAATCGAGAATGATACAATGGGGAGCTGATATTTACGCATGAATAGACGAGCTTATCGATAGAAAAAAAGCATTTCGACGTACCGTACAAGTCCGAGTTACAAAATGGAAAATAGTTATTTCTGTCTCGCGGCATTTGCATGAATATTTTCACTCGTTGGGACTTCTCACTTCGAGGGATGAAGAAAAAAAACTCCAATGTGTTCATTCGTAGATGAAATCTGAAAGTGGTAGAAGAGACTTTTGGCATGCATGGTCATAAAAAACTACGCCATCTTTTTAGTAGCCCAAGTACGTACCGAGGAATTAAAACTGATGAAGCTCACCTGAATTATAAGATGAGTTGCATAATAACTTACAAACAAGAATATATCTCAGCCATAAAGCGCAATATGATATCTTATCTATCTAGTACTCTGCAGCATCTTATTAGATAAGGACTACATGCATCATCAATACTCCGCACATTGTTTCTTGACCTTAAAATGTATCGTGCCAACAACTTTGACAATAACAAATTGGTCTTTAATATTATTTAAATAAAACCAGTTACGAGATGTAGGATTCGGGACACGGGACGGGCTACAGAACATTAGTAAATTTCATGAGATTACAGAGTTTAAATACTAAATATCATTTCAAGGGATACATAGCGTAAAGCCTGAATCACACGATCATTTTTTCCATCATTTTTAAGGGATAGCTCCAATGATAGCTCAAGGGATAGCTTTCCCTACAGCTCTGACGTCATCATTTTTCAGGGATAGCGGCAATGATAGAGATTGCCATCATTTTTTCCATCATTTGGTCCTGTCCTTTTTTCCGTCCCTGATCACGTACAAGAATATGAAGTTCAGCCAATCAGAGCGAAGGGAAGCAAATTGCGATTGTGTCGCCGCAAGTGACTTCTAGTCGAACGAGCTCGGTAAACGTGAAAGTGGTAGGACAAATTTCCCGGCAATTATGCGAGCACCTACAGAAAAAATGATCGTGTGACCGGAAAAATTACAGCTCGAGCTATCATTGGAGCTATCCCTTGAGCTATCATTTAAGCTATCCCTGAAAAATGATCGTGTGATTCAGGCTTAACATTAATTCAAGCGAAACCATCTTTTTCTACCGTGAGTCTTATCAACATTTTTACGGTTCTATGGTTATTCAGCTTCCAAGTGCCGTGTTTTCCCTGGGGATCCTAGTATAATAGGATTTTCAAATCTTATGTTTCCTCTTTTTTACGTAAAACAGGTTAAATTTTGTTTCACAAGTTCTTTAACCGTCAATTAGCTTTTTTAAACCTCTCCAAAAAATCTGTTTTCTACAAAATATAAGCCTGGTCAACAAACTTTTATAGGCATAGGGATGAGCTGTTCTCAGAGCGTATTTGTCTGGCAGAGACACGGTCACAAATTGAATGCGCCAATCATAGAAACTGACGGACAAACTCCGATCACTGGAGAGTACACAACTGTGGCCACGCCTTCCCTCCCCGCAGCGACAACTCCCACCGAGCCCTCGCAAATACGCACACATCCCTTAGCAACCCCTCGCGCATTCCACCTACCCTGCCACCCCCTTGCGGTAGAGCCACGGAAGAGGATCGAGCGAGGATATGCTATATCCCAAGGGAGGGAGACGGGCCCGGGATGATGCCATCCCCAACGACATTGGAATTTTTCGATATCGATCAAATATGCTTCGAGGAAACAAAAAAGAAAACCAAGCACCAACGCATAGTGCATCGGAGAGGACGCAGATGGAGTGAACGGATGGCGGGTTACAGTAGGTGAGGGGTAGGGAGAGGGAAATGAGGGACGGGGATAATTAGAGGGAAGAGGAACCGACGAAAAGAAGACAAAGAAGACGACGCTAAGCATGGGAGAGGACACAGAGCACTCCTGAGTTCTCCTATTTCCCAGGGCAGGCGTAATCTTACGAGTAAGCGGGAGGAGGAACATGGATATCACGAAGTGGTCGCAGCGCAGACAAGAGAAGAAAATAACATTTTTTTTGTCTGGCAGGGAGACTGAGAGAAAAGAGACAAGAGTGATGATATCCGTTGACATAGTAGACGTGAAAAAAAAATTTCTCCGACTCAACGAAAAAAAAATCTCTCCCGCTCCATTAAGCATACGAATGCAGTTTTTCTTTCACTTGGACAGGGATAATAAGAGCCACCCTTCTGAAAAGTTGGCGAAGACGAAATTAGAGGAACCATTGTGTAGGACGCTGACGGCTGAACGGCATTTTCCACAAAAAGCTATTATACTACCAACCAACAAACGAGAATCGAGCATCAACATTTTAACAGTTTCTATATTGTACAGATACGAAGATCGAGAAGAGCCAGTCGATGATACTCTGAGAGACATTAATGTTCCGCCTAAGAAGAAAGCTTCGTTTCAACTATACATTGCTAAACATTACAACGTACTGGCTATGAAGAGATTTATGAAGAGAAACTTGTTAGTATAAACTTAGTATAGTATATCACGTACGCAATTACTTAGCTCGAGAAGTCAAAATATTTATATCCTCTTCTTTGGCACAAACACAACTTATGATAAAAATTAAGTGAAAATCTAATGACTTACATTATTCATAGATTAATCTAACATCCGAAGGTGAATAAAGGAAGCTAAACAATAACTTAATGGCGAAAAAGATGATATTCCTAAAATAGTTAGGATTTCATAAAATACAATCGTAGGAATTAGGTATCCAATGAATTGCTACTTCACATTTTTGAATAAGCATCCAAGAACACAATTTCATATGATAATCGTGCACTGGTACCAGATTCAGGAACTAAGAAAACCATGAGATAAAGAAGACCTATCACGCGAGAAGTTGATGCCAAGACAGAGTTTACACATAAATCCATCCTGGGCCTAGCAAAGCTGTTTGTTCCTCGTCTTAAAGCAGTAAAGACGAGGGTCTCAGACATCAGCGTACGCTGTATATTGTATTATATTGCAATTGCATCGACCGTTTATTACCTCGATTCCACCAATTACAAAAAATGTTTACAATCAGGATGAGGTCAATGATCAGGCCTGAATGTTATTTAAATCGCACGTGCACAGGTGGGTCTTGGTACCTGCCTGAAATCTTTTCCATATACCAAAAGAACCATCGGTTTTACTTTTTTAAAACATTCAGTTTATGCAACATTATTTCCAGCTTCGTACCAGTATGCATTCCATCTCCCATTATGCCAACCAAAATCCATTCTTCTTTCTCTTCTCATCCCTAAAGCTTTCCCTTCCGTTACGGCCTCCAACATTCATGTAAGTTTAAATACTTCTTCTCGCCTACTTTCCTCTCTTTCCGAATTTCTTCCACCAATTTTCGCTCCAACCCTAAAATATTCGAGACTTATTAGTTTAACTTCCTTCCAATTCAGCATGTTACTTCCATACTTGAGAACTAAAAATGACGGGCTAACTTTACTCGAAAATTACTTTCAGGAAGCTAATAATATGAAAAAATATTCTCGTCAGTCTCGGCTAACATTCAGTTACTTAAGGGTAAAGCTTAAGGATAAAACTAAAGAGCGTTCGAGCCGACGACACCAATTATTATAACCTAAGTAGACGGCATTCCAGAGACAAGGAGTGTTTTAAGGAAACCAAGCATATACAAAACGACATAGTTTTCTTACTTATGAACATACAACCGGGTGATTCCCAGATAACCAGAGACTTTTAAACGAATGGAAAAATCCCAAGCTAAACCACCGCGAAAAGCAACAGAATGTGTCCCGGAAATACCACACCTCGACAGCTTTTCCTAAGTGTTTTCAATCACGAGCGTGCTCAGGGGACGTTCAAAGTTTTTCAACCGCATTATCTCCCTGAAAGTGGATTACAAAACGAATTCATTACACGGCTGGCAGAGTGGGAGGGAGAAGGGGGGGTAGAAAACGCCTCGCATCCTCCTTGAATTGGACCCTGGAGGAGGAGGGGAGAATTCTTCCGTGAGACTTCGCACGGCAGAAGGAGAAGAAAAGGGAAGCGGAGGTGGGTGGGCGCACAGTTCTCCCGACTGCGGAGACACGAGATAAAAGCTGAGCGATAAAAGAGTGCGAGAGACAGCGGAAGAGAGAGCTCCATAAATAGTCGCCACGGTGACAAACGGGGGAGAGGGTGGTTTCCGTAAGGCGGCGGCATTAAACATAGAAGTCACTCCTACACTCCTTGTATAGCAGTGGTGCAACGAGTCACTTCAAGTACAGGCCTGTAGGAATACCATACGTAACCATGGACTTCTATGGCAATATTGGTCGATAGGGGAGGTAATCGGTACACTATCGACAAGGTTGACACTTCTGCGGAATATAGACTGGCTTCTACTCTGTTTGCAAGTAGCATTGCGATTCTGAGATAAAATCGCATCGCATCCGGTGATACCTTGTTCACATTAATCGGGGATAAAAATGCAAACATCAAATGTTTGGCGGAGGAGGACTTATTGCTACACACGTCAATATTTATTTTTAACCAGAAGTTTTCTGTTGCTAGATGTTACTTGACGGGAAGAATTGTGACTGGTATTATCATCAATAATACGGAATAAAAATATTCCAAAACTTCATACGCTTTTTATACGTTTTTCATATTAAATTTCAATTCTACAAATATATATGTGAATTCCATGAATGCTTGAGAAACACGAAGAGAATGGTGTGATTGATTATTTGCCAAAATTAGGCAATTTTCCAAATGTTCATATTTTACTTCCGCCATTCGTTTGCGAATAAGCCGGAAGTAGTTATAAACGTCGACACATATCCACACTCGGCCACGTTCAGGAGGGGGGAAGGCGCTTCATGGAGGGAATAAAGCGTAAGAGGCGGAGAAGGCGGCAGGGGGTGGTCGAGGGGGGGACGTCGGTCATAGTTAGGGAACATGATTTGTTGAAGAGGAGTGTACGGGGGGGGGGGGGGGGTAGGAGTGGAGCATCGAATATAAGGAGAGCGTCCCGTCTCGTTAAGTCGCCCGCCGAGTGTCGAGGGGAAGAGCGGCGGAGGCGGGCAAGAAGTTTGGGCAGCGACGCGGGAGCGAAGAAGACGTATCAGACTGTGGATAAGATTGGACGGCCGAATGCAATGGGGTGGAGGGGCGGGGGGAAGACAGAGAGCATACATTTACATCTGCGCTTGTTAGTTGGAGTTCTTTAAGTTGAATGGAGTTCCATGCGTGACGACCTATCCGATCGTCAATTGTAGTGTTCGTCCGCCTGGGACGACTAATTGTGAAGGACCATTTGATACCTGCTTATGTACGAGTTATCTATCGCTATCTTCTGGTAAGGTAGTTTGGTGAGATATTCCTCTGGTCATAATGGAGGCAATCTTCGAATTTTATCTTTAGATTTCAGCGTCTGTAAGAAGAATGAAGTAAATTTTGTAATATTAAAGACGCAAAAATATAGTTATATATGACAAAACTTCTTAGTAATTATACAAATATAATTACATAAGTCTCTAACTTGACTAATGTTTTCACGACGCACGGTGAAAATGCCTTCACAACAGGTTTTTTTGCGAATCTGTAAAAATTACTGCGGTGAGTAATTAATTATTTTTTATAAATAGTAGAGCAAACATACAAACTACACACTGTTAGTTTTTTGACGAAATATAGGAGTTAGAAATTCCTAATTTTTTCAATATTCCCCCTCTGGAGCGCACAGCCGTAATCTATCTCATGTAAAACACCTTACACCTGTATTTTTAAGCAAATTGCTCGAAAAGTAGTTCAACAAGGGGTAAATATTTTGATATCATTGGAAAGATGGGAGTTTTTTTTTCAAAATGAGGTCAAATTCATCAAATTCTAATTGAAGTGGTATCTCGCTCAAACGACTTTAAATATTCTAGTTTCCCTAAATGGCTGAGTACTATCTACATTTTATCGGCGCGCTTCGAGACCACCCAGCTCTAACACGCCCTACCCAGCAACCCACGGCAAGGGGGTTTACGGCACAAGCCACGAAAAGGCTGTCATCATAGGTATACTTCTCAATGTTTCAGGCGTCGCATTTTGAAAGCTCTTCATGCTAGAAAATTGAATAAATTACCTACCAAGATACAAATTTAAAAAAAAATGGAGCTTAATTACACAACATGTTTCTCAGCTCTACATTGTCATCATGATGAGGGACAGGTTACACTTTATGGTGGATTTATAAAGCTGAAACACTTGTTATGCAATAAAGTATTAGCATTTCAGTCGGATAGAGCTAATTAATTCGATCTCCAGTAGGGCATGGTAGACAGTCTACAAAATAAATAATAGGCTCATCCAAAGTCCTGCTTGATAGTTCCACAACCTCTGGCAGTTGTCCCTAACGTTTCCCAATAAAAATATCAATTTTAGAATCAAATCCTTTCCAAGCTCTCCGTATGTATTGCCTTCATTCAAAACATTTACAAAATAAAATATAAATAGCAAAAAGAAAATGAGAGAGAAAGGGGGCGACAAGGGAGAGATTAGGTTAGAGTAGGGTCTCGATCTGCTCTTGTTGCAGTCGCGAATGGTGCACGAGAAGACAGCATAAACCTATGGAGTGGGAGTGATATAATACCCTCCGAGTTACCAAGAAACTCATGTGATCAGCCTATTTCTAGGATAAGCAAATGATGCCTTAACTTGGTGGAAGGTCGTCAAAATGATAAATCCAACCTTGTTACTTCCACAATTTATTTAGATTACACAACCGGTTTTAGTATTGAAGGCTTTTTAGCCATACGGCGTGAAAAAATGAGTCAAGTTAGATACTTAAGTCGATACATTTATTTAATTACTGAGAATTTTTGTCATATATAATTATATTTTTTGTGCCATTAATGTTACAATATTTACTTCACACTTCTTAAAGACGATGAAATTAAAAAATAAAATTTGAATATCGTATCCATTATGACTAGGGAAATATATCGCTCAAACTACTTTAAGGTACAGAACCTGAAGATGGCGTGACGGCCGAAACCGGTTGTACCTTATAAATAAATTGTGGAAGTAACAAAGTTCGATTTATTATCACTATTTCTAGCAGCCTCAGACCTAACGAATCCCAAACTTGCCTTTCCTATAGGTATTTAGGACACAATTTCTGTTCCCACGTAGCTCATCTAACAAAACGCGAAACTTTCCTCACTTTCTCAGGAGTGTAGAGCGGCGAGGACGACTAGACTGACACACCACCATAACAGCGCGCGACGCTTTACTAAGACGAGGGCGACGTGAAGACTCTTCCCGTCTGTTCCCCGGGGTTTTACGCCAGAATGCGACGGAATCAGGGTTGCTACACTTACAAACTCAAGCACTTCCCCGACTTCTTCACGAACTCAAGACTAGAACTACAAAGTAAGGCAATCAGAAAAAATGATGATGTAAATACGTTTGCCTTGCGTTCCTACAAGAGCAAACAAGCAAAGCGTGTCTCAATAAAAATATATCATTTAAAGTCGTTTGAGTTAGCTCTATAGGAAGACGAGAGTCCGGGGTTCATGAATTTCATGACTCTTCCCAGCTTCGCAGACAGGAATATCTAATTTCTGCGATGCAAAATCTAGGTTTGGCGACTAATAAAAATGGGAATCCAAAGCATACAATATAACGAAAATGTAAAAATACATATCGACTATGCATCTAACTACTTTAAATTTTTTTTTAAACACACAAATACGGAATTTGGTGTATATCACCATGAGGTATCAACATCTAAATGTTCCGCTATTCGAAAATGGAACTTGGATGAAGGGGCGCTGGACTTCGGCCACGAAGCATTTGACGACACATGCCACAAAACATGCGGACCACGAACACATGTGAATAGAGAAAGGGAGACTGACTAAGAACAACATCACTTTGTCGTAAAACCAAAAAGAGGAACAAGAACTCACTCAAACTCAAAATTGCAAATTATACACAAAGCTTTCAGATAAGCACCATTATTTCACGTACGTGCGCCAACTAACTAAGTTCAGCAAGATAACTAAAGCAACGCAGATAATGCTGCAGACAAAATAGGCGATGGACGGCACACTTATAGCCCCTCCAATTTTCAGCGAGCGGGACTCGGAAATTTCCCAAAAACCCTCCCTCTCTCATCGTCAGATCGGCTAATCGAAAAGTCGGCTCGTTTATTCACCCGGGATCGATAATTGATCTCGCAGCAGCACTAGCGTGACGAAATTCACACGATACGCTGGCGCTAATCGCGTGGGACGTGAGCGAAAAGACGGCCGTTCAGGGATGGACAGATAGGGAAGGTTTGAGGATTCAGGGGGGATGGTTGAAACGGACAGCAAGTGGGGGGGAGGCGGAGGAGGGGAGGAATAAAGAGGCGAGAGAGGCCCGCGGAGTTATCAGCGGCGAAATCGAGTCTGGCAGGCGATGCAGAGGGGCGGGAAGGGGGCTGGGGATGGGGGTGCAGACGGCCGTGGGGCGACGTGGAAAGAGGAGGTCATGGGGATTGGAGTGCGAGGGGTGGCGGACGGGGGTGTGGGAGAAGGGGGCCCTACGGCTCCCGGCCAGAGATAAGGGCGCGACGGCCCGGGGTGTGAAAAGGAGGCGGGCGGGGGAGAGGAAGGTCTAGGTGCGAGGAAAGGCGGTCGGAGGAACCTTCATCCTGTCATCGGGATCGCCTCGAACTAAGATGGATGCATTAAAAGGTGATCAAGCTGGTGAAATACTGATACGCAGAGGTCACTCACTTGTTTGCTTTCATTACTTTCATCAACAACTACAAATAATTGATAATGTAGTTCCAGGAATGCAGTGGAACATATACACGACGAAAGGAGAACTAAGTTCTGACAATTTCCCTTTTTAAAACAATTACTTTATTTAGAATTTAAGGTTTTCCCAGCGAATCATATACGTAAAGGTTTATCGGGTTTGACACCGCGTAAGATTATTGAAATTGATCAACGTTTTGATGGTTTTCAAGGGCTATGCTCTGCATTAGCAGAGCAAAGCCTAGCCCTTGGTCATCGTGTCTATTTACCTAATTCCACACTATTTTCCCCACAACAATGGGGCATCTGCGGCTATATATAACCGCCAGCATCCTCACTCGACTCATTATCCTGATGACGATAACTGAGTCAACCATCGAAACGTTGATCAATTTCAATAATCTTACCCGGTGTCAAACCAGAGAAACCTTCACGTATGTAATTACTTAAAACAACCGAATGGCTGCCAAACGTAGAAGTAGTGAGAACAGTTCAGCAAAACTGAAGAGGAGTGAAGTGCTTACCACCAAGGAAAAAGGAGGAATTTTCGATTTCGTTCCGAAAAAAAACAATGGCTGAAGACACCAAAATTTACGAAAAGAACGAATCGTCCATTCGTGAGGTGGTTAAGAACGAAAATAAATGTGTTCTTAATTTGGATATTTAAATGAAAGAAACTGAAAAAATTGTATTTTTAGAGTATTCAAGTTTAAATATTTTTAATTTATCCGTCACTGCTCGAGGGCGACAACAATCAATGCACGGAAATAAAGAGAGAGAACAACTTCTTTCGTCGACTGTAACGACTTTGAATAGTTGAAAATACTTGAAATTCCAGTGTTTTCTTAACTCCTGGATCCCTTAGCATGGAATACTTCCACTAAGTCACTACTGTCTGAGATAGTTTCCACTGAACATTCCTCAATCCAGATTTTGATAGGTGTAATGACTTCAGAATGGTTTTGGGCTTCAACCTGGGAAAACTACTTTTCCCAGGTTGACTGAGATTGCTTAAAATTTAAACACGCTAAGTAAGGCTAATTAAACAAAATATACACTTTCGCGCATCCACATAGAATTGATTTATATTTTGAGACCCTAACTACCATTTTAACTGCTCAATATGGTAGAGAACCATTACTATTGCATAGATGGAATCAAGCAGCACACAAAAAATAACAATCGCTACCGTAGTCTAAAATAACGCCACACAATAAAGTGTTGCAAGCGAAGGCAAGTAAAATGGCAAAGGTCTAATAGAATTACATAACAATATGCAGAGATGAACACATCAGGCCAAATTTCATTGCAGAAGTAACATAGGAATGCAGCCTAAGCTTTTACTATATACAAAGAGAGAGGAGAAATATGGAGTAAACACATGCAGTACATGTAACACAATTCACAAAAAAGAGGATGAAATAAATTGGCGCAAGTTTGTATGATTGAGTTATTCCTTGTAATGTAAACATTACGCCAATAGCAAGCATATGTTTACATTAATAATCCTCAGGAAATCAGATGAGGCCTTTCTAACGGCCCTCTACTTGTTATTTTATCACAAATTAAAGCAAGTATCCATTGCTTCACTCAACACGTCATTATACGGTACCCGATGAGGTACTCGTCCGAAGTTTAAAATAATCCAGCAGATAAAACCAATGGAGTAAGCCCCTGAAGAATAGATAAGCATTGAAGAAATTAACGGATTCTATTTTTTAATACGTTTCTGAATAAATGTACCAAGCAACCAATGTGCAAGTGGGAGTAGAGGAATTGCCTAGCCAAACGATCACGAGTACGTTACATTTCGCATCCCTGTAGCAATAGGTGACCCAAAAGGAGGACTAAATCACGACTGAGAAGCCGGTGAATTAGCATACATATTTAATGATAGACGACGGAATACTTTTGCTTAAATTAGCACAAATTAGGCGCAAAAGTTAACAAACCTTCCTCACGGTTAGAGATGTTCCAAGTAGGAAACTTGATTTCATATGCAGTTCCTCCTTGTTATTCACAGAACTCAGATCACAAGAAGTCGCATATCCGCGCATTACATTTATATCCCAGGTCAGACACTCTAAACTGAATTGATTTGAGAAAGTAAAAAGGTTCTTTTTTGCCCACCAGCACTTGAAACTTATCACGGGACGAGTGAATACGAATCCGTATTTAGCCCAATTCAGGTAACAAGCCACAGATACGGAGGTGAGTTTTAAATTAAACATTTGTAGCTCCAAACCGGAGAAAAACCAGAAAAAATTAAAAGAAGGCAACTAGATTCCAAACCCTAAGCCAATTTTATTTCAGGCTTCAAAGATTCTCTTTGAGCGAAGGCGACTGCCAATTTTACAATTCAGATATGCACCCTTAATGGATGCATGGATTAAAATTTTTCGGCAGCTTCCTTTTCATTTGCATTCACCGGGAGGTGCTGCTAACATAGTAAGAGCGGTGAGCGGCAACTGGTGAGTGGTGTGGGGTGCGGCAGGAGTGAATAGGAGCAGGACGGAGAGATGGAGGAGTAAAAGCGGAGGGAGGGAAGGCGAGACCAGGGATCAAGGGAAAGGGGAGAAGAGGAGAGGAATACGGGAAGTGACGTCCAAAATGCGATGCCTCGACTACGATATGCGAATTTTACGAGACACCGTACAGAAATATGGGGCTACTGAACTGTTCAATACATCGCCCAGCGATATAATGCGATATTCCATACCACCGATGCAATGTTTTATCGGCAATAGGATATTATTGGGTATACGAAGTAAATAAATGAGCACGCGATAAGAACGCGATACAATGCGAGGAGTAGGCACATGCTATGCATACGTCGCGACGTTTATGCTATGAGATGTAAGGCTAATAAAATTAGCAAGCTTACAACGGTAGATGTAAATCTTTACCCGCCACTCAATGCCCGTGTTAGCTCATTAAATGGGTTTTGAACCATGCTCAGTAGGTATCAGCTCACTAAGTGCAGAAACCGAGTAATGAATTAATGAAAGAGTTCCAGATTTACACATTAGTTAGATTTATTATGATTCCCTACGATTTGAATGTTAACATAAGCGATATTAACGTGGTATGATTTCACACGATGCGCGTTATCGTGCACCCTAATGCGTATCATAATAAGAGCTATATAACGCGATATGCAACACGTAGAGCCAACAAAAGACAGGTCGAAACGCGATACTGACATTAGAATATCAGACAGGTCTAAATGTGCGGGAAATGAGGAGTCTATGAGGAAGCCAGCTAGCTAGCGTAGGCGAGGAGGACTTACGACGAGTGGGAACGACTGTCGCTCGCTTCAAGGGGAAAGACAGAAGACGTGAGAGGGCGCAGCGGGAGGGAAGGCAAGGAGTCAGCGCAGCAGGCCGTTTTTATAAATGTCTTTGTTGAGCCGTGGGGAAAGAAAGGCAAAAATCTGTGTTACGAAAGCAAAGCTCATGACCTAAATGTGAAACATCAAAGAGCGAGCACCTCGCTGGATTTTCACACTCATGCATACAGAAACACACAATAGGGTTTTTAATACGACTATGACGAGAGGGTTAGACCTAACACACAAAAAAAGGGCAAACATAATTTAGAAGGCATAAGGGTTGACGGGTGCCGACACTCGGCGGTGCACAAAAAAAGTCAGGCTGGATATTCGTTCTCGTGTACACAGAAATTGAAGGGCTGAGAAAAGGGATAAGTAACACACATAAAATTACGGACGAAGTAGTTGATTGTTGTTAAAAAAAATGAATGGGGAGGGAATATAAATACAAACCGAGGAATACAAAAAACGGAAAAATCCAGAAAATAATAAGGGGTGTTAACATTAGGAATTATAAGAGAATAAACCAATTAGCAGAAAGGAGGATGGAGTGAAGAGTGGTGGTAAACCAACCTTCCGATTGATAACTTTTGATGCACTCTCGGCAGAAGAGTTCTTCGATTATTGGATATCAAGAATCCATTCGATAACGCTCCTCACAAAAAAACTAATATTTAAGTTACAACCTAATGGATTAAACGAAAAAACCAGTGAATTGGTTATGTTGCTTTAAACCTGATCGTAAATAAAAAGTAGTAATCGACTGCAATAGTTACGAAATGGAAACCAACGTCCTTCAAGGAAGCGTATTCGGTCCCCGGCTATTCCTTATTTACATAAACGACATTAACTCTAGAATTAGCAGTAAATTTATATTGTTTGCTGATGATGCGTCCATTTACCGAGAAATTGCCACGAATGCGCACTTATAAATTTTGTCATCGGATATCAACAAATATATTAACAACCACATAGTTTCATGGGTACGGGCTCGGAATTAATATTGGTATATGCCGCGCAGTACACATATTGCGAAAGAAATCACACCAAAGCCATGTCTATAGAGTGATTAAAGTGAGTATTAAGGTGTCGGATAGTGTCAAATGCATGGGTATCACAATAACTTCAGACCTAGCGTGGGAAAAACGTACAACACATTTGCAGCGACTCATTTAAGATACTACTATACTACGCGAACAGTAGATAGATAGATAAAAATCTTTATTGGGGCGAGATTGAGAATTTTAAAGTCCCTTCTTCCATCTAACCCCTTAAGGACCACTAGTAGGAAGGTCCTCGGATGAAAAAGTGAAAAAGAGATGCAATTTCGCACTAGTTAGGCCACATCTTTCACACTAGTTAGGCCACATTATCATCAAGGAGCAAAGGCCCTCGGCTCTTACACAGAAGATTTAATTCACGAAACACCAAAATGCTAAGGAGAGACGCAAATACGTCTTTTACAACTGCTACGAGGGAACTGAGTGTAACACTGGTGATGGAAGGACTACGTTGGGAGCCGCTAGAGACTCGAAAGCTACGACTAGGCTAAGATTAATCAAAAATTCCAGATCATGCGAGTTTTACGGGGACACGGAGGATATTATTTTAATTCCGTGCCATAACTGTAGAGCTGATAGAAGCGATAAAAGAGACACACGACCGAACGAATGAGTAAAAAATTATGCAATGTGAATTGAACCAACGCGCAACCAAATCTATATCGCGCGAGTTATATTTTTATATGCACCCAAACGAGTTTAAAATTACACTCGCATAAAACACAGAATCATGCATGTAACTACATGCACAAACATATAAAAACGATAACGAATTCACTCTGGGGCATTCTTAATGAAAAACGAGAGCAGATGCGTTTGGATGAGTTGTTCTCCACCATGTCAACGGACCATTTTTTGCTGAGATGCAGAATAAATCTGGCGTGCTCGTCTTCTGAAATTGAAATAAACCCTTTTTCACGGCGTTGTCCCCAAACCCAGTGCACAAATGCGTTCTCCTCCATTTGCCACTGTTTTCCATTTTAGAGCTCTCGTTTTTTGTTTCCTAATTTCTCGCTCACGTTCCTGAACAGAGCAATTTTTTGATGACGAAATTCACAATGGAAATGGCACTTGCTACGCTCAAAAAAATTAAAGCCGGTTTTATTTTAAAAATACATTCCCTTAACGTCAAAGGCTTATTTTAAAGGATGATTACAAAAAGTTTAACAGAGAAAAAACACCTACATTTAGAGTCACAGCGTGAAACCATCTGTAGACCATTGGGCTCTAGCGTACTATTGAGTTAACTTTCACGGAGTCGATGTGATGAAGGGGCAAAACAGAAGTGATTCAATGTTACGCGATGTCCAATGAAAGATCACCGTTTACCCTAGTTCTAAGAAATTATGACGGGAATGAAGAGATTCCATTAATAGGCGGGAGTACAAATCGGTCCCAGAAATATTATTCTCTACTGGCAGCATGATGTAAGATTTCCAATCATGAATGTGATTACTTTGTACTTTACGGAGAGCTTTAACAACACAACAAAATGGGTTATTAAAAAAGTATTCAGCCAAAGAAAAATACTCATAAGTATATTTAAGTTATCGCTTCAATTTTTTTTCTATATGAGGAATTATGTCAAGGCTTTTTCGCATTACTAGCCAAGTAATATTCCAATAAATTTTACGTCAGAACATTCCAGAGTTATATTATCCACAAATTGACACATTAACCAACGTGAAAACTAAACGAAAACCTCTGAATAAAAATTAGAGACAAAGACTTCAGGAAAAATCTCTATTAAAGGCCCCTCTGGTATTCACGTTAACAAAACTATAAATATCCTCAAATTCTGCAAGCATTTCCTTCCTCTTGGATGAAATTAAAGATCAAGACAAAGTTCCGAAATCACAAATTCAGCAGCAAGACATCAATTCGATATATGGGCAGACAAAAAATACGCCTCGACAGAATATGGATGGGCTTCAAATGATCCGGCACTCGACTCTCTGACGCGACAATGTCTTCCATTTAGGAGGCACAGCCAACCGCCTCCTTTCGACGAAACAGACCGCGAACTACAAATCCGACCCACAGAGAGGCAATCCAATCACTGAGGCATCTAATTAATCCCACCCCAATCCTCCGCTGGAGCCACGAACTCCTCCAGGGCACGTCAGCGGCTCGCGACCTCCTCCCTATCACCCCCTTCCTCCTCCTCCTACCTCGCCAAACCTCCCCCGCGGAGCATCCGCATTGAAACCACCCTCCCTTCCCACGCACAACACCTCCACAAGAACTTCCTTTCACCTTGCTCCCTCGCGCGCGCCTTGCCTAACGAACAAGTCAACCTCACGTCTCCCCCGCACACCCCATCTCGACATCATATACACCTCACCTCCCTCGCAAACCCCGACCTCAAATTCATTCTCTTCCTTCAACCGCCAGCCTCCCCCGAGGGGCCGAGCAATGCGCGATTGTTCATTTGAAGATTAGGGGTATTCGGAACTTGCAGACAAGCCATTAGCAGCGGTGTTTCTCCAAACTGCGGGGGTCGCGACCCGCATTCCCCAAGGGGGCGGAGGGGGGGGGCGGCGCGTGGTGGGAGGAGCGGGGCAAGGGATTGTATCTCGGAAGGCAGAGGGGTTGTCGACGGCGGAGGGAAAAGTAACTGAGGAGCAGGGGATGGACTCAAGTCAAGAACTAGGGGTTGATGGAGTTCTCCCGTGTGAATGAATCGCACAAGAACACCATGGAACTTAATCAAGTTCACTCCTCACGCGAGAAATTATTAATATTTGACTGCAAGTTACTTGGCCATAAAACTCTGGTCAATAATTCATCATGACAAAAACACAGTACAAATTCCACCATTTATTTTAATGCTGTCGACCGGTTTCGACGTCTAAAGCGTCATTTACACGGCAAACAAAACGGTTTGTCTTATAAATGACGCTTTAGACGTCGAAACCGGTCGACAACATTAAAATAAATAGTGGAATTTGTACTGTGTTTTTGTCATAGTGAATTCTATCTTCAATTTCCACAAAGTATCGCCACAATCAATTAATTTGATTGTGGTCAATAAAGTTAAAAATATAAAAATTAACCGTTTTTAATACAATGCAATTAGCAATCTATGCAATAATAAGATCAAAAATGGCCAAAACTAGCCCAACGGAAATCAAGAAGACATTTAAACTATTTTTTTCTGAACTCATTGATTATCTCCGGTACGTTTACTTTAACGATTTTTATGGCAGATAAAATTTCACTTGTAAAACTGAAGAACAGCCCATGTACCTACTCTAACAGTTTCAAGAATCATAATGATGCAATCGACGGGCTACTCTAACGTAACGAATAACTAGCGCCAGAGAAAATTCTAAGGATTAACTTCGAATTAAACTGCCCTGTACGATTCGTTCCACAATATAAGATTTTGCGGGTTGGTCCGCTTTCTAGGTCAACCACCATAATTGTGAGCTCTAAGCTCTCCTCACGCCAGGATAAAGAGTGGCCTGGATAGGGAATTTATGACAAGTAAATGGTTAAGTCAGAGAGCATCATATGGAAATATTTACACCAACTGGAAATACAATGGTTGGATAAACTTTCATTGGCTACTACTAACTATACAGTCGAACCTAACTAACTTACAACGTAAGATACTTAATAGCATTACTGAAATATCTTTCATAGTCCATACACTATATTTAGAAACGAAGTTTTCAAACTCTGAGCGGAGTTACTGCATGGAATTGGCAATTATAGTGATTAAGTTCTGACTTTGCAACTACTAAGGACTATGACATGCAGATCAAATCATGATTCAAATAACGAAATCTATATCGTTAACATGAATGGAAGTCTATGATTTAAGCTCCTCCTCCGACTTGGAATCGAAGCACCTTGGAAAAGAAGGAGAAACGGGAGGGTCTGTCAATGAGAGACTGAAAGAAATTGCATTTCTCTAAATGCCACAATATAAAGGTGAATGAAAGCGAACTTTCAGTATCAAAAATACCATGCAATCTCGCTGCGAAAATTCTCTTAACTACTCCAAGCTTAAACTACGAGAGGGATCCAAAGTTATAAGCACACTCACATAACGACCTTCCATTTGCCTCACAAATGGCAACAAGTGCAGCTTCAATAATCCAAACTTTATGAATTTAAGTGACTTTATGCGCTCCCTTCGTTCATAACTTCGCCGCCGCCCCGCAATTGACAACCTTCTCCCTCTCTCTCCCGTTCCCTCTCCCACCGACCTCCCATTCATTCGATTAGCCAAGTTATTCGAAAGGAGCAGAACAGAGAGGCAAACGGCTCTACCGACTCGTGAGCTTCAACGCTTTTACCGCCACCGCCCGACTCGTGCCTTCCTATTAGAGCAGGCAGGCCTCCCTCTCTAGACCTCGCTCACTCCTCCCAGCACAGTCCCTTCTTCCCTCCCGCCTCCACACTTGTCGTCTTCGCCATCTTAATCAATGCCCCGCGCACTCCTCATCCATTTCCTCCTCCTTTCCCTGACCTCCACGCCCTTCGCACGCCTCCCCCAATCTCCCCCTTCCCACCCCACACACCCTCGTCCATCTTAAACAATCGTCATTTTCCTTCCACCACTCCTTCTCAATTATATCCCTAATTGTTCCACGAACTCCCTCCCCAGCCTACACTCCTAATATTCCTCCTCCCTACTACACCTCATCCCAACTCTCTCTTAGTTTAACTTTCTCCTTTCCCCCTTTCTCTTTTCAACCCCACACACACATTTCCAATCTCCTTTTCATTCCCTCATTCCGTCCCCCTCTTCTCTCCTCTCAATTTAGAACCAAGCCTCTCTCTTCTTAGCCTTACACGTCGACTTCTTGCCCCCGACGCACGCCCTTCCCCCCTTATTATCATTTCATAGCGGGAAGGAAATTAAATTTTCAGGCGACTTAACGGGCACTTTAATTTATAGGGAGAAATACTAAACAAAGCTATATAAACATTTAAAAACAAATCATACACTTTGCCAAGCACGAGATGTACATCGAGATTCTACTAACGATGTTTTTAGCGTCGACATTTCATAGAATTAAATTCGTTTTCGAGTCTCTCCTCCATTAAAATTCATTTTCCTCCATTACCACTGGCCCTCCCCATGGCAACGACGTCCACTTTCCAAGCTGCGCAACATTTTTCCGAGACATATATAATATGTATATATATATATATATATATATATGTACGCATACATAGGCAGGTCTGGCTCCTTTTCCGCCCACTTCTTCCTACTTCTCCATCGCTACTTCCCGACGGCCGCATTATACCCTCATTTTATGCCCCCTTTCCCGTTTCTCCCAACTCCCCACCGCCCACGATAAATGTCAGAAACTGGGTCCGCACTTCTATCCGAGCGGGGGGAAAGGCGAGCCGAAACGGGGGCGGAGACCCCGAGAAACAACTTTACCGGTCGCATGTAACTCGGGCGCCGGGGAAGTTGCGACGACGAAATCAGGGCTCGCACTGGTCCACGCCGTGGCACCACCCATTACGGCGGTTCCTGCTGCTGCGCGGGGAACAGTTCTTCTTTCTGCTCGCCCACGACAAGACTCAGGCGGATCCGTATACGAGTGGAAAAAGTAAAAGGATAAGGGAGAAGGGAAAGGGTTGTCTCGACGCGAAAAGTCTCACTACGCGACGCGACTCCAACTACGCGAGGAGAAGATTGAAGAAAACATTGCGTTAATCATAGAACTGATTCACAGAACTGTTGGATTCACGAAAAATACGCCTTCAATGCCACGTTATGTTTTTCGTTCCAAACTTGGAAGTATTTTCATAAAATATGAAAGAAACTTTTAGCTTTAAGATGTGCATTTTCTTGCTCCAACCTGGTTTAGTTGATGATAAATTTATCCTTCTTTAAAATTCTATTTATTCGATTTATGTGCTCCAATTGTAAACGAATCCTTAAGTCTCCAAAGCGGTAATTGACTATTCCAAGGGAATAACGTAAAAGCAAGAGAGCTAATTTTACAGCTAAGGACATTTAAGTAAAATTAATTTCTTAGTGAAAGAAAACGCGAAACGAGAGTAAGCTTATGGAATTCCAAGCCCTAAACCCTACCCTGTAGCCTACGGGATTACATGCAATTTACGGAAGGATTCAAGGCCTTTCTTTCCATGAATTGCATGAGGCTTCCCGAATAAAAACCAGAACCGAAAGTTCATTAGGAAAGACCCGGAGACACAACTTAAGACTAGGACCCGGAGTCTTTTCGGTGAAAAATTAGCCGCTTTAATATAAATAGCCACATAATAATTATCTATCGCGCTCTTATGGTTAGAGCACCCATGAGAGCGCGAAAGAATGGCGTTTAAAAGTAATAAGTACCAAATTCTACACAAACGTTTATCAACAAAACATCCATTATAAAACGTGAGAGAACCTGGTGACATTGAATGTCGAAATTATTCATGATACGCGAAGCTGCTTTTTCTAACAACAGCATTCGCTCTTTCAAGCATGAATTGGTTCATTTACTTTTGTCCATAGTTGAAAATTGACAGTGGCTAAACAGGAAAAGACGCCCCGTGGAAACAAAATTTTCTCTGCGAATTAATGCCACCCAGTGAAACCGCAAGCCTCCGAAAAAGGGTCCACATAACGTGTTTCAAAAGTGACTCAAATCTGCGAGAGCTCGGGATTCATGAATTGCCCCTGCTCTTCCTCGTCATTCAGACAAAAATTTAATTTTTCTCGCATACATTTCATTGAATGCAAGTTTGGGCGGAAACTTACAGCTTCAAGGGAAAAATTATAAAATACGTGCGATGTTAACGCTACAGAGCAGCCTAAATGTGGGGAGTTACAGCTGAATGTCGTAATACAATTTCTACAGACTAAACCCTGATTCGTATTATTCACGTTGGGAATATTATACAATTTATTCAACACTCCCTTTAATCCTTATGCGACGAAGCTCTCTTCTACGTTTCTTTTAAGTAGCCGGACGCATTTCTTTCAGCACGCTCTGACACGAATATGGGCACATCAATGAGGCAAAGTTGGGTAAATTCGTCAAGCCGCCTTGATACAGAGGTGGAGGACTTTAAACTTAAATCCAACGGCACATTTAATTCCAACAACTGTGGAGAGCAGCCGGTATCAGTTGTATTTACTGAATTATAATTAAATCATATATCTACCAGCTACAATTATGAGAATTTTCACATAGTAACTAATAATATACTGAGGTTTTAGGTACTCCCAAATGCTAAGGTTAAACGCGCCTGAGGAATAAATGGCGTGTTGCAGGCAGAAATGGCATACGAAATCGCGATGAATCTCGCCGATAGCCCAAGTTTTATCTCAAAAACCTTTTTTTACACTTTTTCCCTTGCATATCTTCCAATCTCCCGATGGTCTAGGAACTAGGCCCGTTGTTCCAGTGCTCACCCAACATTTGCGCGCCTTTAATACCACCTTTCTTTCCCAAGCCAGACACTGTTATTCCTCACAAATGGTGCATAACGCAAAGATTTCACTTCCAAAAACAGGAGATACTTGAAAAAATTGGCAACGAATTTCACCGACTGCCCAAGTTTTCCACGAATATTGTCAATTTTGTTCGAATTTTTCCCTTGTTTTGCATATTTTCCGGGATTTTGGTGACCCCGGAACCACTCCCGTTGTTCGAGACCTCTTAGCATGGCCCTGCAGTGCACCCAACATTCCACGGCACACCTCTTCTCCCCCACGCACTTTCCTTCCCAATCGCCTCATACGCACCTCCATTCTCCCCACCCACCGCCACTTTACGCACTTATCCTTTCTTCCGTCTCCTCTCTCCCTCCGCCTACACCCTCTCAAAAACGCCCCCTTCATAACCACCCCATATTCACCCTCCTAAACCCCCACCATCCCCTTTCCTCTTTCTTCTTCCTGCCCCCTTAAACTCCTCACATTGTCACCCCCGCACATGGGAGCGAGGGAGACTTTGAGAGAGAGAAGGGAACCAACCTTTCCTCTCGCCCGTGCCCATTACCGCTCTCGCTACATCCGCAAAATTGAGACAAACTCCGTCCCCTGGCACGATTAAACTCTGCGATGCATCGTTGGTGATCTGCGATACACTCGAGATATCGCGTCGCGAAAAAGATCGTCCGGGCTGTACGATGCGATGTGATATTTTTTTGCGAGTGCGATGCAATGTGGCAGAAATCAATATTCATTGCAATGCGTTATGCGATGTAAAAAAATCAATTAGACATTCGATATACATCCAAGCAAATTTTATGGGGTTAACTTTGTGGAACCAATAATAATAAACTCAATTAAATAGCTACTTCGTAATTTCCACAGTCTTTATTATTTGTTAATATAACGGTATCAAGGACCTTGGTAATAAGCTTCTTTCGAAATCATGGTGGGTAATTAAAGAGCATGGAGGGCAACGACATACCACGATGGGCACATCGGTCGCGGTTCAGACACCAAGGTAAAGCATCGTTGTGCTCGGCTCCACCAATTCGCTTCGAGTGCTTTTGCCCGTCTGCAAGCGGCAGAAAGTAAGTGCGAAATGGCCTTAGCTGTCGATACACGTGACATTATAGTACCGCTAGTATAAGATCAAGGTAAATCAAAGAGTATTTGAGTGATGCTCGATGGGAACTCTCCATTCAAGGTGCTAAAGTTAGCGCAGATCGGAACATATCAGCGCATATGAGCGACGATGTTCGTAGGCGAAGCGTTCATTAATCTGCCGGTAGGTAGCATTCAGTCTATATATAATAGCCACTGCAAAGTTTGTAAAAGTAATTAACGAGTTTGTTCAAGCTACGTGCACACTTAAAAAGATAAGCTTATTACAACAAAATGAAAAACTACAAAATCCATGTTTGACGCCTTTACTCAAAATTGACACCGTAACCACAATCGCGGATGCAATTATCGGAGTTATATTCTTCTCAAGGGTACTCAAGGGAACATCTACAAAGCTTCCGATTTTGTTCTGAGCCCAGTTCGCAGGGTCGGAAATAAATGGAAAGTAACTGCGCAGTTGTGTTTCAAACTGAACAGTGAACTAAAACAAATTAAAAGAGGTAATACCTTACCACGATGGAAACACCTCTTCCCGATGGGGCATCGTACTTAAACATCGTTGGGCTCCGCTCGAAATTGGACGGGTGATCCTATTCGTCCGAGAGCTATTTCCCCTATCTGCAAGTGGCATGCAGTATGTTCGAAATGACCTTAGCCGTCGAAGCACCTTAAACTAAATACTTCTACCAAAGTGAAAGCACTTAATTAGACACGATGGAAAGCAATATGCCGTCTTATACGGTGCTATGCGATAGCTCTCGTCTTTTGAGATGTAGAATTTATATCGCAATGCTATGTTGAAGTAACGATGATCATCGCAGAGCCCTCCTACACGCGCCTCCCTTCTCCCCCTCCTTCCTCCACATTCCTAATCACCACTCCTCTGCTTCCTCTGCTTTCCCCCTTGACACTTCTTCCCTCCCTCATTCGCTTCTCCCTCCCTCTCTCTCTCGCGCCTCTATCAGCCCTCTCTATACACATACGCCACTCTGCCCCTCCCATCGCACAGCGCCGCCCCCGCACTCTGCCTCCACGTTGACACCTCAAGAGACTGCCGTCCCGGGCGCTCAAATCCCAAAGTGAAGGATTCTTGCTTCTCATTTCTTTTGCTAACATCGAGGAGAGCGAGCGTTTACAGCATTCTCCTCCAGCTAACTGCGACAGCTGCGATACATGAATCCGATGAGCAACGCGGACTCTAGCGGGCAGAACGAGAGCTGGAAAACCGTGGACGATTCCATCGACATCTCATCATAAACGGAAAACATCGCGATTCGCACCCCCACATCATTTCATTGCAACAACCCGATTCAAGAATATTCAAGACGCGTCAAACGATATCCTTCTCCATGCTCGAATGCATGCGACACAAGTAAGCAGAGGGTGCATTCCATACAACGCGTTGAAGTGGCAGGTCGGAACACATCAGCGTACACAAACGAGGATGAACAGTATAATGATCACAGGCGAAACGTTCGGTAATCTGCCGGTGGGTAGCATTCTGCAGGAACTCAATCGTCACATTTTTCAAATTCGTCGTAATGGCACGCTTAAAAAGGAAATATTCTTTCAACTAAGCAATAAAAAACTTTTCACTGTCAATTTGTAACGTCTTTACAGAAAATCAACGCATAAAAGCAATCGCGGAGACGATAATCGGGAGTTATTTTCTTCTTAAAGTGTACTTTAGCGTACATAAACTCTGCTCACGATCTGTTTTGCAGTGCGCTGCCTAGTGCGCGGGGTCAGGAACAAATAGAAATCAATGGTGCTGCTGTATTGCGAAATGAGAAGGACATTGCACAAACTCTGATACACACATAGACAAATATGTACGCACACGCGATACACTGTCCTAAAGAACTACCTAAACACACGATCTATACAAAAAACATCTCGATAATTTTTAAATCTTGCATCGAGTTATAAAGAACACATTTTACCTCAATAATATTGTAAAAGCAGAAGAAGACCTCGTAGGAGATGGTACCGTCACAAGCTACAGTCTACGACGTACAGCGAAGAAGAAAAAGTAGAAATGCATAGTATACAATTGGCAAAGTTATGCAAACCTCCAAAAGGGCGACGAAGGGACTTCCTACCAATCCTTTGCTAGCGGTTCCGAATTCCAAGTTACTAAACACGAAGCCAATGGATGAGTGCGAAGATCCTGAGGTTTTTTATCGCAATTGATTAGCTTTACTGTATGTCATTCCTGTGTCAAAATATTGTCATCTTTTTAATGTTACGACAGTTAAGATCCATCGCATTGTGTGGCGACTTCACCTAAGTACCGCAGTTCTCCTTGGATGCTTCGTGAAATCTCTTGCATCATTTTCAGCCACCCTTTCCTCATCCTTCCACTCAAACTATGAGCCCCCCCATTCCCCTTTCCTCCAACAAAACCTCTTTCCTGCCACCCACCCACCCACCTGAGACGACTGTGATCGAAGAACTCGGCGCGCTTTCAACGCACGCACATGGTCCCATCGAGCACCGCGGCGCTATACAACTCGGAAGTGAAATGGATGCATCCGTCCGATTCCCAGCCTTTGGGGTTCGCCCGCCGCCGACGAGGGTACGGCCCGCCGATCACTACGGCAGCGAGCGAGGCAACGTGGATCGACGAGCGAGCGACGATTACGGCGACCCGGGTGGCAAAATGGAGGAGAATGGCACGAGGACGACGTGCATCCACAAAAGGAGACGACAATGATGGAAGACGCAAAAACACATGCGGGGAGGGGTGGGGCTCCACTTTCAACTTCTCGGGGAAACCCGTCTTCAAAAGGAAGATTGATGTCGGAGGGAAGAACGTCTGAAACACACTCGGAATGAGGTGAGGAATACCGAATGCTGAATTGCGACGACACAAACCTCCTAGAAGACACTGAAGTCAACAGTAGAAGAAGCAAACGAGATGAAAAGTGAAGAGCGGGGAATCTGTATCGTCGGCAAACTCAATTATACAGAAAAATCAATAAATTACGCGGTCAGTGTCACGCTGCATTGGAATATGAAATGTTTTCCGCCAAGTGAGTGCACGCGGTCAACGCAAAATAGAAGATAAATATTTTTACCACTCGCATGAACTAACCAATAAAATGAATTTGAGTATTTTACGTAGTTTAGTTTGCACTGAATACAGATACCAAATAATGACCGACCGCTACGTATATCTGGTCCAGATTTTAGTTCTCTCTCAATTATGCAAATTACCTTCGGGATTCGCATCCTGGCTTTATTTCATTACCACGGATGGAATACTAAATTTCGGCATCAGAAAAAAATTCTAGGCCCATAAGAGACGAATCCGCAATGCAGATGAATGTGATACGAATTTCGGAGACCAAAATAAGAGCTAGCTTTGAAAGAGATGGAATAATTCAATAATCATATTTTCACCATAATTCCGAAAACGAAGCAATTGATTTTATACCACGCTTTCATATTCCAGCGTTAATTTTTCCGCTAGGATTTTGAGTCCACCGAACATGTCATTCCCTCCAATGCCCAGCGCGAGAAAATAAGGCGCAAGAGTCCGCGGAAATGGAGTTAACAAGGCCCCCGCGGATGCTACATTTGAAATGTTTTCTTCCCCAGGTTTTGAACGCAAAAATTACACTTTTTAAAGGAGAGAGCTCTAATCCCTGAAGTATAACATCAATAATCACTGAAGGATGATTAGCAAGGAATATCACTTTTAGCTACACGGTTATGACACTTTTTTGCGATACAGTTCGTAGGAACTTGGCCATGAAATATTTTTTTCACTCAGGGATATTACTTTAACTACTCTAATTTTTAGTAATATGATTGGGCAAAACTAGCGGTAGTTCCAAAGAAAAACTATTAAACTGCAGAACTCTGAAGGATATGTCATGGCTCATCTAATTTTAGGCTTATTTTTGTTAATTATTGATATTTAATATTCTAAAGGTAGATATAAAGGCCAAATGATATTTTAAATTTCTTAAAAGAAAATAATAATAGTTTTAAAATATTAATACGGCATTACAAATCTAGAAACAATTCATATTTCATTAAAATACTTGCATTCTTGTATTACTTAATTTCTCTAAACTCAGTCTACCTCCCTACAATTCACCTAAAAAGGCAAAATTTTCTCTGTACAGTTTACCTACCACATGATTACCTCAAGTATTCTCGTCTATTAATCGATTCAGCCAAATGGAAATCGGTTACATTCATTTTCCCACTACGGCGCCTGTGACCTATTTGACCAATCCTGATGATTAAAGACATAGTACATATTTCACAAATAATCAAAAATTAATAATAATTTAAATGATTTATTTTTAATAAGTCCAAAAAACGAAGTATGTTGAAGTAGTTCCTTATTTACCCGATTCACATATTTCCGCGACAAGGGAGATAAAACCGCAGTATATCCTAGATTACTAGAGAAACAACGATGGGAGGCACCATAATCCTTCCAAAATTCCAACGGAAAACAAACGACATTTTCCCAAATCACCCAAGTTTTTGTGACCAGGCAAAGATAATTCTGAAAACAGGAAAAACTAGGATTGGAGTACCTAAATCCTCCACACAGAAAATACTTTTAAGACTATAAGATCGTGCAAAGGAGTTTACTTCTGACAGCCAGTAGGACTAAGCCAAAGATGAAAACTCAGAAAAAAATTAAAAATAATACACCGTGCCTGATGGGAAAAGTAAGTATTGTCTCTATTCAACCGAAACTGAAAGCAGGATTCGAGAAAATAAAAGAATAGAGAATTAGAAAACAAATCATTCAAATGGAATGTAACCGCCATCCCCTTAAACATCATTTTATCCACAAACGCACAAACACTGGCTGAAATATCCTTGTGATGTCGCTCGCCCCAGCAGCCACTTGCGGGGTAGAGCATAGAATACAGACGCACGCCTTTAATTCACGGTAGGGCTAGCGTTCATAATGGCTCGCAGGAAAGGCAAATGAAAATGAGGTAACGGAATTATCGGAGCTCGGCACGCAGTTTGCCACGGGGACTGAGGGAATGTGTTTCGGGCGGAAACGGCGAGATTACCTCTCAGGTTTTCGCTCGGGCACTTCGGAATGCGCGTTCCCTCTCCCTCCTAACTCTGCCGAGGGGACGGTGCGTGCAAGCGTATGCGTTAGTCGTGGAGCGTGCGTGGATGACGACAACCTTCGAGCGCGTGCTTTGGCGTCCGCGTATTTCGATCGATTAAAAATTACGGCTCCCCGTGGGATAGGAGGAGTCGCTTGTTACAGTGGGGCAGGGAGAGAGGGCCTGGAAGGGGGCGTGCCGGTGACAGTGCTTGCCTTCCATTTCTCCCGAGACCGCCGCCCGCTCCGGTAACCGCCCGAGGCGCTAGGGGGACCTCGGCGCGTCGCGTTACAAATGACTGTCGCATCCCGCCCCCATTCAATGCGCTGCGAGAGTATCCAGGCCACGGCAAATAATCTAATCCGCGGAATGCGCGAAACAAAGAATGAATAGGAACGAGGTGAATGATGAAAACACCGTCAGTTATCACGTGGGATAGCGTGACATCTTTTCTCGATAACCTTGGAAAGTTTGGGCCGCATCAGATGTGACGATGTTCATGTTTTTTATCGTAAATACGAGACATCACATGGTCATTACTTCGAAGCTTGCTCCCTTCGGGAGAAATTAAAACAGTCTCAATGTCTGATAATTACGAAAAAGAATTAAAATGGGCATGGAGAGATCAAAAACGAAGGATTAGAGTAAACAGTTATAGACGGAAACGATGTGGAAAATGAACAGCAAAAAATGGCGCTAGGAACTGAGAGATTTTCTTTTGAACTGCTGGGTACGTTAATGATAATATGATTTAAAAACTTATAAGATAACACGAATCAAGATACAATTACTTTCAAACAATTTAAAGTGCACACTATCGTTCAAGTTCCTCACAACTCTTTCTAACGGAGTGGATCAACCGCAACTGGAGCAAATGATCATGCAATAATATCAGCTAAACATCCCAGTTTAGGAAATACTTTAGCTCGAATGCTTAAAAATAGGATATACACATCAAAAAGCATAAGAGAGTGTAAGTGAATGAAGCTATCCCGTGAGCAGGGACATTTGGTTAGCAGTTGGAAAATATTTTATTCAGTTTAAGTATGTGCTTCACTGAAGCGGATAAAGCAAGCAACAGCAGTGAATATATAGGGGTACGGAAATTTCTTCCATTATTTCATAAGGACACAAAAAACCCCATAAATGAATGACATACTCGGTGAAATAAAAAAACGACTCACCATGCTGCACTTTGAGATAAGACTTCGGAAGAGGGAGTTTACTCCAAAAAAGAGCAAAAAATATGTTCCACTCTAAAAATAGATTAACTAGGCTGAGTAGGACCTCCTTCACCCAGGGCAGCCGATACATCAAAAACATTCTAGAAGGCATAAAAGCATGCCGCACATCATCAAATAAGTTCATATTAGGGCCATAATAATACGACTTTTCTACAAAGCAAGAGAATCGCAGTAGACCAACGCATAGTCAGGTAATTAAAAATAACGTTAAATCTATTAAAAAATATTGATTTTTTCAAGCTATGACACCTCAAGTAACAAATCAAAGAAAAACTATTTTACCTGATATAATCCTGCTCAAAAAATATCCTTATAGGAAACTAGAACTGGCGCAACACCATATGCGAATGAAATTCCTGCATTAAGCGTTGATGAAAACTTGGCAGTCCCTGAATATTTCATGTGAAAATCGAGGGGAGGGGACAGAATACATACACCTTTGGCTCAAAATAAAGTCAATAGCTCACACAAAGATCCAGTTTGGAATCTTAAACTAACTGCTTCCAGTAAAATGTAAAATAGGCATTTATAACGTGTCTCCAATACTTCTTTACAGATAATATCGACGAGAAGCAAGAGATAATTCATTAGCAACAACAGCAGTAAAATTAGGTCAAAAGCGATAAAAAATCAGAACACAACGAACTCAATGACAGGAACTTTGCCCTAAACCTAACTAAAAGCTTTTTTATACATCAATTCCTGCAATTTCTCATGTCATCACTTCCTTACAGAGGCCGTCATTGGCATTCCTGCAGGCCTCTTGCGCCGAAAGGAACTGCTCGAATGTCCAATAGCCAACAGGAGCTAAGACTCCGAAACTTTTCAAGAAAATAATTCCAATAAATCAATTACAGCACTTCAGTAAAAGCAGACAGATATGGCGAGAACCGAAAAAAATAGAGAGCCGTTACTTGACACCCGCAAGGCAATTTCTTCCCGTCGTACCAAAAAAAGTACTGATGGCCAAGCAATCGACAAATGCCTCACGATGGATTGGGACCCCATTTTAACCGCCCGAAAACACAACCCCCCCATTTCCAACTGTGGGAGGGCTGGGTTGACGGAAGGGGAAAAATGACTTCCACTCTTTTATTACTATTATTATTATTTTTATCGATCACGTATGCGCTCCGCTCTTATGGAGCGACTCCCCGCCGGCCCCATTTGATTCTTTTCGCGCGAGAAAAGACTCCATCAGACCCGAGCAGTCTCCACCATAACTCAACTAGCACCTCTCCTGCTCCACCCTACCACCCGACACACACACGTTCACATCCCATCATCCACCGCCCACACCTCTCCTCCTCCTCCGCAAGACCAACGCCTTCCCCCTCCACTCCCCACCCACCCTCTTCCTAGAGGGACTTCCGCGGGAGGGAGCGTGGGGAAAAGGGGTGTGAGACCTCCCTCGGAGACTCCCCCTCCAAACCCTGCACCCCCACCAAGAAGGCCCTTTACGAACCCTTTTCAGGGCACTTTAGCGATGGCACTTAGGGGAGAGCCGCCCTGAGAGGGCAGCGGGGGTCTGGGAAACTAGTTCTTGGAGGAGGGAGTGAGAGGGGGAGAAAGGTGAAGGAGGAAGAGTGGAGGGGGGGGGGGGGGAAAGGCCGCGGCAAGGGAGAAAAAAAATATTTAAAAAACTTAAAAAAACAAGGTGTACGAAAATTTCAAATAATGGAGCGGGAATTAAGAACAAAGACTAAAGAACGAAAGATTCAAAATAAGACGAAAACACACGTTCTGCTATTACTGGTCAAGCGAGAATTGGGATTCATTAAGAAGTTAATGGTAAAGTGCGAAGATAAAGTTAATTTAGTGGACTTCACAACTTCTCCCTAGCAGCGTCTTATTTAGAATACACTAAAAATATCCTAAGAAGGTGGGTTGATATAATATATGTGCACCAAAAATCGGCAAGGGATAAAAAAATCCTTACGATAAATATATGTTACAAGCCTACTAGAAAAACTTAAAGTGTAAATCAGGCTTAGAAAATAAGTCAAAATTTAGAAAATCTAGAAAATAAATACGAAGGCGACATTTTATCTGACGTTGTCAAAAATATTTTACGAATTACTACAACCTAAGGTCGATTTGATCATAAAAACATAATTAGTGAATGAGACAGCCAAAAGACCAAGATGAAAATTTAATTCTTTCCCTGAGCAATTAGAGATCGCAATGATTGTCAATGCGACTAGATAAAAAAGTTGTTCGGCACAGAGCCCAGTTAGTTTACCTGCATTTTAAAGATATTTTAATATGTTTACAACTGCAAACAACAATTCAATAGCATGCCTACTTTACTTTCGAAGTTCTCTCTATAAATGCGCTTAAAACACTGGCACACGTTGGCTTCTATATAGTTCCTAAAGCATTCGTAGAATGTAATGCAGTGAATTCTTGGTGAAAAGCCATCCCATCCACGCACCTTGGAGGAGGATTCCTTTGCGTAGTCCGGTAAAAATGGCTTTTCAATTATAGCACAAAAAACATCATCACCCTTTTGTTTTGAATTTAGAACTACGAGGAAAATTTTAAAAAACTTCAAAAATACATTTTACAACTACTAGTAGTATGACTGTACCACTTATACAACTGGGTTACTCTCAGAGAATGCTGCATTTGAGATAAAACAGAACGAAAAAACCACCTGGTCCATTATTGTAAAGAACAGCATTTTAGTGAATGACAAGAAACTTCCCATTCGCTGGAGCGTTACACCCAGTTTATTGCGTCTATGTGATGTCCCTCAGTGGCCCCATTTTCGACCGAAAAAAAAAGATAAGTAAGATAAACGCAATAAGCGGGAAATCTCGTTTTTTCACGAGATATTACTTAAATGCACCAGCATCTGAAGGGCTAAAACGTGTCCAGGACAGCTGTTCGCTCTTATCGTACTTCTGACTCAACACGGGCACAGAAAATGGCTGGGCAGGAGTGAACGGGTGGGAGGGACGGGAAGTGCATCGGGGAATGATGACAAATGGAGGAACTGGTCGAGAGAGGTAAAGGATAAGTGGAAAAGATATTTTACCGTAGGAATAAAAAAGCAGAAAAAACTCATAAGTGGAGGTATTCCAGTTCTAAAACAGACGAGTTCACAGTAACACTATAAGTCGAACGTATTACCGGTCAGTTATATCAACAGTGCATCAATAAGTATGAGCCATCATTTTCCACTTTCAAAAAAAAAATTTCTTAACAACGTCAAAGCAGGCATTTTAGGCTCGTGATAGCAAGGATTGCCTTTGGTCTAGAAACTATTTTTTAATGTAAGGAATTCATTTTCATAATCGCTCTTCAAAGGAAGTGATATCAATTGGGTGAAATATTTCGGGACGAAAATTTATAGCCCTCTTAAAAAGTAACTACCAAGGATTATAAATTCCTTTGGGCAGAGGAGAATATTACATGAGCCTATTGAACTCGGAAGTTAACTGGCGAACAAAATAGGAACATTAAAATAACATAACGACAAAAATACGGAATAATAGTAAATATTTCAAAACTAAGTTCCAAAAAAGGTAAATAATTTCAATGCTATACCCACCTCAAGGTAAGCCTAATTTCCCAAGATCTTACTACACTGAGAGACATTTTTAAAAACATCTACAAAATGGAAGAGCCTCGATTCGTAACGGATAATTTGAGGTCTTTTTCCAGAAGATATCTCTTTATCACACCAGATTTCTCATCCTACCACATGAACATACCATTTACAATCTCTGTAAATATTTTAAATCTTTGAAAGACATTCAAGAGAATATTGGAAAAAAATTAAAAAATGGCTTAAAATCGTACAAAAATATACTGTAGACAAACATTTAGAATATGTAACTGTGTATAATGAATTAATTTAGAGAAAGTTCGATTACAGATTAACCCTCGAAGAGACACTTAGCGTGGGTGGGAAACGCACACCAGAAGGGTTGGTGGATAAAATATTCCGCCGGGGGAGGGTCGGTTGTCTTCGCGCCCAGAATGTGAGAATGGTTTCGGAAGTCGTGGGAGGAGAGTGGGAGGGTGCAGCGGTGGGGCGACTCAAGAGTGCTGAAAATGGAACACTTAAAAAATTAAGGGAGTCTGTCGTGAGAGGGAACGACGGGGAGGAAGAGAGAGAGAAAGGAAGGTGGCAATGAAAAGCTCTAATTAGCGACCGGGAAGGGGTGCGAAATTTCCTCTCCTCTTTCCCAAAGGATGAAACAGACGTCCTGAGACATGATCTTCGAAAGAGCATCCACGAACTCCCACCCCAAGGAAATTTTCGTGGGTGAGGCTACCGAGTTCACCTCGTTTTTAACCCTCCTACGTCAGTAATCCACGCATCAGGGCACGACGCAAGTCTGAGAACGACGCATGGCTCACAGTCATGATGTTTGAATCTTAACTAACAACATTAAGGGTTCAATAGAGTCCCGAGGTGTATCTGAGCCCGTAGTGTAGTCTACACCCGGCTAAGGATCTAAGGGTCCTTGGTTCAAATTCGCATGAAGCCTCATTGGATAACCACTCAAGGAAGTTTGAGCGAGATGATTTTTTCTTAGTGATAATAGACACATATTCGAAATTATTTTCAAATTAAAGCCGTGGTAAGAATCATAAAATAAATATAGAAATATTAATTACTCTAATAATTTATTTTACATGACAGAACTTCTTAATAACAAGCAAAATATACATATTTTATTCTTCAACTTGAATTATCTTTTCACACCGCGCTTTTAAAACACCTATACGTTTTTTTCACGATTTTATAAAAATTATAACGGTGAATGAGGAATACCTAATTTATAAAAAAATAATTGAGAAAACATTGAAACTAGACACCGCTCAATTTCTGCGAGGATCTGGTCGTCAGAAATTTATAATATATTTAAAACAAATGACACTCAGGAGCGCACAACCGTATAATTTTTCATGAAAATCGGATTCATATTTTTCGGGAAAATATCTCGAAAACTAACGCGTTAAGTCGTTGATATTTCGGTATCATTAGAAAGATAATACTTTTCCCATTATTACGAGCAAATATTTATTGAATTTATATGGTAAATGAAATCTCGCTCAACATAACTTAAAATCCGCACGCGGAGATTTAATGAGCATTAGAACTTCGCAGGTAACAGGGGGGAAATAAACTGACCCTCTAACTTTATATGAGAATTTATACGTAAGTCTGAGCTCTACCCCAATTTATCGCACCAGCATACACGCTGAACACTGAGACTGAGCGAATGGTGGTGTTTCAAAGAAATCCACAGGTTTGAAAACCCAGGAAATCCCACTCAATATCCGAAGGCTATAATGACTGCGCTACGTCAATGTACCATTGAAAGGCGTCAACATTTTTATTACACCATGAGAGGCACTCTCGATCCAGGATGATGGTCTGACGCAAACCATCACTGCTATCTCACAGGCCTCTATCTCATCGTCTGCGTACCAGCTAGGGCTCATCCTTCCGGTATCGCCTACGCAGGGGGAATCCGAAAAATTAGAAATAAGGCGTTTTAAACGGCAAATTAGGATTTCAATATTACGCATCGTATAATAGGTGCCAAGCCCCTACCCATGCATCTTTGTAGATTACATTTAGAGACTCGCTTTAAAATTTTTACTAAGTAGGTATGTAAAATACGAAGATGTTTAAAATACTGCTCGATGACGTTATAGTTGTGTTTTTCTATAGTTCCTCGACGTTGTGACTTTTTGCTTAAATCTATTTAACAAAAAATGCTGGGCCACGAAATGCTTGATTTAAAGCATACTTCCAAAAGCACTGTCGAAGAAATAAATTGATTGTTTTTATGCAATAAAATTACGATGTAACTGAGTAAACATTAATGGAGCAATAGGAGAGCTATTCAGCAGATTTTAATTCGGTATTGATAACTTTCTGCACCATAAGTGGATCAAAAAATACCTCTCCCTCGTTTTTATTCGAGTACAGACACATCTAACACACATAACGTAATGATAACAAATAAGTATTAAAAAGTCTTTAGGAGAATACTGATGTGTCCCGGTTATGTTTTCAGATGGAACAGGCCTCATAGAGACGAAAGACAAGTTCAAACATGAATTGTAAACAACTATCAATAAACACAAATAATAGACTTAATTTCCCATAAGATTTATGAGCTGTCATTAAATTTCCACAGCAAATTACTCCTTTTTTCATATTAGAAGAATTAAAAAAGGAATTTAACCTCGGATATTAAAGATATTTGTTTGTAAAAGGAGATCGTATGGTTGCGAGTTGGAATATGCGAGTTGAAGGAAATACACAGCTTCTTCAAAAAAAAACACAAATACACAAGATCACCAGAGAAAAGAATGCAACAAAAACGAAAATTTACCGATACGAAGTAAAGTCTCAGCTAAAGTTACCACACACCTACCTCACTTTTCTTGGTTCTACCATAAAATAAAACAATTTTCACTTGTATATTGCTATTTAGAGTAATTTACCAAAGAATGATTAGAAATTTATGACGTAAATAATGAGAACAGGGCAGAGAAAAAAGACAAAAATGAAGAAGAAATTGGAATTAATGAAAGATTTTAGCCTCATATGCATACAATTACCACAGGAACAAAAACTCCAACCGCGAATTTGTTAATGTATGGCATATTTACCGGCAATTTTGACGGTGAAAACATTTAGAACCTCGCCCGGCAGATGCATGGGTAAAACACGCCGATCACCACCCGGCGCTCGGCGTAGCAAGCACTAAAGTAATACCAATTCAGTTCAATGTGAGCGCATTAAGGCCGGGAGATTCGCCATTTCCCGGTACCACTCCAATTCAGGAATTTCCCAATAACAGATGTTATACGTCACACTCTCCTAATGCAGATTCAATGTTTCCTCCTCGGATTCCGCTTGAAAACCGAATCCAACATTCACTGAAACAAGATAATCCCATAAACGATATAACTTCACACTGCGGATACACATCCTCCTCCACTTGGTCCCGAAACCAATGCAAGCACGAACCAAAAAACACCCACACCGCCTTCAACTGCCAGTCGGCAATATCGACACATTTCTCACGAGGCGGCAATCGACGAGACGACACCGAAATATTGATTTGCGATCGATTCACCTCTCGCTGTTACAAGACACAAGGCACACGCGTCCACACTCTCGACACCTTTCACTCCCGCGGGGTGAACGTGGATCAGAAATGGCTTATAAAAGATGGGAGTTCTTTTTTTACATAATGCACACACGTTTTCTCACCGCCATGCCGACGAAAGCAGCCGTCGCGAAGTCAACCGTTATCTCGTCACAACACTCGCGTCGATACCGCTCTTGGAACGCGGGGCGCGGGTTGACGGGGTTTGCGGAGCGGGGTGATCGAAAGCTAGTCACGACAGAGAGGGGGGGGGGGTGCGTGGTAGAATGAAAAAGCCCCCGTCCGCCCCTTAGGTTGGGCGTAGCCGCACGGGGAAATCTCCGACACGAGACACGGGCGATCAAAACGCCGAAACCGCGCGGCACGGCATAAAGGTGCGTCGATCGTCACGTCGACATGACGACAAAAACAACGGGGCCTCGCAAAACCACGTGACGTGGACAAACCAACCCTTCCTCTCCCTGCCCCTCCTCCTTCATATCCTGCCCTATCCGGGGTGTAAGGGGATCACGGGGAGGTCGGAAAGCGTGGTGGAAGGGGATGACCTGAGGGGGTGGTTGCAGGGGCAAGGGTTTTCACCCCCTGGGGGGAGAGAGAGAGAGAGGGAGAGAGAGTAAGAGGGTCGGAGGGGTTTGAGGGACAAAACATCGCAGCTGATTGGACCGGAGGTTAAACCGTGCCCCCGAGGGCGTCATCTTAAACGCACCTTTTTATTTTTCTTTTTAAATCGAGGGAGAGAATGAAAAAGAGGGAAATGAATTCGAGGCGCCTCCCGGGAACGAAACGGAGTGTTGAAAATTTTCGGGAGAAAATGGATATAACCCGGAGACCCGAGAATAAAATATAAATAAAGGGAAAAAAAACGATGCCGGTAAAATAACACGATGGGGCACAGTCAGTTTAGAGGGATGTGGGGACAGAACGGTGGCGGTGGAAAATGGAAATGAGAAAACGAAAAAAAAACCAACCCGCTACTCCTACTGTCTCTCCTGATAATTCAGGGGCTTAGTTGGGAAGGTAGAGACTCACTGGAGGCGCCAGGCGCCAGTCTCCCTCGCGGTCCGCTCTCTCTGCCCGTCTCCAGACCCAAGTCGCGCGCCCACTTCGACAGCTCGCCGGTTCTTACACCCCCCCCCCCCACCAACCCCCTTGGGGGGCAAATGAGAAATTAAATGCGACGCGGCAAAACTGGGGGGTGGAGAGTAAGGGAGTGTGGGAGGAGGGAGGAGTGGGAGAGGAGGAAGGGGAAGGGAGAGGGGAGGAAAGCACGAGGTGTAGTGGAAGGTCAGAAAGACGCAACGCAGGGGGGGAATAAGGAAGGATAAGGAAGGGGAGTCGCGGAGGAGAAGGCACTTGCACCGTCTTTCCCAAGTGGCGCTCCGGAGAGTTGAGAAGGCGCCGGGCGGTGGTTGAGGGGGGAGGGAACGGGTGGGGGGGGAGGTTGGTTGGGTTGAGGGACACACACTGCGAAGGAAACATCAAGGGTGTACGTGCGAGAGTTTCAGTCGGGTGGGACGGGAGGGGGGAAGGAGGGAATGCCACATCTGCCGGGAAGGAGGGTTAGGAGAGGGCGGGGTAGAGATGAGGAAGAGGTCACCCTTCACGAGGACCCCCTCTTTCTCCGCCACCACGCCACTCCTCCACACACACACACGGGCACGCCAGCAGCCGCATCGTCAGACGACGCAGGAGTCGAGTGGGAAGAATTTAAAAAAATGAAAGGAAACCCAACAGAAAGCCCTTCTCCTCCGCGAAGGCCTTATCCCTTATTTTGCTAAGCAACCGACGGACGCGATAAGTCATGAATCCGGCACGGGAGTGGAGCGCGTGGGAAGAGTTTTTTGAAGGGACTGGAGGCGGGGGAGGCGGGAGAAGTTAAGCAAGCGGTGGAAGGAGAGGCCAGCGGCAACCCCACTCAACCTTTCGCTTCCCTTTCGTAGCGAAGGTTTCCTCCTAAAATACTCTTTCCTTTACCCCTCCTCCCCGCCATACTTACAGATCGTGCCCTCTCACAGGACCACAGGGCGAGCGAATCGTCCTCTTGGACACGGGAGAGAGGGAGGACGCCGGTAGAGATAGCGGAGCGTTGAAGGTCTAGGAGGGATGAAGAGCGACAGATTGGAGAGGCTACGTAGGTTGCGAAAGGGGAGATCGAGGAGCTGTTTTTTTCCCCCAGCGGATACGCCATTCGGGTGAGCAAGGGATTAATTAGGGGGGCGGTAGGAAAGGGTTCGGGGGAGGGAGGAAAGAACGTTCGTCGGCTAGGTGATAATCGGGGGGGGGGGGATTTGATTCCACATGCAAATATGGGGATTAGCAGCACTTACCGGATAAGGGGTAATCCCCGGTGTAAGAAGGAAAATAAAAGATAAGCCCATACCTCGGTGCGAAACGAAGGGGGTTGGGGGGGGGGGAGGAGTGGATTAGAAAGAGGAGCAAAAATCAAAATTTTCCAAACTAATCGCCCGGTCGCGTTCGCGCTTTCGGGGATAAACACAGGTTCGCACTCTGCATTAAAACGGAAAGCCCCGCGTGATTGCCGATTCAAAATTATTCGCTGCGCGCGGAAAAGAATAGAAAGTAGGCAGCAGCCAGGGATTCAACATCATTCATTCTCTTCGCATCTCCTATTATGTAAACAAACTAAAGCAGCAATTAAATCGGTGACGCATGCGGCAAGACTCCTACAGTTTATTTCCATCCGAGCAGAAAATTAATGTTTTTTTAACACTCATTAGAGCAAATATTAAGTGGAAAGTTATGATAACTGTGGTTTTACATAACGAAATATGACAGAAAGAAAATACATGCATCATCAAGTTGTTTACTCAAAAAGGACGAATCATAATACACATTCTTACAGATGAACAGTAGCTAGCCTTATTATAGGCGATATCGTTTTCGGCCCTAGAGGTCATATTTCATCAAGGAAAAAAACTCATAATTTTCAAAGACAGCTAATTAAACTAAAGACGGCTAAGGCCAACGGCTTTTATTAAAGGCACTTCATTCCGTGTATAGTATGACAAATAGAGTAACTATTAAAACCTCTATATATAGATCCTAAAACACGCTCACGGAGACGACCAAGTCCGAACTTCTTTCGCGATTACTTTATGAGAAATCATTAATCGGGATCGATAAATGCTTAAAGCAATGTAACTTCTTCGTTTATACTTTTATTTTCTTTCAAATGTCAGACTCGCCAAATATTTCATCAATACAAAGGATTTAAGGAAAAATAAATAAACAAAGTGAAGTGTAGCAGGATGATATGTGATAAATGAAAACTTTAGATGAAGGTACTCGTTAATTAATAATGAATCACATATTCTATTGGAAATTATTTTACAGTATAAGATTAAATAACTAAATAAAAGAGAAACGAGTCTACGAATAGAAGAAAATCTTTTATTGCTCAAAACTTTAGGAACCCTCACTAATGACAATGAGACAATAACTCCCCTAAGCGGATGTTAGCAGGGAATAGTGATCAGAATCTTTAGGGCAAAATAATATACAAAATAATAATAAGAAAATAAAATATAAAGTAAATAAAACGAACAACCGCTGCAGTAAAATCTTTAAGTGACACGAAAAGAAGGAGATGAAGTCCTCCACTAGGGATATTTTTTTCGCGAAGAGACTCGTACCGGGAGAGGAGCATCAAAGGCAGGAACAGGCCTCGTTCCGTGGGGGCACCACTTTAACCTTTGTGCAGTGAACGCGACAAGACCGTAGATAATAGCACGGCGCCTTCCCCGCAATTATGTCGGAAGAGTAGGGGTTAGGAGAGAGCAATAGGAGAAATAAGGAGGCATATTCCCTCTCCCCCGTATCACATTTTTTAGTCCTTTTACGTCGACTTCTCTCTCCTTGAGTTTCGAGTCGACCTGACACCGAATAAAAATGTTATTTTCAAGGCCGGAGTGATATTAAAGAGGGTATAATGAATATTGTGTGCACGTGACAAACAAACAACAAGTCATGTTAAGCCCTAAAAACGCGTAAAAAAGTGAGCATCGAATTTTGGTGAGAAGGCCGTCCAACTTGACGTCACTACAGATGAGCAGAGAGCTACTAGAGGCTGTTAAAATGTCAGAGAGAACTATTAACACAAGAACCCTTCCAGGAATGCTAAGCTTTAAGCCATTTGAGTGAAAAACGCGAGCACGTTCTTGCGAAGGGTTCATGCATGCCTGTCAACGCTGAGAGCTGTATGCAAACAACGTGGATTCCCTTTTCTGGATCTCAAGGAAACGGCGCAGAGGAAAAAAACATGAAGATCCATGGAAGGCGCCAATACACGGAGCACGTAGAACACGCTTCACATCCTTTTCAGGTCTATCTTCCTTGTCATGAGTGGATGGGATGAGTTTTCCACGACTGAATGACTAAACTCTCAACATAATCGTTGGAGGAGGATGTGGACGAAGAAACTTCTCCAGCGGGAGATGAGAATTTTGAAGGACCATTTACCCACATTGATTGGGATAACTGTAACACTCGCCTTAGCACTATAGAGAAGACCGCAAACATTCACACTTTCTTAGCAGTGGATATATACAGTACATGCATTCTTCAGAGAGTAGCTTGCGAATGTTCAGCTAGAATGGAACCTCACTTGTGCCGCATCTGATGGCAAACGAAGAAAAATAAATAAAAACTTCCTTCACGTTGTCAGAGATATGGACATATAAAGTCAGTGGAAATGCTTAGCAATGGCAAAAAAGTAATCACAACAGCACCATTTTCTATTTCGTTTCTGATAAATACAGTCAAAATTCCCACACACGTCCCGATCTTGATAAAAGCAACTGCCGTCAGCTCAGAAAGACCCGGCTACAAACTGGGATTTCAGAAGAGGCTTCATCCGTTGAACAAATAGATGGCTTCCACACCAACAGGTCCACCTGTGCGCACCTGCATACCTGTGGAGGGGGAACTGAGGGGGGCACGGGGGTAGAGAAAGATATAGAAGCGTTAGAGGAAATTTATAGGTGGAAGAAGAGAGTGTACTCACCCCGTCGCTCTTGGCGGATATCTCGGTGATGCCCGTGAGCCACCGGACGAGGAAGGAGCGCGTGGAGGAGGGCGGCGGGAGCATCGGGGATGGCTTGCCACCCGAGCCGGACATCTGTCGTTCGGCGGCCGCCGAGAGCAGCTCCACGGCCTCGGACACGGTCATCGTTGTCGCCTGGCTGTCGGGCGCCGGGAAGGAGCCGATGCCATGCGGCGAGGACGAGGGCAGCGTGCTGGGAGTCAGGGCCGGCGAGGTGGTCGACGGAGGGCCCATCGCCCCCACCACGCCCGCCATGTCGGGGTCCATCTTCACCCCTGTGGACCACAAGAACGTGAAAATTAACTTCAAAACAGAGCGGATTGTTGAGACAAACTACATTTCTCTACGAGCCGCCCCAGGGGCGTGGAGGAGGGGGTGCTATGACACCAGTCATTTAAAGGGGAGGGAATAGGAAAAAGGAATTGGAGGACGGAAAACACGAAAAGTAATTTTTGTTTTGAAGGATTAGTCCTTGCTCAGATTTTGTTATCACAACTAAAGGATAGCGAGAAAAAAGTTATTGAAACTACATCTCTGACTGACTTCCGGTTATCCCGGATGTAATTTCAATGATTGGTGCCAAAGGTAATCTAGGTGGGCAAAGTATTATATTACCGGGATTATAATTAGTTTAAAATAGGAGTAAAGTAGGGTCCACGGCCTTCGGGAGATGGTATAGGCAAATGCGTTGGAAGCCTGATCTTGAGAAAATAAGCTTGCAATCTTGTGCATGCATTGATGTTAGTGGTCAATGTATATTTTTGAGCCCAATCTCTGTTCGTGCTTGGGATATTGGGTGAATTCATGCAGCCTGATCTACACTCAGACAAGGAATTCAACGAGGAAATTATTACAAACTCATATCTCGAACGCCCGCGCCGGTTGGTAATTGATATAACATATCTTCTAAGACAATTGTCAATCAATGTCACCGGGTATCCAGAGTAATAACATTTTATGTAGCTACACTACCAATGTTAAGTACATGTGTCTATTTCTGAAGTACATATAATATAATAGCGACACTGACATACGAGGACGAAGATTTTGCTGGCCCAATATTTTAAAATCGTGAAAGTAAAATTAGGTAACGCATACTTTTACAATGTATGTAGTTAAAATTCACACAAAGCATACTTTCTTTTACAAAGATTTTCAGTTTGACCATATTCGATCTGAAACACAATCGCTTCTTTCTCAAAAACAATTAAAGTGAAACCACAGGATTTTACTAAAGCACTGCAAATGTAGACACAGTGAGATTATATTTTTATTGATGTGTAAACTCATAGAGCCTTCAATATGTAATCTATATTTATAAAACTGAAATTTCGTTGGTTTGAACGCTATAGAATTTCAAACCCCTGCACGGATTCGAACAAAATTTGGCACACGTTCCTTAGGGCGCATAATGATAGGGTCTATATGAGAAAGGGCAAAGGGCCCATATGTCGGCTATTTTCAACCAAATTTTACTACCATAAGAAAAGCATTGGATTCGGTGCTTAGGTTTATTTTTTTGTTTTTCTTAATTGCATTCAAGGCATAGGATTGGAATTTTTAGTATCGGGTGATTGAAAGAAATGTTTTGAATTCTTAAATTCTATTTTTGCATTCACTTTGTTTTTGCCTAAAATTTGAGCTTTTGGTTCCAAACCGTCAATTTTTGCAGTGTTCCAACAGTAGACATTTTTATGTACCCAGCGACCGCAAGATAGACTTTAAATGGGAACTTTACCCGAGGAACTTATAGCTCTGGTTATATGACCACTATAACGAAATTGCCGCGAAACCTTAGATGGAATATTTTTAACCCAAAACTCTCCATGTGTGGTTAATGACGGCTACATAGAATAAGCATTTTGAACGTTATATTGGATTATTTTAATCCTATGCAACAATTTTACTTTTCCCTCTTCCCGTTGAAATTCAACGAGCACCATCTGCAAGTTTAGATATCAACTTGTAATTGAGACGCATATGAGAAAGGCATTTAAATGGGGACAGTTCGGTTAACCTCCTTTTTTGGTCATATTCCTTTAGATTACTTTCAGGGCAGCAACGACGCCAACGTACGATGAAATGTCAAAGTAGGCAGTTGGGTCAAGCGCTACTGAATTTCTCTTAAAAGAAACTTGCGGGTCTATTGTCCAATAGTTTGATTTACTGCTGCCACTCAGTTTATTCTCCAAAAATTTATCTTCGCAGATATACATTTTTCATAGTGCAACTGATTATTTCAACGGCCAACGGTTTATCTCCATTTGCCGATAACTGCTAAGAGCTAGTATAGTTTCAAGCCTTGGTTAGAAGAGACATGTTCTCGATTTAGAAATGCTGACAATCCTAAATTCAACATGAACAGAAACTGAACAATGGCAGTCCTGGAGCCTCCACTGAGACAAAGGGATGATATTATCTCATTCTAATTTTCTCACAATTGCTTCTAGTAAACAGGTGAAGCGCAAAAAATAAATTTAAAATATGTTCCGGCATAATGCTTTAGAATATCATTACTATACCCACTATATAAATATTTGAAAGCCGTCAAAAAACTCACTCTTTTGAAAAATGTGTCAAAAGGGTTATTCCAAAATATAATAAAAATATGGAAAAATTATTAAGGACCATATATGCAAAAAGGACATTAGTATCACATTACTATTTGGTTACTTGAATAAAAGTTAATAATTTTAACTGTAAAGTGGAGATAAAATTAATTTCCTCTACCTCTTTCAACCTCATCTCCAATTCATGTGAAACTGCAAGCATTTAAAACTTAGCGAGTGGGAAGTGGGAAATCCCTCGGATGAATTTTTGCATGGGCCTCACTGACTAGAGCGAATACCGGAATAAACGCCCAAAAGAAACTTTTTACTGAGGAAAAACCTGTTTTCTCCTTCATAAACAAAACTTTCACTTTAGTAAAATACGCCCAGCGTGAAGCACGGAGTTACTCAGTGCACTAATGAACTAAAAAAGCACTGTCCACTACTGAGACCACGGTGGTGATAAATTTAACCAACAGAATAATTAATTACTCCTGAGCACACAGCTATCGGATTAACCCCAATTCTATTAAATACTCACATAAAAGACGAATTGTCGTAAAACAACATAGAGGAAGGTCTCTAACATTTTTAAGCTATCAGACCCACTTTAACATTAGTTTTAAAACTCGTGCAACATGCCTACAAGGAAAAACAATGACAACTTTCAGTTTAAAAGTGTTTTGCATCCTCAATTACGATCCAAAGTTAGACGCACGAAGGAACTTTCCCGTTCCACAGACTCACGAGAAGGCGGTAATCTTGAGGAGAAGCCTCACTACGGTGTTTGCTTAGTGTCCACTTCCAGATAACTCCACTCAAATTAGGAAGGCTTTTGTGTACATTCGGGAACCCTGAACAGTTAACTAGCTCCCACGAAAATTTACTCAGCACTTCAGGCGAAACCGTCAAAAATATGTGAGTAAAACTGCTAGAGAGGAATACGGTTGGCATGAACCCTGGGACAAGAGCAGTGCTTCCGCTTTTAAACGTGGATTAGCGCGAAAAATCAACACTACCGGCGTAAAACAATTTCATTTCTCGATTACAACTATTTCCGAGTCCGAACGGGCATTCCAAAATACTCTGTCCTTATCCGAAAAAAGTATCACAATCCTAAAGCAACCAAAAGTAACACTCGCAAGACTATAGATATGTTAGCATTAGCAACACTGGACACAAATATTTTCAAACGAAAAATCGAGATCAATCACATTATGATATTCATCATAAGACTTGGTTAGTAATTTTGAGATATATTTATCGCAGTACTTTACGACATCCTGATCCCAGTAAACCTCATTATTCATTCTTAGTTCCCAGGCCCGAAGTTTTCCATCAGTGAATATCATCCTTGCGTTAGCTCATAGTAGTGAGAAATACATGCGATAAAAATGTTCACCTTCATTGAGCTTTTTATTCCTTCCAACCTTCTCTGTCATGGTCTTTAGTAAACTATTGATTCTGCCATGACCTTTAAAGGTGTTCTACTTCATTTATCCGAACTTCTTTTTACCATTACCGAACTATTTTTTTTACCATTTTTCATTTTCACCATTATTTTAGAAAAGCGAATACCTATTGCGTCAATGAGCTTGTAATAATTGCCAACAACAGCGTTGATGATAACCCAAAATACGTCCATTCATTTCCTTACAGTCACGTCGAAAAACATTTATTTCTATTACGAGAAACCCTAGCCGCTAAAAGTAAAAATGAGAGCATACATATGCAGGGCTCCACCTCCAAAATAACTTTTTTTATTTAACGAACAACTCTTTAGTACTTTTCCTATTGCTGCTTGACAGCACTTGTGCCACAGCTATAGACGCTATCCGTCTTGTATCCCTTCATTCAAATTTCTAAGCCGTTCCCTTACGTCTATGTGAGAGGTATTTAGGGTAAGCATCTGTTCCCTCTGATAGAAACTATTCTCATTTCTTTCCATATTCTTTTTGCTATCTCGAACATACTCTGACCACGAATAGAGACCCTCCAGTCTGCATAAACAAATTATTTGACTTCCTTCGTAAGATAGTACGAAATAATGTCTTTCTAGCTTCGGTTACAGAAATCATCTACGTATCATTTTTTGTTCCGTGATCAATGTCTAACTTCTCCAAAGAGGTTAACAATATAAACGAGAAAAAAGGATGAGAAAGATGTGAGACTCAGAGAGGCTCTTACGGTCTCCGATTTTGCTCGAAGTTGGTGAATGGGTTGAAGATCACCTCAAATGAAATGGATAATAACTTTCTTGATAAAAATATGTTGTAATTCATGCATTATTAAAAATGCTCACTTTTTTGCCAAACTTCCGTGCCATGAATCGCATTTTTCTTTAAATCAATGCTCCAAGGAATCTGAAAGCAATGATAGATGACTCCAATTAAATTTTACCTTTTAAAAAAGAGTTGTATTAGTTAAAATAGATTTTCTTTAAATTCCTATTTTTTGTTAAATTGAAAGCTTCAAAAAAGTTGAATTTTTAAGTTTCAAGGTTATACCACAGGTTTCCGCTTTTTGTGTAAAAGTTTCAATAAACATTTGATACTCCATCTCACAATCGGCCAAAACTCTTTTTGAATAATCTCTACATATCCAACTCATATACTGAAAAAAAATTCGATATAAATTCAATTATTAGTTCATAAAAAACGTGACAATTTTAAGAGGCATCATTTATTGAGGTAATCTACCGGTTAAAAGTAGGTTTGATTGAGAGTCAAATATTTACACGTGCGAGCCCAATTTACCTCTAGTATTTCTTCATCTCTACGTACTTCCTACCCTTATTCACCCCGTCCATAAAACTCATCCTTCCCCTTCCCCACTTGCCTAACATCCTTCCCAATATCACAGCCTTAAGCAAACCTTCGCCCCTCATAACCTCTTCCAACCGCAGTCTGCCTCCTCCTAATCTCATCCAGAAGCTTCCTTTCCTCACCAACCATACCAAGCACTTCCAAGATTGTCTTACTTTCCGTACACTGCGCCTTCTCCATCCTCCACACCCACATCTCGAAAGCCTGCAGCCTATTCCAGTCTACTGTTCTCAGGGTCAACGTTTCTGCCTCATAAAACGCTGCACTCCACATCAAACTCTTCACCTACCCCTTATTCACATCCGTACCTAAGGTCTCTGTCATCAGCTCCCTCCTATTGCTGAACGCTTCTTTCCCTAGCGCAATTCTTCTCCTAATGTCCTCGTGGCCGTCCTCGGTGGAGGCGGGGTTAAGTCCTCGCCTGCCAAACCAAGGTCGCGGGTTCGAATCCCGCCTGGGTAGGAAATTTACACCTCCCAGGGCATGGTTGTGTGTATTCGTCCAACGAGTTGTATGGAAGAGAGGACTATTAAGTCCTAATATCGCTCGATGCAAGACCCCAAAAAAAGTCTTTGCAAATAATCCCATTTTCTTCTAGCGTACAATCCAAGTAATTACATTGCTCTACTTTCTCGAGTTTGTGCCCCCCTACTTTTATGACCAGTCTCGCTTTCTTTATCCTAGAAAATCTCATTACTTTTGTTTTACTGTGATTTATATTAATTCCGTATTTCCCGCAGTGAATTTCTAATGCATCTACTAAATTTTGCAACTTCTTCGATGATCGACTAAACAAAGCTTGGTCGTCCGCGAATCTAATCGACTTTATCAGCTGGCATCCCACTTCGATTTCCAAATCTAGCTCTTCCCATGCTTCTCTTACCACCTCCTCGGAATAACTGTTAAAAAGCAAAAGCGACAACGGGCAACCATGCCTCACCCCACGACCAACTACTGCCCACCCTGATTCACCGTCAGCTACCCTCACTTCTGCCCTCTGGACCTTATATAAGTTTCGGAAAAGTATCCCATCTATTCCAATTTTCCTGAGCATTTGCAATAGTTTTTCGTAATTAATTTTGTAAAGCGCAGCAAGCAAAGACATCCTGATTATATTGTATGTTCCTCTCTATATGTATTCTCGTTACCCCAATCACATCCAGAGTTGCCCTCCCCTTTCAGGACTCAAACTAGTCGTCGCCTATATAGTAATTTGCTCTACTTTCCAACATTTTATTCAATATTCTAAGCAAAACTTTAGCCGCGTGTAAAATTAAACTACCTGTTCCATACTCATCGCATTCTGACGCTTTCTTCTTCTTCGGGATAGGTATTAATACTGTTTGCACGACATCCTCTGGCCATACTCCTTCCGCGTAGATCCTACGAATGATTTCGAAAAAAACGTTGTCTCTCCTTATTACTGAGATTCTTCAGTAACTTCGAAGGTACGTTATCAACTCCCACACCTTTTCTGGCCTTCATCTCATTGATTTCTTTCTTCTCTATTTCGCTGTCGATCTCTGGTCCGAGGTTATCCTTATCTATAGCGCAGTCATATAGCTCTCCTACGTATTCTCTCCAACTAGCTTGAATATCTTCTTGTTCGATTAATATCCTGCCTTTTTTTTCTAAACCTTTGGTGTCGTTCGACCTCTATTACCACCAGATAACATTTTCACTTTAGTATATAGCGCAATCACTTCCTCCTCTTTCTATAGCTTTTTTAATTCCTCGCATTGTTCTTTCAACCAGTTTTCCTTTCCTCGATTGGTTAATTGCCAAAGTTTATTATTTAGTTCCTTATACCTCCTACTGCCAAGGTCAGTGTTGACGTCCTTCCACTTCCTTCTCTCCTATATTTTCCTCATAATTTCTTCTGTTAACCGTTGTTTCTTTATCCGTCTTGTTTCCATGGATCCTATTGATTTCTCCGCTGCTCTCACTATGCCTGTTCTTATATTTATTTTCCTCAGTTATTCCCCTTTCCTATGCTTCACCTTTATTCCTTTCCACAAGCTTCTGGTATTCTCTCCTTTTCTTCCCTTTCAATGCTTCCCCATTCCACCTCTTTATCCTCCTACTTTTACAGAGCCTTTAAAATCTAACATCACATTTCATCATAACTAAATTGCGATCTGGGTCCGCATCCGCCCCCGGATAGCTTTGCGAATTTTTGACTTTGTTCCTGAACCTCTGCATTCCCAGGATGTAACCAATTTGATATCTCCCTGTGTCCCCCAGTATTTTCCAAGTGTACATTCACCTGAGGTGATGTTTAAACCAAGTGTTTGTTATCACTAATTTATTTCTCCTACAAAATTCAACTGCCTTTTCACCGCGGTCATTTCTCGTTCTTAGTCCATACCCTCCCGCTTCATATCCATCTCTCCCTCTCCCCACCACTGCATTCCAGTCACCCATCACCATCAGGTTTTTCTTGCCCGGGACTTCTCTAATTATCTTCTATAGATGTTCATACACCCCATCCACCTCTTCCTCCGTATGATTATATAGTTTCGTGGGCTTCCCTTTGCCATATCCAACAGTATTTTTAACGTAACACATCACGTTAACTATCTTTCGTCTGGCTGCTACCCACCTACTATCTTTCGTCTGGCATGGGTGGGCCGACCAGGGGCAGAATTCTGTACACGATGACCGATGGCTGTCGGCGTCGGTCGCTACCGTTGGTCGTCGCTTGTACCGACAACCGAGCGATTCTCGGCACGAGACGTACTGTCACCTGTCGATGCAAGCGACGATTTGCTGACGTCATGCATTTGTCAGTCTCAAACTGGCATCTGCACGAGAGGCTAAAAATTTCGACCAATGATGTGGCACGATACAAGATGAAGAAAGCAGACTGAAGCAGACGCTGAAAGTGCTAACATACACAATCAGAATTAATCAGCTCATAATATCACCTTAAATGGTGATTAACCTCAAATTCAATCCATAAACCATGTATTAATATATTCCTTAAACTATACATAGCAGTTCAGCGTTGCATAAAGGCAAGCTAAATAACAATCCCTTCTGTGGGTACCAACGTTCATTACTTCATAAGATATTAGTGATAGTGATTTTTTGGGTAATATTTCATTAAATACATTATCCATGGACTTACCGTTTCCACCGAGTGAAAATAATATAAAGAATGCCTGTGTAGTAATAATTTAGCGTTGGTGGGATTAATAATATTTAATATTCACGAGGTAATGTTGACCATACATTCAAAATATTCTTATATGCTTGCTTCATTTTGCTCGTACCGGACGAAAAAAATTCACTCACGCATGGGATTCGAAATCTAATCAGCATTCGCTCATTTATTGGAAAATTGGAAAAAGCTTAAATAAATTATAAATTTCGCCATGAAATCAGTATCGCCTGGATTTTTCCTGTCGTGCTAATGTCATCGATAAGGTGCTGGAAACTGCGAACATTCATTGCTTAAGGGACCACCTAGTAACATTATATGGATTAATACATCTGAAATAAGGTTACTAACTCATTTCTGTAATCAGAATGAATTTATGAAAGTACGCTTAAGCGGCGACGTTCCGACGGTGCCGACGCGGACATCCACTCTTGTCTTGCAGCTCGACGTTAAAGCCTACTTTCATGGTTCTCCAAATATATTTGAGAGGTTAACAAACATTTACAGATTGAGAAACAATCAGATAATATTATGGATTAGCCATTAGAATAATCCACTATGTGAATTACTTGCTCGAGATACTGTTTAGGCAACAGCACTCACAAGAGCAAGATAAGTTGTCCTTACAACTATTATATAACACAATAATAGTGAAACAATCTGATATAACAGCCTTGAACCCCTCTCTGTATTGAGTTTGAAATCTGAACAGGATTTTAACATTCTTCGTTGAAACATGAAAAGTTTCTGCTGATACACACTTGGAAATTTATGATGGAGACTCACTTTAACCTTATATTGAATAAAAAGTGGGATCAGGGTGGCTATAAATAACTAGTCCTGGCAATGGTTGAGGTTGTTACGTGAAATCCCAGTCCCAACATCTCTGCAAGGGGAGAACTCTTCAATTGAAAAATCACTTTAAAAAAGCAACGAAGCTCAACGGAATGATTAATTTACCAAAGTATTACTTTCCAATGGACTCATATGCCAATTAAAATTGGCGCAAGATAAATATAATGACAACAGTACATCTCCAACGTTCTCACCCACCTTCTTGTTCCGTGGCAAGGTCCGAGAGATCATCACATTTCAAGGCTGATTCAAGACACTTTAAAGCATTATATCGTCGGTTTAAGACACTTTCAACACAAATCGTTTTCAAGGTAGCCACTCTGATGACAGGTTCATTCGAAGCACGACGAAAATATTGTCGTCGATAAGTACATCTGTTCCAAAGACCTACTTTTACCGAAGTAAACAACGCAAATACCTACCTACCGTATGCCTACATATATATAGATACGTATGTGTGTCATTAAGAAATTAATAAAGCAAATATGAAACGCAATCCTTATGCATGACAGGTTTAAAACGCCGCACACTCATTTAAGGCGATTGAAAGTTAATATTTATCAACTTATTACAATCTCCTTGCACCCAACTATTGCACTTTTGGTGGTAGAAAACTTCTCACACTGAAGATGATCACAACGAAAGCACTGTATTTTATATACTTAAGGAAATAATGGCAAAATCAAAACTAATGGAGGCATGCACAATAAATAACACCAAATTGCAAAGGAGAGTTATAAGCCACGAGAAGATTAGCCAATTTTCACAATATTAACTTCAGAGACGGCCGTGTTGTCAAGAGCAGAACACTTCACCTTTTTTACCCAGCGTCTACCTCGCGAAGCGATGAAATACGCGTCGGTCGGCCTACCGTGGGTTTCAAAATCGTCGGTCGGATCACCCAGGTTGAACGACGATTAACGGTGAAGTTAACTACGAGTATCGGCAGAAGGTGCCCCCGGAATCGCTCTTAACCGACATATGTCGGTTGGGCGAGTTAGCGACACCGATAAGTATCGGTCGCATGTACAGAATTCCGGTCCAGGGGCAATCGTAAATGCTCCTGCCAGTTCAGCTCTTGGGGTCATTGGAACGCGCAATCCCTACCACCACGTCAAGGTTGTAGTCCAAGGGATGGGAAAAGATGCATAAATCACATAATTATTTTCTCAAAACGGTACAACGGTATTTCAATTGAGGTGATCAGCTACCCATACACCAGTTTCATAAATAAAAATCGGAGACCCTAATGGACCATCGGTCGTTGAATGGGGATGGAATGATCCATATAACATAGCAACAGGATACTTTCATCAGTGGTTAAGCGGGTTTTCCGCGCAGGGACCACCTTCTCCTAGGGTCTGCAAGCCTTCGCTTATATCCCGATTCGAAGAAGGGTGCGGGAATTTGGAAGGAAAAAGGGGAAGAAGGGTATGGGAATGGGTAGCTTCCGACCCCAGAGTAATAAAATAGGCTAAGGGACTAAACACGGAACGCGGAACAACATATTTTCTAGGGTGTTTGCTACATCGAATCCTATTACTGAGGAAACGACGGAGTCGCAACCGGTCGTCCAGGGCCCGGTCCACCCGATAGTATACTTTCATCAGTAGTGCGAGGTCGAACCATTTCTACTCAGTTTCTCCGTTAAATCTCATGTGGGATAGAAATTATCTCCATCCGTAAAAATGTACGCCACAACATGTCAACCATCGGCCATCTCTCTCTCCAACGACGCCGCCTTTAGACAAAGCCCCCAAGCGGGAACAGATCAATTAATCTTGTCAACCGTGAACAGCGTCCTATCAACCTGATTGGAACAGAGAAACGACCACATGCCCTAGTCGACCGGACTAGATCCTGAATAGGACTGATCCATTTCCGTAAAAAAATCACTATATCTTACGCCGCAATGGATCACCAAATAGACGAAAAACTGCCTCATCGGAAGCACACTTTGCTCCCTACAGAATTGGAATTTTGAAAATATCGCCGGAAAAGAATGGGCGGGAGGGAACGGCCAACTTCGCCAACTTTCCATTTAAAACTCCTCTCTCCCCCAAACCCTCCGCCCTTTCTCCGATAATGGAAGATAAAATCTCGCAAGCAATTCTAAAATGCCACGTACAACGGACTCTTAAGGAGGAAAGGGGATAACGCGACCCCTTGGTGCATATCTGGAAGAACAATTTTCCAGAGACTTTTTAAAACAGGAAAAGATCAATGATAAAAAAAGATGATGCATAGAGCGTCATGCCTCGAAGAAAGAAGGCAGCGGTAAATAATTGTTCACTTTAACACCGAAATATAGGAAAATAAAAATGTTATAGAGGTTTTACCAGTCGAGCAATGAAAGTTTGGAAGATATCTATGGCGAAAATTCAGTTTTCGTGAATAAGGAAGCGAAAAACGCAGAGCATTATGGTAATGAAAAAAAGAGGAAAACGACCAAGAGAGCATTCAGGAATAGTATTTGACCATTGAATATACAGTTACGATTATCCACGAAGTTGGCTCAAGTTAAAAAATGGCATTATTTAACCACATGATTTTCACCCAAATATCTCCGATCGACAGAGTAAACATAGGCAGAGGGATTACGCTGGGGACAGGACTTTACTACACTGTGACCACCTGCTACATCAACGTCCACGAATACTTGAATAATCGTCGTTAGTCATCACGCTACTCCAATGGTGTTACCCCGGCGTCTAAAATGTCTTGTACTCTACCTGATTAACATTCCGTGCAACAGGATGCTAAGAATTCAAGCTAAATTGAATTGAAGAATATCACGAAAAATATCATAAAAAACTATGTTAAGATGGAGCTTTCATCCAATGTAGCAGACAGGGAACTTCCAATGAAAGAAGAAAACATAAATTAAATTCCAAAATAGCATCCAGCAGTATTACCGTAACTATTTACATTATGCCTCTTATGACAAGAAAAAAAATATTTCATACAGACAAAGTCCAAACTCACTACACAGCCAGAAAATTATCAAGCAATATTTTTACCAACTTCAACCAACAATGTGGGTATAATAAGCGCTTCTATAACGATATGATTTCGTGCACACTGGAAACAGTGAATTATTCAATATCGGTCAACCTTATCTATCTCAAAATATTATTCTATCAAATTAATGTCGGCGCTCCGACTTTATAATCAGGAAAATCGATAAAATCTATTATTTGGGTTGTGCTCCAGTTAATTCCTTCGCCAAAAAAATACATATTTCAAGACTTTTCCAATAATTGGATATAAAGGTCGATAAAAACCTACGAATATTGATTGGAATTTCATACCAAAGCAAAAGAAAAACCTTCCCGGTCCAGACAGCTATTTGAAACACAAAATTAATGATCACATTCGGCCCTGATAAGCACATCGGGTGACGCACATTAATTCACAAAGCGCGAAATCGCGGAGCCTTTACTCATCGCCTTCACCGGGATGCTGAAATCCACGGCGGTACGATGCCTTTGAAAAGTGCAAATGGGTTGCTGCTTGAATAAAAAAACTGCCTGGGAATGGATAAACATAAAGTATTTATAGGGATAAAATCACCATGCAATACAGAAGTAATGACTGCACCCGTTTGTTAATTAATTCACTTAAAAGGGAAAATGTTATTTCTCTTACTTTTTAAGCTAACTACCAATGTCTATACATAATTTTGCCGCTTCACGCGAAGCCATGGAGCTATTAATGATCATAAAAGTGAGCTTCTTATATTTTTAGCTCCAGGAGAAAGCTTTCAGACAGCCTTGCATTTCAGAAAAATCTTGCAACTCTGTAAATCCATCTTTTTTGTTTGTTAGTTTACGTAAACATCAGTGACTGCTAGATATTGGTCTAATATTATCGCTCAACAAAGCAATAAAGCAGCATCAATATATTTCTTCAGCCACATCCATTATCATCCAGGGATGCCTCCTGCCTATGATCCAAGGTTGATAAGATTAATAAAACTATCGATGAAAACTAAAGAAATTAGATGTTACAGGTTTCTAGACTGAGTAGAAAAGACATGTAACGAAGCAAGATAGCAACAACATTCCATTCACTCCAGTTCGCTCAGTAGAGAATAATTAATTTGTTCCGAGTAAAATAAATATTAATTCTTTCATAAACATGAGCTAAGTTCCTAAAGTAAGCACCTTCACAAATTTTATCTGTACCCCAGTAAAACCGTTCCAAATTTATGAACGACTCTCACTAAATCGGCGATGAGAACGAAAATAAACAGGAAAGTAATCAGTTCAGGAAATGACGAAAGCAAAAATAAATTTGCCATGAGATACAGAAATGCAGAGAGCACATGTACTTATATAGAAATTTATAATATTGTCACTGGATATTCGTAATTTAAGTGCTGAAAACGGTGGATCACACTCCAGCACACGAGCAAGCAGCCAATCCACGACCAAATAAATAAATAGTGAGCCACTATGCACAAGTTCCTCATCGACCGACCGGATAGCTACGGAAACACAAAGACAAAAGCGCATGTAAAAGCACGTCCTCAATATGAACGCTGGAACGGAGGTCTCGGAGCGTAAACGGCAAGCCATTTTTTAACGAACTCAAAACTCGTAAAATTTGAAAATCCCCTCCTTTTCGTACCAACGACGGATTTGACTTAGTGCGGGAGGCGGGAGAGAGAGAGAGAGGGGACCCCAGGTGTTTCCAAAAACCACCCACTCCCACTTCTAGCTCTTTAATCGAGCCGCATGAAATTCTACCGCACGGCGAAATCCCCCGCGCCCCCCTATCCGCCCTTTAACCACACCGCCACTAAAGCACCTGGGATGGGGGGGGGAAGAGGTGAATAGGTGGAGGGAGAGGGGGGAATAGGCGGCCGTTTGAACAGGCAGGGGACGGGGAGGGCGGGCTTTTACTCCGCGGCGATAGGGCACACAACTCCTCGCCGCTGCCGCCGAGCGAAATCGCCCCTCTTCTTTAACGCCCCACGAGCGAGCGGGCCCAACATCCCAAAACCTCCCTCCCAGTTCCCATAATCTGAGCTAAGATCTTTTTTTCACCTCCCCCTTCATATTTTTGCCCAATACAATATGCAGTTAATTTTCTGAAGCAGCAGTTTTTCTAAACGACACTACTGCTTTTATACTTACGCAATGGTGTATCAAATCGACCGCGTGAGGCGTACTGGTCCGTTCATAACTGAATCCTTAAAATTAATCTCTGAGGCGGTAGCTGAAATTTTTTTTTTGCTGGCGAAAATTAGCTGGAGAAATATTTTACTCATTACTTCATCAGTCCAGCGTCAGAAGCTGGTAAACATAAAATTTTAATAAACTAATAGTTCATATGATGACTTGGGGGAAGGCGAGAGCCAGACGCTCCAACTTTTAATCCCAGCATCTCAAAATTGATTAAAAGGGTAATGAGCGGCAATGTTTTGATAAAGAGATACCTCCTCAATCCGAGCCTCCGCTGGTATCTCCTCAATCGAGCAATATTCACATATTTTTCATTTCTTCAAGTACACAGAGAAATGCAATGTTCAAATTACATATTATGTTTTATCGCTCACTCCATGGTGTTAGAGCAAACATTCACATGCTCACAAATTTTCTCCCATCTGTTCCCCATGTTCCGCATTATGCCCTAAGCTAAATCTTTTCGGTTTTATTTCTCAAATCGCTTTTACGATTAGCCTCTCCCATCAGCCCTTTTTGCTTTCTACTTGGAATTTTTATCTCCTAATCTCTTTTCCCAATCTTTACAGCCGCCCTGCCTAATCTTCCTCCCACTATTTTCACTTTCACATGTCAATTGTACATTCTCCGTTGCTCCGTTCCGGCCCACACTTCGTCGTGTTAATTTTTCTGCAAGTGAGCAGAGATGCGCCATTGAATTAATTCCATGAAACTTCATAGCCACCTCATTCGAAGCAAGAGAAAGAATTTTGAACAAAAGGGTAAAACTTTGTTTTTAAAAAATTGCGACGCGCCATCGGGGAAAGCATCGCAGGAGTTAATCACGTTGCAAGGATGTTCCCGCGGGCTGGAGGATAATTGCGAGAATAGGCACTAAACAGATTATTTGACTGATCGGATTCATAAAGTGAAAGAACACGGTCCACGGTTTCAAATTCACAGTTTTGATATCATTGATATACGAGACGTATTCTAAACACCTGGATGACAGAAAGCTTTTTTTCTAGGACCAAAAATATCTAGAGCAGAGGTTCCTAACCTGGATTACACGGATCCTTTGGTGCACGCGAAAAACAGATGAGCGAGGTACGCTGAGCGGTAAATATATTTCCATACAGAGACAGGCTCAAGTGATAGGGGTGAAATATATGAAAATAGGCACCAAGGGGGTGAGCATATCAAAAAAGGCTGAGAACCGGTCTTTCAGAGGAAAAAAGGCGATTGTAAATCTAATTTGCAAAAAGAACTTGGTAATAATTCTCATAATTCATGCAGAAAGTAAATCATTCACAAGAGAGAATCAAACATAAATTTATGACTCCTGAAGTACCTAAAACCTCACGGACGAGAGATGAATAAAAAACAAAAGGTATTTACACCAGACATTAATTTGAAAAGGACATCAATACTTTAAAGGACATCAATACTTTAAAGGACTATTTTTTAGCCTTTCTTTCGACTATAAAAAGAGTTAAATACCCAGTGATATGAAGAGCGTAAAATGATATCTCGCACGTTTGATATCATGCTGCTCTCGCCAGTTTGGGGTATTCACGGCATCCTTCCGCCAATATTAGTCGAAGAACATATTCCAACAGTCAGGCAACGGTCAGTGAATAGGTAGGTACCTACACAAATATCACATGCATATATGGGCGGAATCGAAACACCACGCAATTCTCGGGATCAGCTCGTAATCGAATCTTACCTCCGGAGCTAGGCGCGACCACCACCTATAGGACGCTGGGCTCAGCAGTTTCATCTTTAAAAGGCATTTCAACGATCGTTATTCGCGTGATAAATTTGGTCGCCGACTCCCGAGCATTTCCGACTGGAAGCTTTTTCCGCGAGTACCCGTTCGCTGCACGCGGCAGGCTGATGTCGACGCCGCGGTACTGAAAGCTTGATCGTAAACTTTATGGGAGGAGAGAGAGAGAGAGGAGGGGTAGGTACGTCGCAAGGTTCGACCATTTACTTTCCTCCGGTCACACAACTGTTTCACAACTTCTCCCTCCCTTCAACCTCCCCCGAATCTCAACGTACCAACTCCAGTGTCCGTCAATATGGCCAACACTAACCCACACGACCCTCCTTCTCCTCCTTCCGAAGCTCCTCCCCTCTGTATACACACACGCCTGCACCCTTACAAATCCTCCCCAAGTCCCTTTCATTATCCCCTTCCTTCACTCATTCCCACACCCCTTGCCTCCACCCACCTTCAACCCTGCACGGGGTGGCCCTTCACACACTTTCCGACTAAGCCTCCGCCGCCGCCTGCCGATCCTTCAGCTATTGATTAACGCGCGCCCTCCTCCTCTCTCATTGACCACCTCGCACCGCTGCTTAAGCCGAGACGCATACAGATGCTCCGAGCACACTCCTTCAATACCCCTTTCTCTCGGCACACTCCAAACCTGCTCTCTCTAAAGCTTTCAACTCTCATCCTCATCCCTCGCCTATCCGTTTCACCTCGTCTTCCGGAGGGAGTTACGGGAAATAGCTTGGGTTTCTTTTTTTATCTTTTTAACTCCACCCAACCGGCACAGCCTCCGAAAGGGTCGATGGTCAAATATTCACGCAGAAGTTTACCGAAACGAATGGATCCGCAGAAACGGATCAATTGAGACGGTCTGTTTCGAAAAGGGCGTTGCGTCACCACGGCGGCTCCACGCTTGCATGTCAAAAGAATCTGAACAATGTCACCGGATGGCAATATGAACCCAAGGGCTCACCACGAAAATGGCGATCAGCGATGCGAATAAAATTAACTCAAGGCACTCTGTAGATAAGACGTGTGGACCGGTGGTTAAGCGGACCAGAAAATAATAGAATCCTTTGAAACTTGGAATTGGATTCAATGGGCGTACACAGGGAGCACTAAAAGTACAGGTATAAAAAAAGAGCAGAAGAGAAATAATCTACGCATAAGAAGGACAGGGTGGATGCAGCGCGCATTAAGAAACTGTGAGTTCATTAGAAACATACAATGAAGAAAATTCCCACGAAGACGATCAAGGGACAAGTACTTTGGGCAAACCCAGAGGAAAATGGGAAAGAAGAAATACTGGGATACACACAACATAAGTAATAACGAGATACCATGGAATATGGAAGAATGAAGGATCACAGTAAGCCAATATTAGAATTGAAATACTGATGATGATTACAAAGAATATGTGATATTAATGGTTTTTTTGATCGATCTGCGATGAGAAAAAGAACCGCAGTAGCGACCGATACTAATGAATTCAAGTCTGGAAGTCATAGCATCATTTAAAATGAAATTGCTACAGCTATTATGAAAAGTTAACATTCTTTTTGAGTACTATACAATGTATTCTTCGTGAGGTTGAATTTCTAAAGAGAAGGTTCACCAAGATCCGTTATTAAGTTCCATGAAGCACGAAATTTCGAGAATTAATAAGCTCCAGACTATTAAAACCTAACTTGCACTTGTATTTTCTCGGCATGAAAGGTTTACCCTTAGCCAACCGGAACAATACGAGCGTGGTGCCCGGCTACGACGGACGCAAAATTGACCACTCCCACAAACTCTGTTGTTTTCATTCCTCGTTAACCTCGGTCAACCCCAACGTGCCACTATTTTTTCATAACACAGGCAAGAACGGTGATAACAACGGGGAAAAATTATTCCACGTCCACGCTGACAGCAAACAACAATTTTCTTCAGTTGACACTTTAATTTTCAACGGATTTCATAAAATGCTGCTATGGGTCTCACATAAAAGTCAAACTTTTCACAGTTACGTTCAAATTGCCGAGAATCGTGGCGAAAAGCAATAACTGCCGGGACTTTTCGCCACTTTACGAAGGGGGACAAATATTCCGTTGCAGTAAAAGTCAACCCATAACTCAAACCGTGAATACGAAAGGATATACTAATATAAGGAGCAACCAATTTTACTAGAGCCTTAAATGGCGCGATAAAAGTTGTCTGTGAAGGGGCCGAACACGATGTCATAAAATCGGCCCATAATTGGCCAATGGAGCCTGGGACGTAAACAATAAGAGAGCAGGGGCGGTGAGGAGCGGCGGGGATGGCACAAAATAAAAGTTTATGGTTTCACTAGATAGGGTGAGGGTAACACAGATGATCGCATTCATTCCCGCATTCCCAAAAGATTTATACGGCATACTCAAATTGCAAACTACAATAAAGCCTCCCTGAAAAAATACCGTGAAAAACAAACTGACATACGTAGTAGTCAACACCTATTAAAATTAAGCGGATTATATCCCTGCCATTCGGCACTACTAATGAATGCTTTTCCACGGATTTTATTCAGATCCACGTCCGATTTTCACGAAATTCAGTAACGGATAATATTTTAGCCCTATGCTTAGAGCAAATGGATATTTAAAAAGGTGATCGCAGCATAAAAACACGAAAGGTATGTACATAACTATAAGGAAAATTTCAAACTATTTTCAGTTTCATCTTTCATGAGACGAATTTGCCTAAATATATGTTGAGGATTAAGGATGCCATTCGCGAAAGCATCCCATGTACTAGCATAATTTTTGAATGAATTACTAAGGGTAATGCTTAATAAAAGTTCAACACGTAATAACGACTCCCATCGATAAATAGTAATGGCACAAGGTACGTTACTCTAAGAAAACATATTCTGGACTGGGAAGAAAATGAGTACTTTCAGGTAGCCAAAAGGCTAAAACAAAAGAACTACAGTTAAAGAGCAAAGCTATGGAACAATATCAATGTAACATGAAAGGAAAAAATGTAGAATTCTTAGCATAAAATAACAGTAGCAGTACAGTGACCTGCCACTAAAATCAGAGCATAGGAATAAAAACAATCAGTAATAGATAAAACACTCCAAAATCTGTGTCACCGAGAGGGTTTCGGCAATCACTGCCGCTAAGGAGGCTTCCCACGGCTTAAAGCCCTGACCGCTCCACGTGGAATGGGGAGACTCCAGTCCACATCCCACCGTAAGCCTTTACCCGCACCGCAGGAATACGACGACTGCAACGAGAGAGGCGCCGAGGAAAAAAGGGGAGATCTCATTCCACGCCGGTAATATGCTTACGGATCACTCCCTCTTCACCCCCATTCGCCTCATATCTCCACTCAGATTCTCCTCCCTACACGAGATGCGCGCTCAGGAAATAAAAGCCAAACGCTCAGGCGCACCGAGGAAATAAGACCCGACAGCACCAAAAACTCACAAACGCCAAATGAAGGTGCCTTTACTGTATATAAATATGAATAAATAAAATGTAGATAATTAAAATGGTACAGTTTAAGCAAACATTTCGAACCAAAAAACCTTGACGATGATGTAAGATAGCTCTTCAACTTATGACTTCACATTTAATTCAAACATAGGCGTATAGCTCGACGATTAAGCGAGAAATTCTCGAGTACCTAATTACTACCCGAATTTATGTCTAGCAATTAACCCCTTCTTGTTGAGCCTATGAAATGTTCACCGATCATAACAGCTGCAGCAACAAAGAGAATAAAGTTGATATGGGGTTCATGAAAAGTAAGACGGAATGCGTCTCCGAAGAGAGTAATCATAATATCTGACTTAGATGTGATTCATGAATAAACGAGGAAGTTATATGGGCTAGCTCTATGAACGAATTAAAATTAAATCAACAGCGTTAAACCGTAACTTTCTGGTGGCTGAAATGATACTGCAGCAAAAAAGGAACATTCTCCTGAACCATACAGCTCCAGTGCGACCGAAGATGAGTAAAGTAGTCGCACTGTCACGTAGCCAACCTTGGTTAGAGGGCCAGCTCACGAACATCGAGACGCAACTACACCGGATTACTGGGGAAAAGAGCAAAAACTTATCCATAATCGTATTAACTTTTCACTAAACTTGTTCGAGCAGTTTTTTGGAGATTCTCCTCTCATGCTCCAGATTCGCTCCAAAGGACGCCTACGCCACCCCCTCCTCATCTCTAGAAGAAGAAAAAGTATCACGTGAAGCAAGTAAAATTTCTACTTTGACATACCAGCACACATACCGCTGCGACCTGGGTTTAGAAATTTAATTAAACTGTTTGCCAGCCTAGAAAGCTAATTACACTGTATGCCAGCCTACCTTGACAATTGAGTTAATTCATGAAAATCTAGCCCAAATAGCAATGCTCTTCTCGGGCCTCCCTACAGGGCTAGGTTTTTCATTATGGTGGGACTTGTACTATACTCTTAAATAATAAAACATAACTATTAAAACCCAACAACTTTGACAATTCGGCATTTATAGCCCTGATGACGATAGGAAGTCTCCTGACGAAACGTCACGTTGGCCGGAATGTAGAACCTAAACCGGAGGAAATTCGGAGAAGAGTTTATCAGGATACATCGCCAGGAAATCATCGAATCTCAATTACAATGATTACTGGAAAGTAAGTACTTATCCCTAGTGGTCGAAACTTGCAACAGTATTATTTAGAAACTTTCGTGCTGTATTCCGTTCTCTTGATACACTCAATAAGATTCCTCCGCAACAAAACCCAGCCAATCCACGAAAGCCCCTTCCTCTCAAGGCAAGCCTTTTTCCCAACTACCCCCGCCTTCCCCCACTTACACGTAGGGGCGCCATCACACAGTCACACGCAAACACACGAGGGGCCGTCTCCTTTATCTCGTCCCGGTTCGTTCTCCCCTTTCTCCCATCCACGGATTCACATGCATGTTAATGGGCGTAAACGCTCCCACCTCTTTCTCTCTTCCCTACCTACTCTCCTCTTCCTCCATCCATTCGCCTCTCTCCACGACGCCCCTCCATGAAGGCGAGGGGAGGAAGAAATGGGTGATAAAGACGAGGAGGAAGGGGTGATGGATGTAAGGAGGGGGAGACTAAAAGGGATAATGAGAATGTGTGGGGAGGAGGAATAGGAAGGGGAGGAGTGGTCGGAGGCAGACGTTGAGGGATTGCGGGGGAGTTTTTAAGAGAGAGAAAACAGCCGAGGTGATGGGCGCGCCCGGAGAAGTGTATGCGCCAGCAGATGCTTAATCTCGGAGTCCAACGTGCAAGGCTACAAGCTCTCTCAACGTCAACTCCCCATCTGCTACACAGACTCGCAATTACATCGTCTCCACGAAAAAAACAAATGGCTACAACCTAAAATGATGCACACGCATTGGGAGAAAACCAATACAAAACAACTAGAAATGAGACATATAAAGTATAACAATTCAATTTCCCATGCCGGATATGGAGTTGAAAATGAATCCATAGATTCAATGGTCACATTTACAAGCAGAAGACAGTAGTGACTTTCGCTTATATATATCATCCGACTACGGTAAAATACAGAAACTGGCCTCTTCTTAATCGTATGGTTAAAATTTGTGCAACTGCTATTTTGAGCCTCAGAGCTGAATGCATCTGAGTATTCACCAAACCTGTTTACAAATTTCCAAGAGTTTTTGGCGACAAGTTCGGATAAGACGATTAGAAAAGAAGAATTTGGGCACTACTGTTCTATTTTTTCGGAGAAAGACTAGCACAAAGGACAATGAAAACATGGAGCCAACGCGCACCACAGTGAATTCCTGATTTATGAACGATAACAAAGCTACAACGCAAACTTTCGTCACAGAATAATTACATTATTACAATCCATCTTAAAAATATAGCTCAATAAACTTCAACTGCCAATTATTCTCCACGAATTCCACAGGATTACAAGTAATTTTCAATTTAATCCAAGTTCGTAGTAACCCTGCCAGCCTCTGAAATAGAAATTCTGGAGAATATATGACTAAGCATTACAGATCAATCAAAATGGCCAGAGAATGAACACTTCAAAAAGAATCACGGCTATGAAAACATAAGAAATTTGTCCGATGCTTCGATAGAGATTTCCTTCAGGAATATCAGAAAGCTGCGAGATCCGGGTAAGGAAACAAAATCACGGCAGAGACGCAATATGCAGCACTCGCTCACGGCCACGGTCAATTGAATGCCGAAGTGAGCACGAAGAACAGGAATAGGCAATCACCGCTTAGATCGGAAAAGCTGCTGTCAGAGACCGACGGGAAATGAAAGATGAGTTGCTTAAAGGGGTGAAAGAACAGGAAAGTGATAGCATTTGTTGTTCTAGAACTAGAGTCCTTTGGGGCATAATAGGAGGTGGAAAATTCAATAAAAATTGAATGTATAACGTGGGTTTAATTTGAACATAATTTTATTTTAACTTTTAAAAATGTATGAACTAGAAATTCAATTGCATGGTTACCAATTATATAAATGAAAATTTTCCCCAAGTATTAATAGTAAATATTCTGGAATATCATTCCATTCTCTCATTGCCAAATTCAGAGTTGAAAGATGGTATACATTTGTTCTACACTTGAGAATTTTAAAGCGTCTTTATACTCTTACATACCTTTAATACTTAGATGAGTTTGAAGTTATCATTTCATATTAGTATCTGTAATTTTTGTCCACTTATCAGTAAGGTCTGACATGAATATGAAATAATAGTCAATGCGAGGGATTAACAAATATGTAACCATAACTTATGCAACTCTAGGGGAATTAAATTTTTAAGTTGTTTGAATTGAAAGGAGAGAAAGAGGGAACTGTAGAAGAAAAGCGAGGAAGAGAAGAGGCGAAAGGACAAAGAGAGAGGAATTGCGCGATGAGGAAGAGATTGCGAGAGACAGCGGAGGCAGGAGTAAACAGATGAAGATAGCAGTGCGGTGCGCTCGGGTGGGAGAGAGGGGACACGGGCGTGGGGGGGGGGGGGTGAAGTGGAGCCGGAATAGAGAGTGAGTAAACTCGGGCCGAGGCGGGGCCTCGCAGGAAAAGGGGAGTCATATTGTGTACACAGACACAAGAGCGCGAGCCAGAGTGCGTGAGCCGGTCCATCCGAGAGCTGCGGTTTCCCCGCAACGGCCAAACATCGGCGCGCAGGCAAGATTTGCGGTCTCCCGAATTTCATCCCCGAGTGAAACCCCACGACGATAAGTTCCCTTGATTCATCCCCCACCCCAACATCCTCACAAAGGGAGCCTGCTTCGGGGAGCGATACAAATCGTCGAACCTCCACAAATTATTTAAACCCACAATTGGGGTTTTTCGAGGCAGTGACGTAATAACTTCGTAGTGGTTTAGTCATACGTGCTTCCACGGTCAAGGTCACTTAGCACTCACTGTCTGCCAGATGCAGTTAGTGACACCAGGGGTGCGTTCCGAATCACGCATGCTGCGCATCAAGGCGCTTCGGGTCGTTCCGAATCGCGCTTTGGAGCGCTTCAAAGCGGCCCCGAAACGAGCATTTCCGGCAAACTGAAGCGCGCATCAAGGCATCAGAAATGTATGATGCAGTTGATGCGTAGACCCCGTAGCCCGCGAAAGTTGAAAGCATATTTGGCTGAAAGTGACCGGTGGTGGACGGCTATGAGACGGCTATCCAATTTTTATTAATGAAAAATTCTTTTAAAATTATTTCCAATAATTTTAAAATCAAAATGTCATAAGATGGCTAAACTCATGACTTTTTCAAGATTTTAAAATAATGTACGAGGTAATGTTCTTTTAAAGTTCCGTTTCCTGTCATCTTTTTTGTTGATTTTATCAATGAGTCATATCAAAGTGTTAAAATATATCAGTATAATAATTCTCGGAGCTTCAAATAGTGTGAGGTGACCGACAGCTGTAATTTTGCATAAAATAACCGATAAAATCGGAATTGAATTTATTTTTGCAGTGAATTATATTTTGCATATTTTTAAAATACCGTGAAGACATATCGGTGTGACAACTGATATCTCGGGCAAAACGCTCCAAAGCGATATAATAATTTAGTTGATAATAATGAAGTTATTCAGTTTCGGTTCACAACCGGTATCGGTATACTAGCCGGTATATCGGCAGCGACACTCGATATTTAGAAGTTTGGTTGCGATAAAGCTTTCGTAAATCGTGAAACATATTACGCGGAAAATGTTTCTAGTAGAGATCCGGCTTCAGAATAAGCTGAATGGATAGGGGTTGAAACATTTAGTCAAAAAAACCTATTGTGAACAACTGGTCATACAGTCTAAAACAATAAAAAAACCAGAGTAATCCACATTATCAAAAACTAATTACACGCCGATTAAAAATTAACTCGAGAGTTATAACGATTACAAAAATGTAACGATTTCTCCTGGAGTAAAATACGAGTAAAATTACAATTGGAGAAAAGTAACGATTAGTAGTAGAAGTAAATCAGATGTAATCGTTACCATTACTCGGATACTTGCAATCAATTACTTCCCATCACTGTCCATTATCGTACAGCTATGGGTGAAATTTACACGGAATTAAAATCAGCCTTCAAAAGCACTAGGCTATCACTATATAGTAGGTGCAAAGGAAATTACTTTTTATATGTGGTTCATAACCAAGTTCCATTATTATAATTGCCAACGAATTTTAATACGTATGTACCCGGTATGTTTCGCCCGTGGTTTATCCTTCGCTCGAAATGTTGGCAAAAAAGGGAAACTTGCAAATGAATCGGAGAGGCTTTAATTCAGTCATTAAACACTTCACTGAGAGCTTTGCGTAATTAATTTCCGTTATACATATATAATTCTGTGTTTATTGGTACAGCAATTTTCTGCTTTCAACATTTTCGCAAGTCAGTTACTACGTCTTGATTGCAACGTGAGGGAATTGGAAAAAAAATCTTTTTTATTCTCGTAACATTGCAGTTGCATTGCATGAATGTCAGTTGAGAGGGCAAGGGAGTTTCAGGAGAGTGGACTAGGAAATTTCAGATTTTTACCTGAGATGTGTAAGTTGTTTGAATTTCATAATTATAATCCGGGAAAATGTTTAATAATAAAAACATCAATGTATGCAACGTTCTTGCATGTGAAGCATATTAGTTGTACATGTACACACGTTCTTTTACATACATACTAATATTTTCCTTTTTATCGTGATTTCAATATGTATCTACGCTTTTAAAAATTCACCAGAGAGACATTTTAATCAAGGGCACGGATAATCGCATGCTATACCGCAGATCAGTCAGTCCTCCACCCGCTTCTACCTCATTCACATTTGAAAATGACTATTTTGGCGCCATCTTCGCATCAAGACCGTTCCGATTCGCGCATACGCATCAAGCACTTCAAAGCTCGTCAGCAATTCGGAACGGTAGCTTCAGCGCTCCAACTTGATGCGCAGCATGCGTGATTCGGAACGCACCCCAGAGCTCGGACAACTATGAGGATCACCCCACTGAATTCAACCCCATCCCAACGGTCAGTAGCTTCGGTGATTGAGCGTGGAGCGGTATTTCCATTGTGGCAGACCGTTGCCCGTCACAATTTCTTGATTGTCAAAGCTCGATAACGTCGAGTCCTCCGAAAATAAGACCGCAAAAATAGGTGTTTTCAAACATCTTCATTAGCCCCCAAAAGAGTCACAGAGAAAAACCACACACATTTAAAGAATTTGGTAGGTTTGAACCGGGGGTTTTCCATTCATTTCCATTCCATTCCGTGTTTAAGTTAGCACATATCGGAACAAATCAGCGCACTTAAGCGCACACGATGGACGTTGAATGGAACGATGTGCGCTGGCTAAATGCTTAGTAACCGGCTGTTAGGTAGCCTTCTGTGGGTGAACGACAGTCACGACCGAAGGTTTAGTTTAATTTGATGAATTCGTTCAAAATGAGGGCTTAAAAACGTTAGCTTGTTGTCGCTGGGTAGTTAAAAACTTTACAGTATGCATTTTTGACGCCTTTACTAAAAATCAACACACTTGACAACAATCACGGATGTCATAATCGACGTTTTTTTTGTTGTTTAGAGCACATCAACAGCTATGCTCCCGATCTGTTTTGAAGTGTGCTACTTAGTGCGAAGCGTCTGTAACGAATTGAAGGCAAGAGCGCTGTTGTGTCACGAAGTGATTAGCGCACAAGAGCGAATGGAAGGCACCCATTGCCACAACAACGTCAAGCTGACTTCCCGATCGAGTTTACCTCACCCGATATATGATGATCGAGAGGCCAACAAGGAGATTATTTCGAACCATATCGAAAAGTATCATAGAAGACTCCATGGGGGAGTCTTCTTTGATATTGTTCGAGAAAAAAAAATTTTCAAGTCATATTTCAACAACGACCAACTCCATGGGTTGCTAATGACTCAACGGGACATGGAGACGCGGAAATTTCCAATCCACCTCCATCAAGGTACCTAACAAAAACGTTTTCAAGGCATTACTTTGTAAAGTAACATTATTAAGTTTAACAGAGGTATAAATAAACAACTGTCGTATATTAAGAAGCGGAGCCCTTAGAAAATTTACGATTTATTCCTGAAACACGAAACAAGAATAAGCGCTTAAAAACTATCAAATAAATTTCAAGAATCTTTATTTAGACGAGTTAAGGGTAAATTATATCTCGCAAGCAGTATAAATTAGCTAGGATAATTCACAGAGGCAACATTTTATGATCAATTTGACGGATGAATAACGAAAACCTATAAAGACGTATCAAATACGGCTCCCTACGATTGCCATAAACAGGCCAAACGCTAAGTTTTAACTATAAAAGTAGTCTATATTACGATCATAGTAAAAATGGTCTTGTGTTTTAAATAAAACGATATTTAGCTATCTGAGGGATGAAATGTGTACGTTCTACACGGGGTGATATTTGCTCACTCCTTGGGCTATGCTTATGGCATGCACCTTATTAATCACACATTTTACTCTCATAAACTATTCCAATAACTGTTGCACAGCCTATGACAGTAAATGTACTACAGATAAGTACATAATAAAAAAGTAACGACAAAAATTGACAACACATTAGCAAGAAAATTAGAACATATAATATCATTACAGGGTTGGTAAACAAATCGCCTGTGGTAATGGAAAAATCTGTAAGTTATGGCTCAAAATACGCTTTTTTCGGGTGCATAACAGGAAAACAAATTCAGAGTTAAAAAACAATGCATTTGTTACAAAAAAATTAAATACCACCGCAGAATACAGAGCCTTGATGAATTATTAAGTAATGCTTTAAAGCGCAGAGCCGAAAGAAATAAAATTGTCCGATATCACCGAGCCATGACCGAGACGGCGAATAATTTACATTTATTGCAAATGTTTGAATTTTTACATTTTTTTCTTTCAACGCACGCCCTAAATGAATTTCTTTCAGTCTAATTAATAGCCATTAATCTCTTAAATTTATATCACAGCCATTTAATTCCCAAATACGGACTACTAGAGGAAAAAATAAGCACTGACAGGTCTTTGTTCCAGCGATTTATTCGAGATGGTTTCTTTATTTTTTTCAAAATCCGATCGATGATGAACAGGATATTGATTTCTAAATATCCGTTTCCTCACTCTGCTGGCATCCGGCAGGGGTTATGCGAAATTTCTGAATCGTGAAGGTATTACTTCGCAACAAGAAAAAAAACTCTGGAAACGGAAGCCGATTTGTTATCCATTCCATGAATCAGAAATGCCTGGGCATGGTAAATAATGCGCCTCTTATTCCGAAGCATATCGGAAAAGCTATCCCAAACACTTCATCTGTTTCGAAATCAAATACTTCGGGATTCCTCGGCAAAAATAATTTCCGCTCACCCAATAAGCACTACATAAATTCCAAGCTGATAGTACCTACTTATGTAAAACCAAAAATATTTAATACTAAGAATGATTCTTATCAGTTCTTCAGAAAATATCTAACTCGATTAAAATACCTTTAAACTGGCCAGTAGGCACTAAAACATATGGTTAGCATTTTTTAGAAAGATATAGTTCCATAAATAGTTGAATGCACAACTGTAAGTTCAAAAAGTTGAATGATTCAGCAAACTGCTGAAAAAATATTAAGCAGATGTCCTACAGAACTTTTTCCTTAAATTTATTCATGAATAATTCACAAAAAAATAATTCGGACTGCGCATGCGCGTATCAATATTCCGTGAATTTCTCTAAACTAAGTTACTCTGTAAATTCTTGACGAAACGCGACAAATTATTGGTTTATCTGCGCGCATGCGCTTCGAACATACCCTATCTAGAGGCAACTTAGTAACTTGAGAAGAAAATGTCATTGAAGTACGTTATCTTTACCACCAGCAGAAATTAGGTAGAGAGGTTAGTATTATACACATCGTATACTTGAGCGAATTGTTGATATTATTTCATTGTATTGCAGGACAGAATTATTTTATGCAAACATATGTGGTTGAATCATCTGTCGGAATTTGATTTTTCAGGTAAGGTGAGTGACGATCGTGAGAAAACCCCCATTTCATATGCCTATTAATCCCGAAAGACCGACCATTTGAAGTTAAACTGAATTCAACAGGTAAATATCCAACAGACTTCGCAGATGCATGGGATGATCAAATGAAAAATTTTATAATTAGAAATTGTCCGTGTAAGCCGGTCCCTTATCAAAGGACCCACAGCAAAATAATTGATTATTTTCCATTAACTATTACACAAAGCACACAAAAACCGGGATGAAAATAGGATGATTATGTTACTCGTTTAAAAAAGACGCTGATTATTCGGGGACTCCTATCTGTTTTCAGAAAGAAAAAGTGGAGAAAAAGTGAAAGTGGAAAAAGTGAAATCTTCTCCATGGATAGAAGATGTGCGAGACTGGCAAGGGTTGACAATAAATTGTCAAAACATTAATTACGCAGCACTCATTTACATGCCCGTGTAGTATTGAATGTATGGATGAAACAACAAACAATTGGCATTCGTATGCAATCAGAGCTTCGAAATGAAACTAGTAAGTGGACTAAAGTTCTGGATCACGTTGTACATGTTACTTTATGATTGGCAGCTTCAAATTTAGCCTTTAGAGGCCACAGAGAAAAAAATGGCAAGCCGAATTGCGGAAACTTTTTAGCAATTGTTGATCTTTTATCAAATACGATCCACTGTTACAAAAAATAGGGGGTCTACAGGAAAATACAATGTGAGTTATACGTGACAACGGACGCAATATCGTTGTGCTTCTGTAGGATCACCGTTTAGGCATCTTTCGTGCTTTGCACATGTATAGTAACTTGCATTAAAAGATGGATTTTTAAACTACAAGCCAATTGTGAACCCTACAGCGGCCCATAAGAATCGTAGGCCACTTTTAAACATTCTTCAAGAAACGTTAAAATTTTAAAGAAATGCCAGATACTGGTCCAGGTTCCCAATCATCGACAAATTCAGGATGATCCTACAAAGTGGAATCCAACTCTTCATATGTTGAAGCAAATATTGAAACAAAAGTAAGCTATTACACTGGAATCTGGTGAACTCAAACTACCAATATATTTAACGCACGCACAATGGGGTATGATCGAAAATAGTATTTCAAGTACGGACGTTTTTGATACAGTAACCCTGCAAGTTAGCTCTGAAAATGTTTGCCTGTCTAAGGTACGTTCATTTACTAGATAATTTCAAAGTAGCGGCGTTTTTTTATTCTTTTTTTAATATAGTGCTCAATGATAAAACCTTTAGTCCTCACGAAAGAAAAATTTTCATTTAATTAAAGGTAATTCCTCTGGTGCATTTACTGGAACATGAATTGAAGAAGGCTCCAACAGGTTCAGGCCTGCAGGGAATAAAAAAATGATCTGTTTGCATCACTGGCTAAACGTTTCATAGATATGGAAGATGACTTGTGTTGTTCCCTTTCAACAATATTAAATCCTTGGCTGATGAAAGAACCATTTTTTAACCAAAGGCAGTTTGGCACTGTGAAGAACACTAATTAATGAAGCCAAAAGAATTCAGCTACTGCACGCAGCAAAAAAGTTGTGTGCATTATTTTCTAATATTCTTTCAAATTAGATTGAACGCATTGGCACACCACATTCAGATAAGCTAATTCAGCCTGGGGAGTCTGTGAAAGGTATATGGTCAAGGTGCAGTGATGCGTTTGGAAAAGTAACCAAGGATACTAGATTAAATACAGCTGCAGCTGAAGTGGAAGCCTATTTATCAGAGAAGAATGCGGCACCAAATTCTGTGCCCCGGAGAATAATGGAAAGCTTGCTTCTCCTACCCTAGGCTGAAAGTATTAGCCAAAAAGTTTCTTGCCGTACCGCCATCCACTGTGTTCAGCGAAAGACGTTTTAGCTCAGCAGGAAACATACGTAATACAAAACGTAAAAGACTTGATCCTGACAAGAGTCAAGATGCATTGCTTTCTCAACGAAAATTTAAAATCTGTAAAAGAAGTATGACTGAATGTTGCAAGACATTTGTGACAGTGATTATAGATTCTTAATAAAGGCTTGCTGTTCAAGCTGAGATTATTATTTTTAATCTTAACATGGCGAGCGTTAATATTTTTATGATGTTGTAAAACCTAAGAGGTTAAAAAACTCCTTTTAGGAATGTTCTGTTCTGAAACTAAGCAATAATTCTTAATTTACATAGAGAAATTATTATTGCTCGTGTGAAGTGATTCTTTCCGAGAGTAATAACATTTTAAGTGGTTGTTTTGATGACTGGGATTACGTGTTATTTAAATAGGAATCGATGACAGCGGAATCGAAATGAGAGAATTGGAATTGAGATCGGAATCACTAAAATCTTGAAATCAACCCATCACTAGTATTTAAATAATGTTCAAATCGCACTTCATCATCGCGGCGTAGAAAATTCTCCCATAAATTACGATATCTGAACATGGCTAACTAAAATCACAGAATATCACTCCTATATACAGTGATGTCAACCTAAAATCACGAAATATAGCGCTCTTTAGAAATTTATTCGGTAATAAATAATTACAAATTATCTGGAAAGAGCAGATTGACTTCAATCGATTCTATTGAGCAACTCCATATACAATGAGCGTTAATTTGGAGAAAATGAAAACCTTTTTCCATAAAAACTTTCCAGCAATAGTCTGGCTATCTTCTTGGACCGCATTTTACTTTCGCTATTTAAGTCTCAGTCCTTATTCCCGATTATTATATTAAAATCGAGACTGATACATATTAGTAATATGTAGTAACAAAAGTCTACGTCAAAAAAAACATCAATATCACCTGATTATGACCAGAATCTGTCCCTAACAGCTAATTCCGATCGATGGATTGACATATAGTTGTCTCGCTTATCGTTCATGCTCACAGCTGACTTCACTTTGGCACTAGCATCTAAGCGGCTTAAATATTACAGAATCGCAGAACACACATTCCTTCAACTTAACACTCCTTCCATACCAAAGTGAGTATTTTTTGTTATAAAATACGTAAACACGTAATGAAAACAAGTTTTAATTTTCTGTAGCTTAAAAAAGCAAAAGACATTTCAATAGGCCCTGTAATGTCTGCAGATTGGCGCGAAAGTGAAAATCGTGCTGATGCTCTATTTAAGTTGTATTTTTGTACCCGAGCGAGACGCATAGAAACGTAGCCAAGAAGAAATATTTATTCATGAATGAACTAACATCGACACGTCTGATCGCCACTACTCCAGCAAGCGTCCCTCATAACTCCACGGCACAAAGATGGAAATGTGATCCAAGAAACAAATGAAGGGGGAAAAGGGCTTTGGTTTTGTATAAGAAACCAAGAAAGACAGGGACGTAAAAAGGGTAAACACATGAAAGGAGTAGAGACAAGGAAGGATTCAGGAGAGGCCACAGAGGGTAGGCGAGGGAGAGGTGGAACAGCTGCCGTGGGAAAGAGGTTGGGGGCGGTCTGGGGGTTTTAGATGCGGGTGGGCGGGGGAGGAGGGCGAACGTAGCAGAGTTGGAAGGGGTAAAACAGGAGAGGGGGAAGGGAAAGGTCGCCATAAAACGAGAACGGTTCCGAGTCTCCCGCAGCTCGTCTCTCCGAGAATTTATGGACTGAGAGTTCCGCTACTTCCGTTTCGAAGGCCGCAGATTGAACCAGCTATTGATTCCGCCTCTTTTCCCATCGCACTATGCCTTTCAGATCTCCATCGCACGCATGCCTAAGTGCGCCAAATGCACCGTGTAGTATTACCGCCACCGTCGAGGAGGACTTCCCGGGAACCTCTTTACACATGTCAGTCTGACTGACGCACTTCAATGAAATCCTACGGAGAAACGGCCCCGTGATGGTAGGCAACAAGTAGGTCAAATATGTTACGCGGGATGCATAATACTCTGGTCCGTACTCCCTTCACTGCTATTTTATGAAAATTAAGCAATCATTATTATTAGAGGTACTGCACAGAAATAAACAGCTTCAGATACGATTGCATTAGCTCCACTAATCTTTCAAACAACCACAAGAGCCAAGATTATCACAAGATTTTCTCCTTCAATTCGGTATACGCCCTGCCTCTCTACATCTCATCCAGACAGCCTATTACCTCCCTTCCCCTTTTTCCCAGCATCCTTCCCTCTATCACGGCCTTCAGCATCCCTTCGCGCCTCAATACCTGTTCAGCCACCTACTCTCTCAGCCTCCTCCTTTCCTCCGGCACCTTTCTCTTATTACCCATCACTCCAAGCACTTGCTCGTTGGTCTTCCTTTTCGTCTATCGTCCATTCCCCATCCTCCTACATGTCCACAGCTCGAACGCCAACAGCCTATTCTCCTCCTTTCGTCAGTGCCCAGATCTCTGCACCACAAAACGCTCAACTTCATACAAAACTTTTTCTTCACATTAGTGAATGCCTTTTGCTCTAAGGCAATTCTCCTTTTATCCCTTCCACTATTAACCCTGACATTCTTACCATTTTCCTATATGATACTATCCAAGTAATTAAATTGTTGTTCCACCTCCTTCAATTTGCGCCCAATGCTCCAAAGATTAACCTCGCTTTCATTGCCTAAGACAAACTCATTACTTCAGTTTTATTATGATTAACAGAGCATTATGCACCCCGCAATTACGTCCTGCTCGGCAGTCTTCAACCAGGGAGATAGTTTTGGCGCGTGAGATGCGAAGTCAGCCCGGTGAGAGTCCTACGTCGTTCGAAATTAGCGCATTATGGTAAAAGGGGCAGTTCCTTTCCCCGTCCCGTTTGCGGTTTCTCAAGGTCGTGCCTCGGAGAATGTCATAGGGCTCGGGTTCAGCACAGGGGGCATCGCCCGGATCAGAAATTGGGACGCAGTGGGAATTGCTCAACGCTCTTCCAACTAGTTGGGAGCCACACCTCAATGGCGTCGCAAGGATCAAAATCGATGCGATGGAGGTTAACCCATGGTAAAAATAGAGAAAGCCCAACGCAAGTTTGAATTTTGTGAAAGAAGGTACTTAAACTTAGAAAACAGCTTACTTGAAAACCTTAACAGAAACTCATCAAGATTTCACTGCTATTCAAATTTATGCACGCAGTTCCAACCCGCAAATCGAAACCCAAGCTTTAAGCTAGTTCACTAGTTCTATGATTAAATTGAAATGGTACACTAAATTATGTTTAACAAGCAACTTGAAATCCATTTATGCTCATCAGCAGAAGGGTGTAACAAGTGAGGCGATGGATGATACCTCAACTGATATTCAATCAAATAAATGTATGATAAAATGTTCCAAATCAAGTGAATGGATTCCACAGCCATTCACTACATTTAAATTACTGCAATTCGAAGAAGTAACGGGATACATTTACACATTAAATTTTGTTTCAGCCACAAAGTAAATAGTGCAAATTGACTAAACATCGTCCTCGACTCTTGATCCAAAATGAACTATAGGAAACTAGATCTCTCCCACAAATTCTGCCCTTCGTAGAATCTAAGTATTTGTATTCAAGTTACTTGAAAATGAAAGTATGACGGGATAATACTAGTAGTCATTAAGTTTATCCCCAATGGCGTGTCTTTATACAATCATTTCAGCCGTAAGAAATACGTTTCAGAATATGCCTCATGCTATGAGTCCTAGAAGGTATTTATTTTTCTCCCAATAAATGAAAGGAATTAATAAGAGAGACACCAGCATATAACTCTCTGATGGGAATGCTACCTGATAAAATATTTTGATTACATGAGTTTTAGCAATGGAATATAACATTGCTTTTCGCAGGAAAGGTAATTATATTTTGAGAATATATTTAACTCGGAGAGATAAGTAACTTAAATAATAAGAACATACATTCAACCACTTCCCAAAATATTGGCCACCACTAGGTCACCAGGTGGGATGACAAGCTTCATCAAACGCCGTTAATTAAAAGATAAATCAAGAGTTTATATCTTTGTAAGGAATTAATGAGGGAAATCACCGGTTGTAGATGAAGACGATATAAACGGTAGGATTATTATATCAGCTGGAAGGAAGTATTTCCACATATGGGGCGACGAGGTAACGTCTTTCTGCCTGCCTGCTCATCCGCAGGTCACCACTTTAATCTTCACAAAATAAAGTGCGTTATTTTTATTCAAACAAAGGCATATAAAATATCGGACTGATAATTCCGGTTTCATTATTAATTTCGCACATTTACTGATATATTAATTCAAATTTATATACGCTAATAACGGAACAAATATGTAAATAAATTTTAATATGAATTTAATTCAATTTAATCGAAATATTGGCTGTCCAGATACAAAATCTCAAACTCGAGTACCTCAACTTTTTTCATTGGTGTTTTCCACCGAGCCATTGTACTCATCTTTGTGGTCATTTAGGAATAATAAAGAATAACCAACCAAGTTTACCTACAGCACTGATTGTTCTTAACTCCGAGATTACCGAAGCATTATTGTATATAAAAATATGAGATTAGTTGGAGTCGTTCGATGGTCCATATACCTAATTCTGCGACTTCACATATGTCTGCTGAGTTTAGTTGCCATGAATTTTACAATTCTCATCATCCCATGCGAACCCAAGCGTTATCTGGAAAGTCTCGCAGCGGTTTCGAAGTACATATTGGAACTTATCGTCATTAATTACTCTATTAACCATGAAACTTGCTACACCTTGACCAGTTCTTGAAAAATCTAGAACCTTCATTTTAGCTGCATGAAATGTTTTGTAAAAAATCACCTATGTTGCTTGACAGAAAGTGGTCAAACTCATGCTGAATACAACTGTTGTTCTACGCAATCATCAAGATATTTTTTAAAAACTAGCACTTCACCGAAACGAACCTCTTCAGTCATCTTGTTTTCCCCTTAAAAGGTATGGGAACTAAGCACTGTCTTTGAGCTCAATTAATAAGAATACTTTTCATAAAAGGCACAAAACATATGTAAAAAATTAATACTTTTACATGAGTTCATAAATATTTTTATTTTCCCTTTTGAATTTTGTATCGCATTTGCAACATCGCAATCGCAAATTTATATTGTCACCTAGTGAAAACTTGATAATAATAACTTGAAACGTCCGCTCTCTCTCTTTGAAAGTCAAACTACATTTCGTAATTTTTTGACGCAAATATATCAATAGCAAAATTAAGATTTAAAAAAATTAAAATTGCAAAAACAAACAGAAATTTTGTGGATAAAAATATAAATACTTTACCTTGAACTTAACTCGACTCTTTTAATCTCTTTAAATTTATATTTTTCCACCGGAAAAGTACCCTCGATATCAATTAATGCCATACACAGAAACATTTTTACTTTTCGAAATGAGATTCATATATGCTTGTCAAAAATTTGCTAATGCATCTCAGTCACACAACATTTGGAATAAATTCAATTTTAAGATCGTAAAGGAGGGAAAACTTAATTAAAACTTAGACTGCAAATTTAATAACATGCAAAACATACCAAAACATAGAAACTGAGTACTATATATAAGGTTGGAGTGTAGAACAGAATTATATTCAATGATCTACAGTAAAACTCAGTACCTACTCAGCAGAAACTAATCAGAGAGTTGCGTTAATTAATGAGATTAATGCGTGGAAATATAAAATATACACCGGGAAAGCGGAGACAAGCTTGGCACGAAAAACGTTTTTTACATTTGAAATAGAGCCGTAATCGTCAGAATTTTAATACATCATTAAAGCGCCGAACTAACTCATGAACGCAAGCGTCCTCGCCGATTTTAATGAGATCCCAATGTTTAATTTCGAGCACGAACCGGAGGGCCCAATACGGAGCACCGATGGCAACAAACATTTTGAAGAGACGAAATTGGCTAGTCATTAAGGATCACTTGATCTCTCTCACCCCTCGCCAATCCACCCACGAAACACATACGTGAGAGCACAAACGTTAACACTTTGAGCTCTACTTGCTTTGAAAGGGCTCGCGTCGGGCCAGGAAGTGGGCTCTCTCGCCGAGAACGGGGTCAACGAGATGACTCCGAGCTATCGAGTGCTAGGGCTAGGGCCGGTCAGCGCGCGCGCCGCATGGAAGGGCACTACCGCCCGCTTTTACTTTCGCAGCTGTGCTCGAGACCCCGTGGCAGGGGCGGCGGAAGGGATATCAATGGGGAGGGTGTGGATGGAGGCGGAGGGTTTTAATGAAGCCATCGATCGAAGGGGGATCAACGGGGGCGAAAACTGAAGAACATAGCCCGGGGGTATTCAACAAATGCCCCCGGGTCGGAGAGAGAATTTCTCTTTTTTAACATTATTTTTTTCATGAAAACTTTCTAAAACCACTCGAGATAACGATAACGGAGATTAATTGCCCAGAGAACCTACGCACGGATTATAACTGGATAATATTTTTTTTAGTTCATCGGAGAGCTATTCGTTATCGCGAGAAAAAAATAAGGAATCGTACGATTCATTCATGTTACTCTGCGAGAGTGGAGTAGTTATGAGTAGAGCTAAATGGGATTTTACACAAAAGAAGGCAGAAGAAATCAATATTATAGAACCGGTGTGATCGATACCTGCTACTTTTCTTTTAAACCTCCCAGCGCATTCGGGAGTAAATTGCTATGAAAAAATAAAAAAGAAGCAAAAATATTAACAAAAGTTGAGTCACTTACATGACATCCATGAAAAAACACTTGCTTCACAAAGCGTTAAATGGCAAAAACAAAAAAAGCATTGGTATTTCGGAAATTTTCAAAACAATTAAAATCTGCCCCTACATTAATAAAAAAGGCATTGAATTCCGCTCCTTATTTGCTATAAAAAAGATACATGGGTGCTGAGAAGAAGCAAATTCAATGATAATGGAGGAGATACTAAGTTTACCATTTTAAACAACACTGCACCTTTTCACCTCAATGGAGGATCATCATTCGAATGTTTTTTCGATATTACAGTTGAAATCAAATTTGCAAAGGTTTTCATATTGGTTTACGGAGTTGATTCGAAATATTAAGTCCTAATAACCAGATAACTAATCGTAGAAAGTTGCATTTTTTTCTGTTTCCGCAAAACGACCTGTGACGTCATTTCATCCATCGATCGAGCCCGTGGTTCAATTCCCGGTGAAGACGGATATTTTTTCAGAGTATATTCTAAATCTTTATACTGTTGTATTTCCGGCAGAAGTGGAAATCTTCACAAAAGCCTTTTTAAGGCATCTTATAGAATGTATAGGGAAGAAGCGACGGATGAAATGACGTCACGGCCGTTATGGGAAGGTTGCCCGCCCATTCGACTTTAGACTTCTATTTATCTGGCAATTTTTGGAATGTTTAAGAGATGATTTGCAAATGATCATTTTTCATGGTCCCCTGCACGATAAATTAAAAATAAAAATCGGGATAAACCCGCATTGGGAGATGGCGCAGAGCCCAGAGCAGTCGAATTATAATCACGTGAATTCGTACTCGAGAGATGTGACAGGGAAACATCACCGTTACGGATATCCTCAGAAATAATTAACGCTACACGGAGAGGGATACATTTCTTTTCCACTACGATATTAGAACTCTCTCACGACCGAATTCCGTCTTCAACTGGGAAGTGGCTGCATTTCTATAACCTACACAAAAGAAATCTAAGTTGGTAAAGACGGAATGGAAAACAACTTCTCTCTCCAAAGGCTGTTAAGCAAGCCCTGAATACGCGCATTCAAAATTCAAACTTCTGAATGGGGTGCAGAAATTGAATACCAGTCAGGCGTTTCTTGGCGTCTGGTTTCCAAAGATCTGCTATTGGTTGAGACGCTGCTGAACGGAGAAGGGAAAATAAAATGCAGAAAAAAGAACATTCGAAAGAGTTTTCCGGGGCGAAATGAAAAAAAAGAACACATGCGGATGCCTTGAAAAAAAAGGGCGAAGGGGCAGAGAGGTGTGATCCGTGCGATGGCTTTCGCATCAAGGCTCGAGCGAAAGAAGAAGAATCCGCCGGATGGCGCGACGGGATGACCCTTTGGAAAAGTGCCGTAAAGTGCGGGAGCACCTCGGGGAGGGGGGGGGGAACTCTCACGTATATAAACAGCCGAATCACCCGGGACGAGGGCATCTCGGGGGAGTTTTTATTTTGAGAGCACTGCATTTCGTCGACGGAGCGGAGAGCAGCACCTCGCGAAGAATGAAGAGTGTCTACATGAAAAGTGAATCACAATCTCAGCGATAAAACATCACGCGAATAGATTGTAGCATGAATGAAAGGCAGGCAGGAATTTCGGATTTCACCCTCACGAAAGCTTCAAGTTTCTCTAAGCACTTTATTCCATTAGTTCCACTCTAGTTCACATAAATACATCCAACTGAAACTTATGCGGTCTGAGTTTTTCTTTTAACCATGGCACTAAATACTCAAGCAAGAAGTAAAATAACTGATAAATAAAGCGATAGAGAATCAGGAAATCTGAATTACAGGAATAAATGTTTGACAAGAGAAACGAATGCATAAAACGATGATTTATCTTCTGATTTCCAAGCTTGTCTATGCAGGTTCCGTCTTTTGGACGATATTTCGTCTTAAAACCTGCAGGCTTCTTCAGCTCCGGTTGACCTCAAGAAGCCGGATAGCAGACGAAGTATTTCCCACGAAATTGAACCAAGTAGAGGGGTCCAGAAATCAGAAGAGTCACTATAAGTCCTTTGGAAACCTACGTAACAACAAAACGGTGATTAACACAATACTAGCCATTAGACCAGCAACGCCAAACATTGACTACAGTAAAATCACATTGAGTTCTAACAAGACAATATGAGTTCACATAAGAAATGAACATAAAAATGAAAGTAAAACAACTTCAAAACGGCGGAAGAAATATGAAATGAGCAGGGGAAAATCACAGAAGATAAAATTTGAAATATTTCCATTGTAAACGACTGATTCATAGCCAACCGGAATAGATGTGTACTAGAACAGTTGAACCAAGAATATGTGTCCATGAATGTGACGATATTCACAACAAAAAAATCACTTCGCGTGTCTACTCAGTGCGCGACTTCCGCTTTTGTGCAACGTCTTTGAATTTCGAAATAATTAAGCACCTTGAGTAGGGATATGATACAGTGAGCAAGAAAGACGCAGTAATTTATAAAGCCTTTTTAGATGGTAATAACAAAACAGAATGATTTTAGCAATAAAAATTACATATTACAGGCTTTACCATTACAGGTTTTACCATGGAGTTAGTCATTGACATGGGGTAATATAGCGGGGCATAGTGGGATAGAAGTCTCATTTCCGGTGGCGAAGCCGTGTTCCTCATAAGGTTTCGAAATTGAAGCCGAAAGAGATCGCTGTAAAACAAGTCGTGGCAAGCTGCACAGGCAAAAATACAACCATCAATATGAAAACGCCACTTTATATGACAAGACAATAAACCTCTTTTCGTTATAACGCCACGTGTCGTAAATAACACAGGAATTTTTCCCCGATAACATAAATTCGGAAATACTGAGCGTTACCAGAGAATTAAATTGACTTCCGACAAGGGAGCCAACAAGAGGACAAGCGATCGGATGTGTCAGATGGAAAGCCTACAGCTTCGCTTCACAAGCAAATCCCGCCTCCTCGCTGCAAGAGCGGTATAAAAATCAAATTCACAAAAGCTCAGAGAATGTTTTTATAACGGGAGCTGATCAGGGACACAAAATCCAAAGAGGCAAAAGAAACTGTTACCTGAGTTGTATAGAATGGAATTACGGTTAGGTATTTATGCTTTTACCGATAACTGAAGACTGACGTATTTGTTCTAGAATTTAAAATATTTAATTAAGGCCTTCATTACGCAAGTTTTAAGCATTAGAAAACGTTCGATCAATTCAACTAAACTGTTCCATCGAGATCCTGTTTCATCACTCGATAGAAAGACTTCACCAATGAATTCATTTTCTTCTGATTCCTCAGATTTTACTTCTTCAAAGTTATTCTTTATTACATTTACTTTACCCCCATATTTGTACAAAACGTTAATGACTGCAAGGTGGATACCATGAGCAAAACAAAGTTGATGATTTTCCGGTATTAATCTACCAACCTTTGCCATTACACTTGCACCGTCAGTGGTGACTGCAAAAATGTATTTTTCTAAAGAAATTTCACACTCGATCGATTTCTTTAACGATTTGCCTGTTATAATTCCCGTATTTAAGTAAATGTGCGAGTTACAAGAGTTAGTTACTGCTAGAGTCGCACATCTGTCATTCAGGAAGCCACCTCATCCACGATTAAATCGTTAAAATTGACCTTCGAAATAAAACTCTTTGAGCATTAATCTGAGCTTTTCGATAGTGTAGGATATACTTTAAATCTTCTAAGGCGTATTTACGGCTTTCAGGTGTTGAGGTTTCCCAAGGGCCCCTTTTCTTTAAGGTAGAGCTTAATCATGGTTAGCGATTAAAATTGATTAGCAAAAAGTAATTTTTATGAATATATGAATATGAATATATATTTACTGTGAACGATTTTTACTCTAATTACCGACGATGGATTCTTTGTGCCAAACAAGTATAAAAGTTGTACATTACAGACAACGGAGTGGTTTATTTAGACGTACAAGTGACGGCATGAACCAGTCATTTTCTCGAGAACTAACGTTTTCGTGATGCATAGCATTTTTTCATAACCATATCGCACTTGATATCAACATAGACGATTGCCTATTGAACATTGTGGTAAATTGTAGCTCAATAAATGATTCAAAAATTTATCATAAGTTGGAATCGTCTTTTTCAAAAGAGGTTTTACAATCAAGTCAATGTGAGTGTCATTGTCGGCTGATACTATGCAGGTATTATCACCCGCTAAAAACCACTGACAACCCAAAATAAGTGTGACGAACACTGCTTGTATGGCACAAACAGACACTGACACTTCGGACTGGAAGAAGCCTGCGGTATATCCAGCGAAATAATGTACTCAAACTGGAGTGATGCGGCAAACACCCTAAAAAGACACCTATCCAAAGTAATCTAAGTTGCTTAACGATCATTAGTTTTTGTCACAAGGGATTTCCTTATATTTTAAATTAAAGATTAACGTAGTTACTCGGCCTATTTAATTTAAATACTACGAAAGTAAATTCCCTCCCGCACAAACGAGTAGAGCAAAATAAAACTAGCAAGACTAATTTGAATTCTGCATCTCAATGAGCTTAAAAGAAGGATTTAAAAAAAGACGAGAACTACCACGCCAGTAAGATAATGAAGTGTATGTCTTCCATAATTATATTCCTCACTGACTTTATGAAGAAGTCTTTCTGAAGTAAATGGACTGAAAAAATTCCTACATTACCCGAGTAACCAACTGTAAATTGAAGTCCAGTGACTTGGCTCCGCAACATAGGAATGATCGCAAAGCGTTTCCATGTAAAACACCTATGAAGTTTTTAAAAACTAATGCACACTTTAAAGGTAAGGTATTAGAAAGAAGAACGCTTAGAACTAGGAAAAAATAGCTGTATGAAAGAGGATTCACATGGATTACAATCACACGCAATGGTGGGCAGAAGTTAGGTTTATTTTTTGCAATAATTAAAGCGAGCAGAAATAAAGGTGCACTTCTGAAAATGAGACATATTCGACCCAAAATAATGGAAACAGACGCGACTCCTGGATGATGGGCACACTCCAAAAGAAAGTCTTAGGTTCTTGCCCTTTCTAATAACGCTCGGCATCTTGAGAATTTCATTTTCTTGAAATCCTCACAGGAATCTCCTCCCCCTAGTATTTCTCACTCATACTTTGTAAAGACAAATATACAAAACGGCGAAAAGAGTCTCGGCCTCCTTGATAATGGCTGTAGATCAGTGATGAAATTTGGATAGCGAGTACAAAAAACGTAATAATCCAAAACTCAATTTCACCACACTCATCGAACCTAGATGTTGACTTGCATTATATGTACTAGATACTGTCGAAACACTTAAACACAAAAATCACCCAAATATTTGAGCAAAGTAACATCAAAATACTAAACAATTACAAGAAAGAAGCAAAATAAATTACAGCACAATCCCACCATAGAAATTGTCATCGCAGGATCTTCATTGCATACACACAAATGATTATTTACGACATGGCAACAAAATGGTATAGGCAAGTGAAGAAAACTCCGAAAACTGTAGTAACAATAAATATGACGACATAAAAAACTACTGGAAACAGAAATTTAAATAATGAAGAGGAAATACAGGGAAGACAAGAAGCATTCTCATTCCTGTACGCTGATGAAGGTTCCACCACTAACCTAACTAAATACATCATGATTTATTTTTATTTTACAACACGAAATTTACTTCACGATCCATTCAACAACAGAATCCTACGTCCTTAGTTTGCATGCATATTGCAAAGCAAATTGTGAACCGAAAGAGTAACATTTAGATGGCAAAACCAACCTTAACCTCTAAAAAATCAATTTTTACAAGTAATTTCTTCCGTAACAATGGAAATGTAGGACCAAAAGAGACCATTTGATGACGTACTTTGAAAGACAACGAGATGAATGGGTACACGTACTAAGTTTAGCAATCACGAAGTTTGTCAGTTAACGTGGAATCTGCGAATATATCAAAATGCCAACCTTTGGGAACAGCTGTATGGCCTGCTGCAGCACTTTTCCAAAATAATGGCGGGCATAAATTCTCCAGGCGCTGCTATCACTTTTCACAGCACGAGACACTCCGCACCAATCTTCAATCTCCCTTAAAAACCCACGTTACACGAAATCACCATTTCTACGGCCACGAGAAACTTGAGATTAAAAAACTGAGGAGAGAGAAAAGGTTCACAACCGCACACCCACAATAAGGCTCGCGACGATAATAAAAGCTTTATCAAAACTAAATGAGAACGAGGAAACTCGTTCCCCTAGAACCGAGACGACTTCGACGCTTCCCCCGGTGGAACTTCCGATTAAAAACTTGAGCAGAAAATGAAGAAAGCACCACCTGAATACACTCGGGGAGCACTCCCTCCTCCCCCACAGCTAATAAACACTCCGCCCACAGCCAAACAAAGGCTTCCCCACTTCCACACACACAAACCCCCACGACGATGCCCGGCCATTCAAAACCACCACGCGGGGATAAAAAGCAAACCTTGATGGCACTCACACGTCATGAACCGAGCTCATCCACGACCGCCAAGCAACCCTCTCTCGCCGAAGAAGGAGAGAGGAGAAAGGGAAAAAGAAAACACACAGGCCCTTCAAAAAAGCCTAAGAGAGACGTCCCCTCCGACCCCTCCTCTCTCGCCCGCTCTCCGCGGCGCCCTCTAGAGCATCTTCAACCAGCGCCTTTTTATACACACACCTACCCTTCACACAGAACACCCCTTTATGCACCCAGCGCACGACACAAACCACTTCCCCCTTTATGGTGGAAGGGACTGACGAAACTCCTCCCCCGCCGTGCCATCTGCTCTCCCACCACCCCCGACAACAAACCGCCACCCCGTGCGTCCGCCACCGACCAGCAGAGCGAGAGACCCGTGACCTCCCTTGCCCCTCACCTTGCCTCCAACTCGCAACCCTATCCACGGCCAACGATTCCCAGCAGCCTCCCCTGACTATCCCTCCGCCCGACGCCGTGATGTAGTACAGCTTCCTTCCGGTCTGCGGACGGACTTCCTCCTCAAGAGGGACACCCGAAGAGAGCCCATGAACACATCTCGTCCCTTTAATGAGGCGACGCGGGGTTCGCTGCCCGTGGGGAGGCGCACCCACGGCCGGAAAGCCGCTCACTTTCGGGCGAGAGGGCGCTCGGAAGGCCTCGAATCGGAAGTAGTTGGACTGGTTTGTGGACTTGCGATCCGCGGCACGGCGCGGCGCCGCGCCCGACCTTTCATAAGCCCATACTGCGACATTCCGGATCACCACACACCGAGTATGACCGCTTGACCACAGCGCAGAGAGCAGTTAATTCCTGATGGCTGACAAGTCATAACTAACACGTCCACAAATAACCTCGCTCGAATTAGTTAAATGGCTTAACTTCCTAATACACGATGACGCTTTGCTTGCATCCCACCCACTACATAAATGTACCTTGTAGAGTTGTTATATACTGGTGCGTCAATGTATACGTCATTTTGAATCGCACTAGACCCTTTTCCACACTAATTTTACGCGGAATATAGTCGTATTGACAAAGAAATCAGTATAGCCAACAGAAATGAGAGTTCATAAGAGTCGCAGCGAATTTTATTTTCACACATATTCTAAAAAGGCACGGTTTTATTGTGTGCGGTTAACTTTATCTCTTGGATACGTAGCGTACACGTCAACTGATAGGTACCATTCCTGGAAGATCAGACTCTGTTAGATGACGAGATCATTAGCGTTGGTAGAGCGAACCCATTTATGTTACTACGCAGATAAAATGCTTAACAGACTTTTAACACTATTTCTGAACAATTAAACATGTCATTTCTAACTTCTAATATCATTTAAACTTGCTGATAATAATTAAAGGTTGACACATAACCAACTATTTTCCCGCATTCAGAAAGAATAAGTTTCACCACCAGAGCTGTGTGCTGCATCGTATATCACATGGGCGAATTTTTCTTCCGTAAAAAGGAGAGAAAAATAGAAACCTGTGACATGAGAAACCTGTGACAATATGACATGCTTGTGGTTCTCATAACCAAAGATCAACATGACGGAGAAAACGACAATTATTCGTTTAAGAATTGGGCACACCTCCCATGACGTTCTAAATTTCTGCGCCAAATAACTATCATCAACTACCGTAACTGCAGTAGATAGTTGAGGCCGAGCCTTTGCAAGAATCTATTCACAATGAAAAAAAATTGAAAATGAAACCTTAAAACTCGCACAGTGGTATTTTTGTTTAAGAGGCAACATGTTACCATGATAACTATTACCTTCAGCTAAATAATTATTAATTGATATTACTCAGATTAGACACCTGGATATGCCACAATGAAGTGTGTTAAAATACATGTTACGAGGTGCTACCCAAAAGTCCCGGAAACTCATCAACAGATTAAATTACACCACACGTTGACCTTATTCACCACCATCATCTTCAAAGTACTGTCAAAATTTGAAGAAACCCAAATCCCAGCGATCCTTCCAATTACTGAATGCCATCTGGAAGTCCTTTTTCGTGAACGCGTTTAGCGTCACCTGCAATTCCGCTTCAATCTCTTCGATTTTCACAAATCTACGGCTTTTTGACTTGACTTTCATCTTAGGGAACGAAAAGAAGTAGCACGGGGCTACATCGTGCGATTGTGGTGGATGAGGAACAGTAGTCATGTTAATTTTCACCAGGTCCCTGCAGACTTTCTTTTCATCACTCTGAAGCCGCAGCACGTATTTAGCAGCATTCTGTCCGTTTACCATGTTAAGTTCGTCGGACAAAATCTTCTGGGATGTTCCACAATGTTACAGACGTCGTGGATGGTCTTCAGGTCCACCTGCGATCTTCCATGACCGCAGTCCGGACAGCAGCAACATTTTCAGGCGAAATGCTGGTTGATAGCCGTCCTGAACGTTCATAATCTTCAACCAATCGACCATGCTAAAATCGTTAAAACTAAACACAGGTTTCGGTAAGGCTTTAAGCATCGACTCCAAATGCTTGCCTCGACATTTAATGCTTTCTGAAACGTTTTTCCCTAGTTTGAAGCCAAACTTTACGCAGAGGCTTTACGCTTTGTTACTTAATTCATCGCCAAATTGCGAAGGAAGCAACACGCTACACTAAAGTTCTCACAAATAATAAACACGTTCACCAATAATGAAGCTGCTAGGTTCACTGGTGAACAAAAGATGTATAAAGTGGCAAATGGCGGCGTTTTGTCGTATTAGCACTCGTTCACACGCGACGAACAAATTTCTGGAACTTTTGAGTAGCACCTCGTGACTGAAAATATCAACATTTAACGTTTAAAGTTATGACAGAATCAACACAAACTTTGTAAATTTCACAATTAATTTTATTTAATACGACCGGTTTCATCTCATAGGCGACACTTCAGGAGAAGATGTCACCTAATCCTGAAGGTGTCATCCTGAAGAAGTCGCCTATGCGATGAAATCGGTCGTATTAAATAAAATTCATTGTAAACGTTACAAAGTTTGCATTGATTCTGTCAAAATGGATTTTCAAAAAGTTACGCCTGAGAATATCGTTTAAAGTTTTAATTATAGAGTTGATTCATTTTCGTCGTTAAAAACAGTGGACCCATAAATTTTGTTACATGTACATTGTTTCTAGCGAGTTTTCTTGGTTCGACGCAAAAGAGAAAATATATTGACATCTCCCCCGTATTAAATCCTGTCGTGAGGTGATTTATTCAACCCTTTCTCTATGCCAGAATAAAGAATAGAGTCAACTTAGAATTATAAAGTGCCACTCGATGTGAATATATTAAGGTTGACCAATAATATTTACCAATTTCCACGGCTGCTTCTTCAATTTAAAATAATAGGATTTGTACATAATGATCTGAGAATCGTCTTATGAAAACATTCAGGGAATATCAGAAAAAATCATAAATGCGGAAAAGGTAAGGTTACACATATGTCCAATGTAACATGAGATAAGGTACGTGAGCGCGAGCATTCACTCGAAAAATCCTGCACCGTATCAAAGCACGGCTCCATATCTAGGAAAGAAACGAGGTAAATATAATTATATGCACTAGACGAATCCTGTAAAAAAGACAGGAGGAGTCGTGAAATGGATATTTTCGCAATCAGACGGCACAGAATGATCAGACCCCAGACCTTATGATTTTTTTTAATCCTTCAAGATTCCCCGACAGAAACAGCGATGCCGTTTTCACCCATCTATTCGAGAGCACTTGGCATTCCGGCGAGACGGGTCTTACCGGAATGAAAAGAACGTACCCTCCAGGAGAAAGAAAATGAGACATTTCACCCGCCACTAAAAGTTGACAGTTTTAACGCTCGGACGAATGACACGTTAATTAAAACTCCGAAAACCCACGAGAGGAAGGGAGGTGTGTGGAAGGGAACACTCGGAATGAGGCAAAGAGCGATATCACCGCAGCGCACACGTCGCGGGCGTGGCACAGTGACACGGAAACTCGGCTCAGGACTCCATGAAAAAAAACAGAATCGGCGATGGAAAGAAAAGATCGGTAGCCGAATGGGATCGGTGGGTCGGCGGTGTTGTGAGATGGGAGGGCCGCTGGGGAAAATAAAACCCTAGAAGAGGGGAGAGGACCGTCCTTGGCGAATGGGGCGAGCAAGGATGTGGGAGGAATGAAGCGTGGCCTCCAAATGAACGAATGATGATTCTGCTTCATAGTCAAAGGCACAAGTACGTCCACATTCTTGGCCAAAATATTTCTCAACCGAACCAAAAATAGAAGATCGCACACACAGTTTACAAATCACTGATCAGTATTTCTTAAACCTTCCGCTTTCCATCATGATATTTCCACAAAGAGAAGCTAAAAATCTTTTACCGCCACCAAATTTTAATTTTGTTAACCTTAAAAGAAGGAAAAAGGGAGCCACGATGATTACCGTGGTACACTGCAACTTATTGTCAACTTGTGATCAAATGAACACTCGTATAAGGTTGAATACACTTTGGTTTTAGGCACTCGGCCTACAACGGTGATATCACACCGACTACATAAACCTAAATCCTGAGAATTAAATATCCATGCACAAGAAAGAACTTCCACCCGCGAACTTTGGGTTGATAAGACTAGAGCGTTAGTAAACTGACTACTTCATGCATAAAAATTTTAATGCAAAGAGCCAATAATGTTAGCATAAAACAACCAATAGCTAAAGCCTTACTTCTAAACTGTAGTATTTGTAATAAATTCTACAGGAACAACAACAGGAAAACAAAATGAAGGAAACACCAGCACTGAGTGCGACACAGACGAGTGGTACGAATGAGGTAATATTGAAGAAAAGATCCCAAGATAAATGAAGAGACTAAGTGTGGGTTCGGGGGATAAGAAGGGTGCATTCGGCCAGTTGTAAAGAGTCACAGAGTGGCAGCAAAGGAATATCCCCAAAAATATCCACTCACCGAAATTGAACTGAATTCGACCCATTTTATTATTTTTCCGGAGAGAGGAATCACGGAAAAGGGGGAGGGCACTTTTTAAAGAGGATAAAGGACTGGAGGGTGATACGGGGAGATGGGAAGGAAGCAGGGGGGGGATAGGAGGCTGGGTCTAATGCACGATGGAGGGCCAGCAATTACCGAAATCCCAAAAGGGGAGTAACAAGAATCCAAAGCACCCTCCCAGCATACCTCGCGCTAAGCGGGACGAATTAAAGTGATAACGCTCTCCCACGAAAGAGATGAAAATGAGAGAGCTAGAGAGGAGGGAAGGAGTAAAAAAAATGAGGGAGGATCCACGCCCCGGGTCCACCCTTTAAGGTTTCCCTCCCCCCTCCCACATTACTGGAGAAGGGGGGCGAGGTTCAACGAACCCGGATTCGATCGCGGGTCTCCTCCACGCCGTGCCTCCCTGCGAAGTTGACACTAATGACGTGGGGCTCTTCTCCATATTCCATCTCTCGTCCCGAGGAGTACAAAGTGAGAGCGTTCATTCACATTCCGTTTCGTTTTCGTTCTCGTTTTTTTTTAATTCCCGGCGAAGATGTGTCGCTTTCGAAAGGGATTCCCGTGACACGATTGCCGTTCGGGGAAAACAAATCGAGCTCTCCGCACAGAGAAGAGATACAGGGAATGTGCGAACGTGTGCGCGAGAGGCGACATCACTGCCACTGAGCCCTGTGCATACGTGACTGTGGCGCTCCGACCCCTTCGCATCGCACCTCCCGACTCTCTCCTCTTTGGGACGGTGCACGGGGAACACCCGAACGCCCTCTGCGCGATTCGTGAAACATTCACCGATCGAAACTGGAGCATCGCCTGAGCCACAAAAGTATTTTTTTTCACCGCACACGAAAATTGGTACACCAAAAAAATCCCGTACACACTGAAGAGGCTTATTCAAAACACTGTAACTTTTAACGGGAGTCACCCCGGAGATGCAACGAACGCGCGATATTTACAATGAAAAAAATCATTCGCCACAACTTGGATCTCACATTCTGAGTGGCTTCATCGTCTCGTCTCATCATCATCATCAGCACTTAAATCCGAATAATGATTCACTGCAGTCCTCCATTACTACATATTTACACCTACAATAACATACTACACTGCGAGCCGCTGCACAGTGGGGTAGAATCCCTAAAACGTAGCCAAAATTTGAAGAAATTGCACGGTTGTTACGAAAATAGTAATATAAACGTTTTTAAGGTTGCTTAAAATATAACTGAGGTTACATTTGCAAAAAAGTAATTCTAGCCAATTTTTACAAAAACTATATTCAATTATAAAACTGCATGTAATGTGGATGTCCTGACATACTGGCTTATACCAGGCCTCACAGAGAGATGCACTCATCAACGTACACACAAAAATACTAGTATCAAACATAAAATTCGAATGACATTCACATCATGGTGCAGGGACGCGCTAAGTAAGGATTTCCTCAAAAACCAATTTTATGGGCTTATTTTTACCCCATTATTGTTATTTTTACTTCCATAAGAAAATCATTGAATTCGGTGCACATACTATTTCCTTGATTTTTTTAATTGTTGCAACAAATATATCAAATAGAAATTTTCATCATTGGAAGGTTTGAAGAATTTAGGATTTTATTCCTAAATTCAGTTTTCTCATACGCTTCGTTTATGGCAAAAATTGCGTTTTCAGCTCCACAATCATCAATGTTTCCCTCGCTACAGCAATAGAGATTTCCTTAGTAACAATGCATAAATATCCATTTAAAGGCAATATCAACATTGAAATTCTGCTAAACGTTTTACCATTCAATAAATACGCTATCTTATTTGTTTTGATAGCGACTTCACTAACGGCATCCTGGTATTGAGAGAGAGACCTAACGCTCAAGTAGTGCTATTGTGTAACTCGTTAAGACATGGTAACGACATTTGTCGGTTCGTTATCTACCTTAACGATTTGCTATCAAAAATCGGTATTCTGTAACTTATTATTTACGACTTCCGTCGACAAAATAGTCGATAGGCAGCAAAACCCTTCGATAGCCCGTCGCTGCGAAGCGAGGGGTCAAGATACCCTCGATAAAGCTGAGGAAAATTTGTTAGAACACGGTTATAACGTGGAAACACTTTTTTGCCTTTGGATTAAAGAGAGACAAAGCGTTAAGTTGTAGTCGTTTAAGATGGCTTTCATGGAAATAAATGTGTCAAAATTTCTTCGTACTAATGCGGTACCTGATGTTAGCTTTTAAAGCATTAAATACCCCAAACTTAAACTTGATATAAATCTTAAACGATATAAATCGTTCCACTCTGTCATATAATGATAAAAATCGACTTTCGGCGCAAATATAGTTGAAAAAAATATAGCGAGGGATCTGCTGTTCAGCGAAGAACGAGTATCCTAGAAAGGCGTTTGCAGAGACAACTTTTAAGAAATGCTCAGAATCATTTTGAGCTATCTCAATGTGAGTTAACAAGAATATTGCCCGATAATTAATGCAACAACCAACAGTATATCGTAGGATCAAGCCTCGATTAACCTAGGTACCATTATACACGTAATTATACACAATTTTGGATCAGTGAAGTCATAAGAATTAATATATTTCCACTTTAGTACCCGGAACACGATTATAAACCCAAGTCACAGCAAAAATTATACACGCGGATACTGACGTTCTGGCTGAATGAATATATTTTCCAAAGCACTGCTCAATAAATCGTACTGTACAAATAAATCGTAATCTTACTAAATAACATTGGCCAAATTAGGTGTTAATATCGCAAATAAAATATTTCATAAGCGTAAGTTACTATAAAGAACAGATGTTGAGTTAGATAACTTCGTTATAATAGAATCAATTCATGCTAACACTATTATCCCCGCGTCTACCTAAGAGATTCTTAGAAAAATACTATAGGACTATATTGGCGATTGTGAGGAAATGGCATAGTATTAACGTTTAACCTCAATTAAGTTGATTCAACATTCCTGACTTTGAAAACACCAGGATATGCACGGAATTTCAAGAAATAATTAAACATAGGTAATGTAAAAAAACTGGTAAAATTATTAAGATAAATAGGAGGGACATATATAATCCAATTAGCAGCCCCAAGCAAATTAATTGAATTTATTTACATACAGTAATTATTTTTTTAAAACCGTGGGGTATTATGAGGACTCGCACTATCACCTAGTAAAACTATAACATCCCAGATACATTTAATTTGTACGAGTAAGTCCATAACAGGCTTAATGTCTACAGAGTCCTCCTCGTTTGCTTTGTTAGATTAAATATTTCAGTGCAATGATTGGCTGGTTTATATGGGAGGTGACCGAAAACTCAGGGTACTTGAGTAAGCTAAGTAAGGGAAGGACTACAAGGGAAATGGAGGAGGGGTGGACAGAAACCTGGTGTCTGCATTATCCTTATCATAACGAAAAGGCGCCAAGGCTGTTTTATGTCCGAATCGCATTTCGTCCCATGGATACAGCGCTCCATTTTAAGTGCGCTCCTCAGAGTTGGTATAGGAGTTCAGCTAAAAAACCTCTCCCGTTACCATGACTCGAACCCGGGATCTTAGGCTGGGGAGCAAGTCATTCAAGCCATCCCACGAACCCAATTACCTATTCGACGAAAACTCTCTGTCACTCTCACGGCTGAACTCCCAAAATTCCTCTAATTTCGGTCCATGAGTCTGTCTTTCCCGCGGGGTCTACACTTACATTTTGCCCTGTCTCATATTCCTTTCGAATTCGTACCGCATGGTACTCCACATTTCTGTACACTTTCTCGTTTCTGTAATCCGTCCAATTGATCTACAGCAGGAACCTCCAGCACGAAGTTTCAAGGCTCGTAATAATCTCAAATTTTTCTTATGATCCATATAGAGCCTCGTGACGCGCAAATGCTTTCAATTTCCGTCGTCTAAAATATAAATAATAAATAAAGGCAAGATTTGGTTATCGCAAGTGACATATATTTCACGAACTACGCGTGCGATTCCGACACTTTCAGCAGTTTAACTGGTGGCAGAGCTCAAGGAACCAATAATAGAGGCGTCAAGAGTATCTAACTTAAAGAATTTTTCGTTTCAGCAAGTTGTTTTTTTTTGGGATCACTCAAACAAATGATGAACCCAGTGGTTATTATTCCGCTTGTTAGTCACTAATCCAAAGAAATCGCAACAAACTTCGCGTAAGTAATCCGAATAAAGCTGGATAATGCCCTGTAACACGAGATTTAACATAAAACAAAATATTCATCATTAATTCAAAAGATATATTCACTTGTCCAACAGGATTAACCATAAATCCGGTCATATAAAACGGCTGTTATCACAATTTCGTACGTTTATGGATTAAATGCCAAAAAGGATGCCTCTAAATCCCTAAAAAAGGACGAATTCGTTAAAGAAGAAAGACAACGCTGGCTTGTTACATTTAAAAAGTTGTTTTAACAGCACCATCCCATTACACTGATGGCATTGTTCTGGCATAAGCCAATGACTTAAATAATTGTTTTGGTACATCTTTTTACTGAATATAACCTCGCAAAATGAATTCCAAACTAAAAACATGATTCATCCCGAGAGCAGAATCACTACGTCTGCTATAATTACCATAAAATAGGTTAGGAATGAACAAAAAGACAACATACCACCAGCCACTACTTAAAATTGTCAGATAAGACGTCTCTCATTTACTATAAAAAAATAAAGCAAATAAATTGAAGAATGGATTCCGCGAAATTTCTCACTAAAATACAATAATAGCCGGTATTAACTCCAAAGTTCTTAATATTCTGATTCCTATATGTAGCAGTAATATTATGTGATGCCGAAATATTTTAATTGCCCCTAGGAGTCTGTATTCACGGCGCACAATATCTAAGAATCGAACCGTTTGAAAGCTAAAATGAGAAACAAAACTGCCTGCACCGATCCAGGTGAATTTTTAGCGTCGAATCGACGGAGGAGCCAGGAGAAGCTGAGAAGATGTGATAAAATAATAGTGACAGCGAAAAGAATCTACTATATAAAAACTTTACCAACGAAATATGCTGTAAATGATCCAAACTGAAAACCGATAGCTAGACACTTGGTTCTGCGATTAATTATTTAGTATTAAGCAACAGTTACGCCGTGCTATGCTGCCGGCTTCGTCGGGCTTTTAAGAACAACTATGTTTTTTAAAATGATTTTTTAATGAAAAAAAGACCATTGTTGTTCTTAAAAGCCCGACAAAGCCGGCAGCATAGCACGGCGAAACTGTTGCTTAATACTAAATAATTAATCGCAGAACCAAAAGCCTGAATACCATTAACAATGAGCTGCGAAAACTACAAAAAAAGTTCGATAGCTAGACATTTTTGAATTAAATTAAATTGAGGTACAGCAAACCATCCAATAAAATAGCACCACTAATTAACACTAATATTCACAACGATTGTGTCAAACTACATAACACGAAGTTTATTTAGTTTCTTCATCTTTTTTTGAGTGTTGGTAAGAAAAGAAGAAATTATTTATAAATGGTCGATATATACATTAATTTATTAGTAAGACTCAAAACACCCATATTTGAAAATTGACAGAGAAGGAAAAGGGAATTAGCTCCACAGTAGAAAATAGTTAACATACATTGCATTGACCAACAAGCATTTATCCGTGAAAGCCAACATTTACACACATTGTGCTTCACTTATCTCTCGCGCAAGAACTAAAAATCCAACGCGTCACACATTCCTGCAATGAACTGGGATTTGTACAGGTTTTATGTTTGTAACTGGTTTTTCGTATCAATCAATCAAATCTTATTTTTCTTTTTTCAAAGAAGAAAGTGCAGCGAAGTCGTATCGAAAGAGGTTTGGCAATATGAACCAGCTTTCTACTCGGCTCATCATTCCCGTCGTACCCCAAAAAGGCGATCAACCGGCATAATCCAAAGCTTGGGTTACCTTCCCCCTGCCCCTCGGAATACGAACTTTAATATGTTTTCGAAAGTTCGAAAAAATTCGGGGAGAGGGGGGCGGAGGAGAGAGAAAAAAAAAAGAATTCCTGAAAAGAATCTCTCGACATCAACTCAAAAGCCGGTTCGAAATATGAACGAATTTCTTTTGAAATTCGCCTTAAAGGCGATGTCGGGTGGGAAGTAGGAGGAGCGGGAAGAGAGGAGAGGAAGGCGAGAGAGTCGGCCTGAAAGGATGGAAGAAAGAAATAAAGAGGTAAGGGGGAGGACAGGGGGGGCAAGGCGAGGAGAGTGGACAGAGAGAACGGTTTGGAAGAGCCGTGCATAATGCGTGGGGAGGTGTATGAGAAGGAGCGAGGGAGAATTAATACGCGAGGCGAGAGACAGGGTAGAATGGACGGACGCGTGGGGTGGTCGCGATGCCAGGGGGTGGGGCGGGGGCGTCGCGGCGTGTCCGAAGAGCGGCGGGAGGAAGACGACGGCAGAGGCAGGCTGGTTCGACCGCTCGCTCTTTCTCTCGAGGGAGCATTAGGGATGCATTGGCGCATGAAAACGCACTCCCCAAGCCCTTAAACACGACTGTCACACGACTGCTTTTTTTATTGTTCCCTCCCTGCACCTGCAAGACTGCCAACCAAGCGGCTTCCAAATTTAGTGAATCTCGCAGGTTCCCATGGCCCGGTATTCATCTCATTCCGCAGGAGAAAGCGTGACATTTCCGTCTTTGGTTGCGTTGAGACTGTGTTTCGCCTTGAATCACGACTCAATCCAGCCTTCTTCATGAGAATATGAAATGAAACTTGATATATATTGGGTAAATACAAACATGACAGTGTAAATCAACCGCCAATGGACCACGTAAGAATCGATCATAGATGTTAATGACATCATCAGGTTGAAACCTAAGGTATTCTCAAAGGTAAAGTCTTTCTTTCCTCTGATACTCCAATAAATTTAAAATCATACTAGACAATTAGATAGGGCTACTGGCTGGAAATGAACCGGACCCAATAATTATTGTATATGGTGTAAATAGGCTTAAACTTAGGAAATAACTGAACAACAGTTTCCATACAAGCAATTATTGCTTGAGGAGAGGATAAGGCTGACAGAGGATTTCAGATCGGTTAACTATTACTCTTAAGTATCTACTGCAACTGCATGCTAGAAATTAAGCTCAAGCAATGATCCAGGAATAAAAACATAACGTAAGCCGGAATTAATCCTCATGAATAATTTCGAGGATTAAAACAACTACTTCCTTTTTTGCGTCTTATTTCAATCGAACGTTAAGTATTGCTCAATCTCCACTCAACTTTGAAAGTTTTTCAGTTGATTATAGTATTCTGTCCAATAGTTTTCCTTTCAAAACATCAATCAAACATTACATATCACTAGTGAGTGTTACGTACAAACCAGTAAAACAGCGTCGTAATGTGAATTAGGACAACTGAGAGGAAGGAAAACCATGTAAAGTATTTTTTAAAAATGAGTATGGAATCTATCATTTTTTATAAGGATAAAAGATATTATACTGACTGGCATTGTGAGCAAATGAATTGTTCTGAAAACTCGGGTACCATTTTCTAAATAAAAATAGCAGAAGATACCTTTAAGAGAAGTAAAAACTGACTACTATTTACTCACTATATGGACTACTTACGATAAGAATTAACATTAAGTACTTGAAATACTATTGCGCTCAATTGCGCTACACATTTTACAACATCGATATATCTAAATGATAATAAAAAAATAGTTACATAATATCGAGACACATTACGAGAGAGAAGTCAAATGCTAAACATAAAATCATATCCCCTGCAGCAGAGTAAGTACCTCAGAAGAGTTACAACTTCTTAATTGCCTCGCTTCATTCGACAAATTACTTCATGATAAATCTGGAAGTGTGATTCAGATCCCTCTTCGTGACTGATCAAATGCCACCCATAAAGGATCTGCTTCATGAGTCGCAGCGGCAATTTAAATCTTACTTGCGAGATGATTTTCCTACACACCACTAAATTTTCTCCACTTTAATGCACGTTCCCTATTGGACCGACATGTTTCAAGAGGGTCGTAAACCTCCCGAGTTATTCCTCCATAAAATAACACCGTTTTATTCGATTTCAATCTATATTACACCTGTTTCAGAGTATATTTCAACATTTTAAATGCTTTCCAGGCTCTACAAATACACCAAATCAGACTGGCGCGTGAAGCAGCAGTCGTTTAATATAAATATTGATCATTCAACTACATTGGGATTCAGGTAAGCACACAATTACTAGAGGGGACAATTCGGTAAATTGCATCGCCATTCAGGGAGAAAAAAGCCGCCGAGGCGCAAAAAACTCGAATACCACAGGGGTGAAGAAGCTTTACGCAGCCACATCATCCAAACGAAAAGCCCACCCCTGGCCTCGAAAGTCAAAATTAACACCGCTCCCTCCATCCACCATCCCACCAGCTCCGTTTAATCCACCACTTTATTGACTATCTCCAGAATTTTCTCGATCCCTAAATTTTAAAAACGGAAGGTACCCGTTTTGGAATTCATATCTCGTCACAATGGAACAGAAAGTTGCGAGAGGGGATTAGAGTGAAAGGGAAACGGACGGAGGTGAGAGTGGAGGTGTCGGGGGAGGAGGCGAGACAAAAGGAGGGCGGGGGGACGGAGGAGGGGGCGGCGGACAATGGTCGTGCGAGAGAGGGGGGAGGGGTCCAGATGGGGAGAGGGGATGATGGGGGAGGCAGGGCGGTCCGCGGAGAGGGTGAGACGAATAAGAAGGGTTACTTCGAGCGAGGAAGAGGGGGGTGTACGAGGGAGGGGAGGTGGCCGCGTGGGTGGACAAAGGGGGAGGAAGATGAGAAGACTGGGCGAGAGAGGAGGAGAAGGAAAGGACGAGTGGGTTGAAGAGAGGGGCATAAATATGAATGCAAGAGCACACTTGTCCATCAGGAAGCCGGCCAAAAGAGGGAGGGGGCGTTGTGGAGTTGGGAGCGGGGGAAAAAGAGGAGAAGGATACCCCGCCCGACATTCCCTCTATCTCTCCCCTAAAATATGAGCTAAATTCAAATATCTTTCATTCTCTAAGGAAAAGATATAATTTAAAATATAAGCAAATAGAAGGGTAAACACTAATGCATACACTCATTACTGTACTCTTCGGATGCAAAGTAATTATTATTAAAAGACAATAATGACAGGGAGATAATTTGGATGCATTCCAATTCATTCCCTAATTTATTATTATAATTATTTCTCTCCCCACACGCTTCCGCGCGAAAAATGACAGAGGCGGGATGCGAAGCCCTTCTTTGCACATAAACCCATTCCGAAATAAAAACGCCTTGGTTAGGAAGAAGGGGTAGACCTAGAAAGTAATTTTGAGGATACCGGGACTACCCACGGTAGTTACCTTTACGGAGTCTAACAAAGGTAACGGAGGCAAAGGTAACTACCGTGGCTAGTCCCGGTATCCTCAAAATTAGTCAAAGAGGGAACACCTCAATGTGTTCTATGTACGGCTTTATACCCGCGGACTGTGGCGCTTAGCGCACGATTTGGACTGCTAATGGCATCGTATGTCTAGCAGTTCTGACCACCAAGCTCCTATAAAGCCACCAAAATTTCCACAGGGGAGAATGAGGGGAGGGAGCGAAATCGAGGGATCCGGGTTCAAATCCCGGTCAAGGCGAATGATTTTTCCTCTGTGGAATATCGCACCTATAAAGTAGTTAGTGGAAGAGACTCTTGAAGAGAAGGAATGTTAGGAGCCTTTGGAACACAAGAGCATGTATGAAGCAATGCATAAATGAAACAGAGGAGAAAGAGGTTCGTAAGGATAGGAAATTATGGAGGAAATAATTAAATGAGAGCCAGGTCCCAAGGCCTAACAGCAACAACTACGTTATTTTAAGGTATTTCAAGTTCAGTATTCTATTTTATAGTTGTGGAGTTGTCTTATTTTGTTATTCCTTTGTTCGTCGGCTTCTAGCGGGGTTACAGCCGTAGGTTCCGAGTGGAGGCGCTGGCGTTCAGTCGCCCTGCTTCGACACTCGACCGAGGCTACCAGTCGTTCGCTAATCTCCCATCAGTAGCAGGCTCCCTTCAATCACTCTTTAGTTGACAGACGAGCCCAGCATAGCAGCAGTCCAACATTCCTCCAATGTGCTGTGGTGTTCTCTCGATCTCCTCTCTACAGGCTGGTCACCCCGTTAGCGATTCACCGAGCTAGAGCCATCCTCTGCTGCCAGCTACTCTCCTGGGCCCGTCTACTGCCGGTGTATTCCAGAACCAACATTAGTCTTTTTTGTCATCTAATTGATTTTGTTTTCCATATAATGTGTTGTAATTTTAGTCCCAATTAAATGTGGGAGATATATACAGTCCACTTACGATAATTTACCCCACAGTATCTACTCTACCTAAAGGGAATGGCGTGATGAGTACGAACGTATGTATGCAACTCTGTACCGAACCAATCAGCGCTTCAGTCTGGGGTGAAATGTATGAGGATATGAGTAGGAGGTTCAGTGGAATAGATGAGTTGCGGCAGACTTATATCCTCCCATCCACCCGGAATTCCTCTCATAACCTAATTTCTTTCCTCTCGGACTGAAGCGTTGATTCGTGCGAAACAGAGTTGAATTCCAAGGATGATGAAGCATAGACCATAGGCATGCGTAGTGTCCTTGCACTGTGGGAGAGGGGGCTCAACGCTAACTACATTAACTGCAACAATAGCCACGAAAACAAATTCACCTAGACCGGGATTCGAGCCACCGACATTTCGCTCACCACATGCGCAGTGGCAGTGCCAACGCTGAAGTGAGGAAGCGGGCACAAGATCTTAAGCTGCCCAGCTAACTTCTGTCTCCCACAAAACCCCCAGCGTTGGCACTGCCATACAGCTACCGCATTACTTCCCTAGCCGTTCCGATTAGTTTTTTCTTGCCAATTTTCAAACCTCAACTACAGAATACCAACCATCGTGAAAACTTTCTAGGAAAACTCGTCTTAGATTTTCGCACTCTATCCAATGGTATAGATACGTTACTGTCTATCTCCTTTTTGTATGCAGCATGCTGCATAAGCCATATATTTTTTTCGGATTTCACAGCTAAAACATTTTAACTTCTCACGATTAATATGAAAAATTACTTAGACATAATGATCATAATATTTTTCCAACTTAATCTTCCCGAGTATTTAAAAAATGCTATTTTGACGTAAGCAGACGTTAGAGAGAGCAAATAGTTTCAGCATATTATAAACATGATTACAATTATTTTAAAGGAAATCAGGTCTAAGAACTTTGAAACTTTGGTAAAATTCATCGTGCAGTGGATAAAATAGGCACAGTAAAAAAATTGCTTAAAAATCCCCCGCTTGTAAATATGTGACAGTAAAATAAACAGAGAAAAGTCGCGCATTCAAGAAATTTCTCGTGACGTCTCGTTCAGCCTTGAGAAGAATTTTTCGAGCGGTGAGGCTTCCAGCTTTTCTTGGTTTTTGAGTCTTATGATCTCAGCCATTCACTCCGTGCAGTCCACTTATTCGCTGATGTACCCCGTCTTTGAGAGTGTGCCTTTCATTAAAAGGCATTTATATTCAAGACAAAAAATCTGAGTGTATTTAAACACTGGAGTGAAAAACTTAACTCCAATTTTAGCGATTTCTGCGACCGCGATCTAAATAATAAGGGTACCTCATACCTCAAAATTCAAAGGAATAATGCTGCCGAGCAAAATTTACAGAAATACTGAGAACGTCGAAACCACATGAAAAATATTTCCTCAACATCGTCATGGTATCTCACATTTCAGCGTCGCTTCCACCTTTCCCATGTAATCACCGGAAAACAAAAACCTTGGCCAAATTAGAGGAGGGGAACCCGAATAAACTCTGCAACTTCAGGCTTCACTTTGTGGAAGTATATCCTTGATCAGAATTAAAAAACTTGCACTTTCCCCCATATTTTTCTTGCTTTGCACAATGCGTTTCACCGACCCTCAGCATCATCAGATTATTGTTAACTATGAAATAAACAAAACCGTCTCAGAATTATATTTTTGTACCTGATGATGTTGCAAGTAGACGCAACGTGTCGTACAAAATAAGAATAATTGTGAATAGTACAACCATTGTTAATTCTAATTATGTAGGGGACCCTAACATTACATATTAGTACCTCGGGTATTAACATTTCAATCTTAAGGGTAAAATAAATCAAGACAGAGGCTGAAGGATTTAATCTTAAAGATACTGCGAGAAGCGGACGGTGGTTCCAATCACTACAACCCCCCACCCTTGGAAGGATTTGGTAACCTCTTCAAACGACGACGACTTATAACGACGGAAGTGCTACGTGTATTAATCCATTCAAACCTTAGGTGCTCAATGCGGTATCGTCAGTTCCGGACTTATACATAAACTGTAATAAAACTACCCTGAATAATGAAGGCTTTCGAGCGAGCAGAGACCTTTCCAAGAGGCCAGAGAACAGAGGTGCTTTCTCCTACGTAGCCTGAGGCAAGAGACGAGATCGAAAACTAAACTCTTGCCCTAAAAGATGTCTCATTCACGCGGAGTGAACTACCGAGATCCGAAGTTCACCCGGGGCCAAATGAGAGTCGTGGAGAAATTTTCCCAAGGGATGAGAAGCAAATTTGCTCAGATGCGCCGCGGCAGCAGTAACACAGAAGGCCGTGCGAGGGTAAATTGCAATAAACGCATTAACCCCTGGGAGGAGTAGAAAGGGTGTGTGGCGAGAACCGAAAACCTTGGCGAATGAATGCGACAGTGAGCTAATTAGGATTCATTCTGACAGCCGCACGCCGGAACGAGAGCCAATCCAATTCATTCTTGTGTGAAATAAACATTAGAAAAGCACGATGAAATATAACACCAGGAACAGATATTATGAACGAATAAAGAAGTTGCATATGCAAATAAACACATTTTCCCCTCAAAAATACATCAATAGAAAGGATTATTTCGTTATTACACAATACCTACTCTAAGATTTAAGCTTAACTTTAATGGAAATCGAAATTCTGTCCACTCTCAAGACCTTTATATCAATAAAAAATCATTCGATCGATGAAGGTCGGCAAAACCCTATTTAAGTACACCAATACACATTGCTAAGTACTTAGCTGAATACATTACGAATACCATCGCGAAAGTAATAAATTTAAAATGAATTTAACCATAAAATTCAAAGTATTGTAAATAATAGAATGCTAGGCGAATATAGCTTCCGCATTTTACAGCGTTATTCTGAATGAAAGCGGAAAGGAAGCCAATTCATTCCGTCAAGATAATTAAAAAATAAATAATTCTGGAACATTCAAAGAAACCTAGCACCCATTGTATGAGATTTTCCAAAATGCTGTATCTTCTCTGATTTATCCAGCGCGAGAGACGCTCGGGAAAAATTATTTTATTCCCGAAATAGAGCAAGTAGGTCTTTAAAATATGGAAAAATACTCGCGAGGGTAAACAAGTCTCACAAAGAAGCGAGTAGCAGAGGGACTCGTATTCACACGACTGGAGGTAAACACGAAGATAAACTCTTGCCTTATCATTCGCAAGACATGAATCACTAACTCGAGAACAAATGGTCCACAGTTAATTTCTCCCTCATAAATAGCATAACGGAGAATTTTAAACAATGACGACTTATACACGAGAAATTGGGACGTGTTCCAATTCATATTCAAATAAGACGGGATGCTTACAATTACAAGGTGAATTAAAAATAAAAACTGAATAAAAATAGACTTTCGCAGTGAGCATTTAACATAAAATTAGTTCCATAGCTCTGAGAAACATCAGATTAAATCAAACAACCTCATAGGAATTCCTTCTGGGCTATAAATAAATCAAAATCATGCCTTACCTCCTCATGTATTCAAGAAAAAGGTGAGAGGTAAAATAAAGAAGGAAATTGAAATACTTTGCTTTTTCTACAAATTTACTTTAATCGTCGACTAGTAGCACTAGTCTTTGAAGATGATACAGTGTATCGAAACTAGTCGACGATTAAAGTAAATTTGTAGAAAAAGCAAAGTATTTCAATTTCCTTCTTTAGAATGGATTTCTACAATGTAAAGGCCTCAACCATTAAGTGTATCGAGAGGTAAAATGTTGATTGATTGCCTAACAGTAGCTTAACTCAAGAAGTAAACGCCATGACAGCTTAAAAAAGGGAAATTAATAGCCATGAATCACGTGAAGAAGAGTTTTGCATTTTATTAGTAATTTCATGCAACTAATGACTGAGAGAATGTTTCGTAGGGGTTATACGCACGACTCAGCCGGTAGCAAATATTAAAGGCAGCTGAAAACAACGACTGAAAAATACCTGATGTAGGAATAAGCACCAAAAAAGTTTAAAAGGATCAGTACTCAAAATTCAAAGTTCTCAAGGAACCCAAGAGTACCCACTAGTAACGCCATTGTAGAAAATTGTAAAAGACAAAGTTAAAAAGAGTGATACATATGAGCTATATACGTTGCTCGCACTATCCTGGATCTTTAAAATTTTCTCTACATAAGAATCGGCGATACTGTCGTAACTTGTGGAATGTTCAGCAAAACAACACAATCCTCCACGAGCCTAAAAAAAATGAAAAATGACGAAAAACCTAACCAGTCTTTGTTTACGTGGAAAGGGAGATAAAAAAATTATAACTCTTCCCCCGATCACGATGAAAATTTATAAATGGGTCCAAAACATTAGCTAAAGGGTTATAAACATACGCAGAAAGGTTTGGTGACACGTTCCACCAAGCCTAATCATTTACAGCTCCGACATTACGTGATGGACGGGAGGTAACGAGTCATCAATACACTGACTGAAGAAAATTTTAATACGGAATACACCAGTTAAAGCTTCACGAATGTGCACACAACGGTACGAAAGACTTATGACTGCCATCGCAAACACCGAACTAGGGTCTGGAGACGATAACGCACGGCAATGGTCGACGAACGAAAAAAAATGCTTTGGCTCGCACGAGGCGCTGGGAAATAAATGGAGAGTGGCCGAACAAAATGATTGATGACAACGAATAGGTGCGGGAGTGGACGGAAGCTCAAAATCTGCAAAGGGGAGGCGATTATTAAAGAGCCGCTCCAACGCGCCTGGAGTTTTAAGATAGTGGGAAAAATTAAATAGAAAATCCCTTCAGGCCCAGCCTAGATGCACAGATAGATTTCGAATTTTTTAAACAAATTAGAACGTCTTCTCTTTTGTCGACCACAATATTAAAGTAGAATATAATTTTTGAAGTAATGGCCTTATTCTTTTAAATAATCAACGCTCACATTGAAATTACCAACGTTTCGTCATTATACATAAAATATTTAACAATTAAACAAAACCAGTATGTAAAAATGATAATGCAATAACAATTTAATAATTTTGAATACCTTTGTCCTAAAAAGCGTGAGTCATGAAAAACATGATGTAGAGAGAATCAGAATGACATACATAATGAAAAATTCTTTTGCTTGGTAGCATAAAACGTGTTGTTTATAAAACAGTAACAATGGATTATATGAGTGACTGATATAGTTAGGTCATTTCACAATTTTTTTAATTAAAAAAATTAAAAAATAGATAGAAAAATAGAAAAGGTGAACAAAAGCCTAATGAAACAAAAAACAAAATTCAAAATTAATACTTAATCAGTTTTTAACCATGTTTTATCTCTTTTCTTCTAAATTCTTGATCAGATTATGTTATTAATGAGCTATAAATTGCACTAAAATTGCACATAATTTTTAAATATAGACAGATCATTTTGATGCCCCATGCATTCAGGGTTAGACGTATGAAAAATTGTTCCAGACAACATTTTAAGATAATATTTAGAAGATCTAAAATAACTTTGAACGAATCTCATATTGTGATAGCAGTGAAGGCTTTTTGGGATTTCTTCCGCGTACTTCCATTGTCGTTGACGACAGTTTTGACAGCATAGCAGCTATCTTCTTCAGGTCTTCACGAAGAAGAATACAGTAAAGTACCAATGAGAGCGCACCCGACTGAATTGACGGGAAAAACAGCCCCGATATAACACGGACACGAACACCTGCATCTTCACTTCTGACCTGAAGAAGATAGCTGCAATGCTGTCGAAGCTGTCGGCAACAGTAATGGAAGTACGCGAAATAAAGCCCAAAAAGCCTTCACTGCCATCTCAACGACTCCGCGGAAGCCTACGAGTTCACAATCTCATATTGCGCTTATTAATGAAGTTATGATTTTTTAATCCGAAAACCCCTATTTATTCCACCCCTTGAGGTAATGGTTGGCGTTATTGCTTAAGACCACACGGGAGAAGTGTAAACTTCTATGGCGATATTCTGATAAATATAATAGGTATATAAAAAAATCCACCACTAGGAATCGATCCTGAGACCTTCGGTAAGTGGAAGGACGACTCCAACCACTACGCCATCTTACTAGGTTTCATAATGAGCGTTCTCTTGAGTTTACATTCGCAATGATAAGCGTGACGCCCAGAATCCGATTTACCGCCTGCAGAATTTTCTATAGAAGTTTACACTTAAAAAACATTTGAGTTGGTGATGGCTTTGGGATCTACTGAAGATGAAACGAAAAACTATGTAGACATTTTCCGGGCATCGCACCATGGTAACGACTACAATAAGTAGTCTTATCTACGAAATCTACCTAACTGCCACTGCATGACGCTCGTACCTACGATGAAGAGCAAAATACGTACATTTCAATCTGCAAAGTTATACCCTAGAGTTATTGACAAGACATTTTGGCATTATTGGAAAAAATACAAAGTAAACATCACGATTGAAAATTGTCAGTAAATTTAATTAAATTTAATAGAATCAATTAAAACTTACTCCCCAAAAAAAATAGAGTAATCGCAAACAAGAGTGTTCGGTGAATCTCAATTTCATTTTCCCCTGAGTTTTCCAGGAAAATATTTGCATTTTCCAGGGTCTTGTTGCACTTCGATTCTAACATATTTTAATGAATTTCTAATAAAATCAGCATATTTTGCCAATTTGAAAAATATGATAAATGTCGGTACCTACTTTGAGTTAAATAATAGAGTATACAAGGAATGTGGAGTATAAGGGGTTTCATTTCAACCAACAAATAAACAAAAACGGTTAACTAGCACGATTAACAATATTTAAGTCAGGTGCAATTTGAACACAATAAATTAGATTCATGATAGTTTGATAAAGAACTTGCAAATAAAATAAACGAGTGATTTTTTTCAATGAGTGCACTGCGCGAAGGGAGGGGTGACGAAGCACAACCTGCAAGCAGGGGCACAGCTAAGAAAAAGAGTATGAAATAAACAGGGAGCGCAAGGCTACGCTGATTGTGAGCCAAGCATAATGCAATCAAAGATGCAGGTTAAACCTCTCTCTTTGTCGTAATGGAAATTGGCTGCCGTGCATTTTCCAGGGTTTTTCGGAAAAATGCAAAAAATCCCTGAGTTTTCCAGGGCAAAATATTTCCCTGAGTTTTCCAGGTTTTCAAGGTTTTCCAGGTCGCCGGACACCCTGCAAACATAGTCTGAGGCTTAACGTTGAGGAAGTGTTTCATCATAGCAACAATAGAAACACTTTTATTTGTCCATACAGGTACCGTGCAAACATACACACTTAATCCCAGTTTAATAATTTGTGGTATAATATTTTCTCGAAATGAAAACCATAGTTATTCCGTAGTGTTCTCACATCAATTATGCTCACGTCAAATATGCTCAGTCTGGTGTAATATATGAAACCCGAACTCTTGGTTCTCTTCCTTGAACTACGACCTTGACGTGGTGGTAGGGCTTGTGCGTTCCAATGACCCCTAGAGCTGGACTGGCAGGAGCAAGTACTATTGCTCCTGGTAGGGCCACCCATGTCAAATAGGTCGAAGGGTAGGAGCCAGACGAAAGGTAGTTCTGTGATGGTGTCACATTAAAAATACCGTTGAGTGGCGTGGCGTGGAGTGAATACCTCTCAACTATCACTTCCTAGAATATGAAAGTCATTCACAGAGAATTGATTCCTGGCAACTACGGGACGCCACCCACTAGGGCGGGTGTCGTGCCCGGCAGCGGGGGAGGCAAGGCCTCTGCGGTCTTCATCACACAAAATCCTTGCACAGCATCATCATCGGTGGAAACAAGGGATAGGAGGGAGAAGAAGAAGAAAAAGAGAAAGAGGAGGAGGAAAACAGCGGTAAAAATAGGAACTTGGAACGTAAGGACCATGATGAGGGCCGGAAAGCTTGAAAATATTAAGCAGGAATTGGAAAGAGGAAAAATAGATGCTTTGGGATTGTGCGAGGGGAGATGGAAGAATAGCGTGGACTACTGGAGTGATAGCTACAGGGTAATCTAGTGGAGGAGATGAGAGTCAACGTGGGGTAAGTATGGTATTGAACACAAAATTGGGGCTGAGGGTGGTAAACATTGAGCAGGTGAGCGACAGGATACTAGTGGTAGAAATAAAAGCACGCCCGACGAATTTCGTACTGGTCCAGGAACACATGCCTACAAGCAACCATGGGGAGGAAGAGGTGGAAGAGGCGTACGAGCAAGTAGAAGAAATAATTAGAGAAGAGCCGGGAAAGAAAAACCTGATAGTGATGGGTGACTGGAATGCAGTGATGGGGGAAGTGAGGGACGGATTAGAAGTGGGAGGGTTTGGGCTAGGAAGAAGGAATGAGCGCGGTGAAAAGGCAGTTGAGTTTTGTAGATGAAATAAATTAGTAGTGACAAACACTTGGTTTAAACATCACCCCAGGCGTAGGTACACATGGAAAATGCCGGGTGATACTGGGAGATACGAATTGATTATATAATGGTAATGCAGAGGTTTAGGAACAGTGTGAAAAACTCGCGTAGCTATCCAGGGGCGGATGCGGACTCAGATCATAACTTAGTGATGATGAATAATGAAGTTAGATTCAAAAGGCTTTGTAAAGGTAGGAAGATAAAGAGGTGGAACCTTGAAGCATTAAAAGGGTTGAAAAGGAGGGAATACCAAGATCTGGTAGAAAATAACATAGGTGAAGCAAAGTGGATGGGAACATACAGAGAAGATGGGAGATTATAAAAACAGGCATCATAGGAGGGGCAGAGAAAGCAATAGGAACGGTGGAAAAGAAGAGGGTTAAGAAGCAGTGGGTAACGGAAGAAATTATTAAGAAAACGGATGAGAGAAGGACATGGAAAAACGTCAACACCGACGTAGGCAAGAGGAAGTACAAGGAATTGAATAAAAAAACTCCGGCGAGAGGCCAATCGGGCAAATAAAAACTGGTTGAAGGGAAAATGCGAGGAAATGGAAAAGCTGCAGGAGGAGGGGGAAATGGGCGCTTTGTACGCCAAGGTGAAAATGTTATCGGCTGGTAAGAGAGGTTAAACGATACCAAAGGTTAAGGATAAAACAGGGAAGATATTAATCGAACAGGAAGATATCCAAGAAAGATGGAGAGAATACGTAGAGGAGCTATATGACAGCGAGAAAAGACCCTTTTTCCTAGATCTAGAGGATGAAGGAACAATAGATAAGGATAACCTAGGACCGGAGTTACTTGACAGCGAAATAGAGAGGGCATTAAGAGAGATGAAGGTTAGAAAAGCCGTGGGAACCGATAACCTACCTGCGGAGCTACTGAAGAATCTAGGTAGTAAGGGGAGAAAATCATTTTTCGAACTTATTCGCAGGATCGATGAGGAAGGAGTATAGGATTTCGTGAAAACAGTATTAATACCTATCCCGAAGAAGAAGAAAGCGTCAGAATGCGAGGAGTATAGAACAATCAGTTTAATTTCGCACGCGGCAAAAGTTTTACTTAGATTTAAATAATAACTAGAAGGTTGGAGAGCAGAGCAAACTACTATTTAGGCGATGACCAATTTGGGTTCAGGAAGAGGAGGACCACCAGAGACGCGATTGCGGTAATGAGGACACTTATAGAAAGAAACATAGAGCATAGTCAGGATGTTTTCGGGTCGTGGGGTGCGGCAAGGGTGCCCGTTGTCGCCTTTGCTTTTTAACATCTATGCTGAGGAAATGGTAAGAGAGGCATGGGATGAGCTAGATGTGGGAATGAAAGTAGGAGGCCAGCGGATAAAGTAGGTTAGATTCGCGGACGACCAGGCGTTGGTCAGTCGGTCATCGAAAGGATTGCCACTTTAGTAGATGCTTTGGAAAAGCAGTGCGAGAAATACGGGATGAAGATTAATAATAAGAAAACAAAAGTAATGAGATTCTCAAGACAAAGAAAGCGAGGCTGGTGATAAAGAGTAGGAAGTCACAAACTGGAGCAAGTCGAACAATTTAATTATTTGGGTAGTACGCTAGAAGAAACAGGAAATAGTAGAAAAGACATTAGAAGGAGAATAGCGCTAGCGAAGGAAACGTTCAATAATAGAAGGGAGCTGATGACGGGGACCTTAAGTAAGGATGTAAAAAAGAGGCTGGTGAAGAGCTTGATATGGAGTGTGGCGTTGTATGGGGCAGAAACGTGGACCTTGAGAAAGGAAGACGAAAATAGGCTTAAGCCAGGGTAGGTGGCTGGAAGCGGTAATGAGGGGCGATGGTTTGCTGAAGGCCGCGATAGAGGGAAAGATGTTGGGTAAGCGGGGAAGGGGAAGAAAGAGAATAGGTTTTATGGACGGGATGAAGAAAGCTGGAACTTATGCTGACAACTTATTGTGAGATGAAGAAAGGGATACTAGAGGTAGATAGGGCACGGCACGTGTAAGAGCCTGTTGGATATTCTCTGACTTTCATCATAACCTACCTCTAACCGGTAGATTAATATAATCAATGAACTCTTGGTTAACGTAAATATAAGAATATTCATCTTGCGGTTAACGCTAAACGGATACTATATAAACCGGGCCTAAGTTTGGATGAATACTATTAGCAAGTGTTTCTTTTGTTATCATTTGCAAACTGACTTGAACCACTTTCACTATAAACCATGCTCGAAGCTTTCAACACTCAAATCAACAAACATTCAAAACATCGTGAAAAAGTTGTTACAAAGAGCATCATCATCAGCAGCCATCAATCCAAAGATTGGTTTTCTGCATCTCTCCACTCGATTCTCTTTTGAGCGAACCGTTTTACTCCTTCATAATCTCCTCATTTTGATATCCCTCATGATCTGTATCTTGTATTCCATTCTCGTTCTTCCTCGATAGTTCTTCCCAATCGATGTACCTTCTATTGTTGTTTTCAGAAGGTTATTACGCCTTAGAATGAATTCAATTAGTGCATCTCTGCCGCCTCTCAGAATTTTCACGCAGCACTGTTTCTCTCCACCTCTCTGTGGGACTGCTTCATTACCGATTCTCGCATTCCATATAACCCTCCTTACTCACAATCTTCTTCTCCTCCTTAATCACATTTTCATTCCTTCCATTACTTGCCTGCTGCAATTATCATCAAAGTTTCACAGCCATACAGAAATATGCTCCATGCATACGTATTTAAGAAGAGCTAAGGTAGGCAGGAAATACATTGAGATGCCACGCATTCATAAACGTAAAAACACGCTGAAAACGAAAATTTAACATGTGCACATACTAAGTAAGTAACTGAGTAGGTAATATTTGTATTTAATCAACAGGAATTTTTAATGAAAACCGAATTAAAGATGAACAATATTTGCAATATAGCTTCTGGTGAGCAGAAGGAAGTGGAAATAACCTAAATTTATACTACCATGATGGAAATGCTGAACGGATAAAAAGCGCTGAAAGCAACACACATCTCAAGTACTCTATGCATACATCAATATTTGCGTTTTACGATGGAAAGCGGCACAAGATTTTCCTGGAATGCGAGGGATTTTGAATCAGGAGAGCTTGAAATGCAAATGGGGTGCAAGGAAACGCCCTCGGCTTCATTTTTAGAGCACTTGGAGGCTCAGCAAATATAACGCTAAATGAAGTCAAAAACGTCTTTTTTTACCCGGGAACATCGAATCACTACAATTAAAATGATTCAGAAGTCCATTAGAGCAATGTGTTCTATACAAAGGGTCAAGTGGTTTAAATGGGACGACAGTTTAATGCAATATGCTACAGGGAGAGGGAAATAGGAATTTAATTCATTAGGCATGACCAACCAGGAACAACGAAGGCGATTTTACGGTCAAATATTTGCGTCCACTTATCCAATCATCCAGTGACATTAAATTCATCGCCACATTTCTCGCAGCCCATATATCAAAACGTATTTTCCATTTATAAAGGGAGAGCTTTAGACCATTATAAATATTGAGATGCGAAGGACCTTCGACGAATAACTGGTTATTATAGAGAGAATATCGCCAAAAACATCGACAAAATTGTCAAGCCACTCGTACAGAAACGGTAACAATAGGAACTAATTATGCTGGCCTCGGTGAGGGCCTACCAACCCAAAGGTCGCGGGTTCGAGTCCCGCCTGGGTAGGAAATTTACACCTCCTAGGGCATGGTTGTGTGTGATGCCGAGATATAATAAATAGGTAGTAATTGGCGAAAGCTGTTACCTTTAGAAAAATTATTATTATTATAACTATTCTTGGACTTAGCTCACTAGTTGGCGTAGAAGAGTTTTAGGCTTAACGTTACAGAAATATACAATCTCCATAATGCGTGACAGAAAACAAGTAAAGAAATAAACACCTCGAAAATGCCACTACGTGTCGAAACCATGATCGGTGATTATTATAAGAGGGTAGAAATTTAACTATTGTGTTTTCTTCCAGTATTACGCTCTTTTAGTGAGTTAGACAATAAGGACACAAGCATAACCAATCAAGATATCAATAGAACAATTACAGAATTGAATCATTTAAATACTTCCGGCAAGCCGCAGCTTGGTGTTGGCGCAATGGCAGTAAAACACCAAAAGAAATGGTAAGTGGAAGCCAAAACTTTTTAACAATGTGTATCTACCAAATAACGTACACGTCAAATCTGTGTACCAAAATTATAATACTGCATACGTTACATTTAAGGGTAGAAGATAGGGCAGGGATGCTAGTTGGTTGGCTGGATGGCATACTAGTTTTCTATGCTGCTGGCTTGGATTCGAATAGCCGTGTTGGAGATTTATCCGTGTAATCCCCGTCCCTTTTCGATGGCTACGTGGGAATCACTTCAAGAAAGCACTCCGCCCTTCGCATGGGACCGCTTTACGTCTTGGCTGATGTTTACCCTAATCTCCAGCCTGCCAATTTTGGAGCCAATCCAGAACTAATTAAATGCAGAATATTTGATAAATAATTGGCGGATAAAACGACGGCCGAATTTTCAATATTGCATTGAAATTTTACCATTTAGACAAGCATGCCCAACTGGGCATTGAAGTCTATTAAAGAGAACCAAAACTTTGGCCAAGAAATACCCATAGTTCGGAAATAATAACATGGAAAGTGCTCGAGTATCTAATCGAGTACGGACGAAAGTAATATGACCCATTTTTCAAATTTTCGATACAACTGGAAATTTATTTACCTTTTATGTTATAATTGATACAGATTCTGGAACACCGTACCATTACTACTTGAGACCTCGGCTAAAGGAAATAATTATTATAATACTTTATGTACATATCTTTGACTTTACTCATCAAAGATACAAGACGTATTTGTCCAATCACTCAGAGGCGTATTCAAAGTAAAAGTAGTATAATGATTTAAGTATACATGATTGCACAAGATGTTTTTGCATGGAAGCGAATTACTTTATCGACACTATATATCTAAGAATACAAGATTTAATTAAAATCACGTGTAACTGCAATGTCATTTCGGCAGGGAAGTTGTTTGGTATCGTACCTCAAGAGCATATTGGCGAATCCATTTCTTCAAAATAAGTTCAATAAGAATTGACGGGCACATTTTATCAGTGAAAATCGACACAGCTGCGAAAAATTAAAAAAATACTCTAATGAAAAGATAAATAGCCGCAACGTTTTAAGATTCTCATTTCCACAGAAATGTTAGGCCTTGCAGTCTACGCTGAACACATCCGGGAAAATGCAATCAAATTTCAAAATATTCTGAGTTTCACACCGGAGAAAACCAAGAGTCTCTTTTTTCTTCAATGCATTACATGAGAATTAAAAAACCAAATTCTGTGTTAATACCAAATGAATCTATTCAAACTTCTCAAAATTCCTCGATGCTTAAACGCATTGAATGGATCTACAGTAACGGACTGTATTCGAAAAAGAATGTAAAAACCTCCCTCATTCGACAGTAACCACAAATGTTTACCACACGGAAACCAAAAGAAAGGCTAAAGCTCTATAAGTTTTATTTTTTCACGGCTCTTCCCTTTCAGGCCCTTCATGAAACTTCTTCGAAATGTCGTCATTGAAATAAACCAAAATCTCGAATAGCACCAATCAATTCGTCAAATCAAAACCAAATTGAGATGAAATACTTGCGCCTTAACGTTTTAACTTTTAAAATTGAAATTTTAAAAATAACGCCATTAGCATAATTTTATTGAAAGACCATCAAATATTTACACAATTTACCATTAGCCGCCAATAAAACATGGCCATTGTAAAAGAATGGGGAGGAAACTAAATCCCTTTAAAAAGATAAATTACCAGCGCGAAGAAGCCATTCGAAATTTATTTTTTATTATCCTTTATACGGGAAATTTAGCTACCAATAAGTCACAGCCATTAACAAAATGCACATTTTAAAGTACGCCTACTTTACCATATAATTATATTACTGATTCTTCGAAACAAAATAATTTAAAAATGAAAGTAAAAAGTGCAAGTACCTATTGGCAAGTTTACATAAGTATTAGCAACTTCAACATCAATAATCATCCACACTTTTTTTCAACGACTAGACTAGCTAATTTTAAACTCCGCATAAAATACATATTAGAAAGAACTATCCGGCAGTGGACAAGGGCCGGGAAAAATAAAACTACCTATGAGAAACGACACGTAGTCACCTCCATGCGGTGTTTCTCGGTAAAAGCTAAGAATCATGTATATATTAACTAGCAATATCATGAACCGCTACACGCAGAGTAAGGCGCGAGTAGTGAGTAAAAAAAGGGCACCGTAGAAGTTTAACATGATAACTGGAGGATTTATAAGAGGAGCGAAGCCGCGGGTAAATAACAGCTGGAGTAAATATAAATTCCTCGAAATTTCGATTGAAATAAGGTCAGCGTGAAGGCCGGTCATGAGCAAAACTACAGGAATGATTAAAGCAAGGGACAGAATCAGGTCCTTGGCTCCGAATTCAGAGCAGGCCCCCGAGGAGAGACAGTCCTGACGCTCGCAAAAGAGAAAGGAGTGCGAATGATGAAGGATGAAGCATGGAGCAGATGAGGAGGAGAGGGCACCCGCGAAGTGAAAGAAAGGAAGAGAGATGGCGCATCGGACGATGGCTTTTTCCTTGCCACGGGCCTCATTTAGGCCGCTTGAGGAGTTGAATGCCAGCGTCTTATAAGAGTGGGGCTAATTAAGAGGCCCTTACGCAACTGGAAGGATAAGAGGTTGAAAAGCAAAGGGAGGAGAGGCCTAGGGCTTACTGGGACCGAAATTACCAAGTGGATGGGTGGCACTCTTGCGCTCAAGATGATGAAGCGATGGCGAGGGGATGTGGGAGGGGAGGGATGAGAGGCGCTAGTAGTTGTGCAACCGCCACCGACGAGAAACGTACTCTGCCTCTCTCGTGTGACGAGGTTATTCCGCGGGGTTCACTGAGAGAGAGAGCCCCGGAAAAAAATCCGAAGGGCATCTGTGGCGCACGAAAAAATGCACATCGCGTAATTAAAAGCCGTGCTACGGGAGTGCTAACTTCATTAAAAAAATATTACGTTCGCGGACGTAACGTACCTACACGAGTCTGAAAGGGTCGCACAGAGAGGGGTAGGCACAGGATAGTGGAAACGTACGGAAGGATGTGAAGAACTTATGGGTCTGCGGACGAGGTCAGGAGTCATAGAAACAGCTGCAACGGAGAGAGAGAGAGAGGGAACAGGGGAGAGAAGACTGGTCGCTCCATGAAAAAAGGGAAACTGCTGGTATTACCCGCAACACAAATTAACAGGATCATCGATGCCAGTACAGAGGCGAGTCGCGAGATGTAGTAATTTGATTATAGAAAAGTATCACTCGCTTCTATGCTTTGGAATCACCGGCTTGCAAGCCTTTTCATCAAGTAGTGAATTCGAATATGAATCGAGAGGCAGTTCACGCAATTTTCAAGCAAATATGACGACCTGGAGAGAAAAAACGAACCAACTACAAAACAATTCCAGTTTAAAAATCATAACAATGAAAAAAGTCACGCTTAATTATTCAAGCCGACTTTTAATCCACTTTATAATACCTTATACTACATTCAAACGTAACTAAAATGTGAACTTCACGTGACGTGGACGGAACTAGTAATTAGCATCTCGAAAAAGCAATAGAAAATTCGTCTCATTACCAACAAGTAAATACCATCCTCCACCAATTTTTATTACAATTTTTTCTTAAGCAACAGCGCTTTTGTCAAAAGTTATGAATAAAGAGTAACAGCAGTAATGCATTCCATAGTAGGGAAGACAAATGCTATCGCTGCAATCCCCTGAGCCAGGGGCCATTTCCGAGCTCTTAATCTCCAAATACCCTCTAAATTGAATTTAAGTAATCGATGGGAAGAAAGGGGGCCGAATTAATAGCAAAAGGGGCTAATTTCTTGATTAATGATTTCACTTGGAAACGGGGTCAATACCTTCACAATGACTTCGCGAGAAATTAACTTGGCATTTAGAAGACTTAAACCTTTCCCAGACTGCTTCGAGAGACCGCCATCTAAATGTGGTCGCGCATCCTTATAGCTTTTCCCTCGACGGAATAACGAATTCGCATAATTAAGAGAGACCGTGGACTAAAATGACTCGAACATTTCGAAAACTTGGCTTTCGTTGGCTTCCTGTCTCTCGCGTTTTCTCATGACGAGGGTGTAAAATTGTTCCGCAAACAATTCAGGGAGAACATAGCTCTTTAAGAGAATTTTGAAAATGAAAAAGAGAGGTCCTCGGTGCTTGCGGGTTCATAACTTGCAAGTGGGATAGAGGGAAGAGGAGACCAGATAATAGATTTTTGGGTGTGGCTTAAAGTTTCCCGACGTAAATCGCTGCCAGGCTAGGAGAGACGCGACTGGAAGCAGCGAGATCTCGACTGCAAACTGAAGAGGTAATATTTTCCCAGGAGTAAGAAAAATTTGAAAGTTGTGTGGACCACTTCTTCCGACTTCCAACGAGATAAAAAAGAAGCTCTTGGATAATTCTCAATATTAAAAGTATATTATGGAAATCCTCACGGCAAAAAGAATTTAAAGGTGCTGTGCAAGCAGAAAAATGTCATCAGCGTTTTAAGTACCAATTCCACTAGAAATTTACCAGACGAATTATGGCCTGTAGACGCATCTGAGTACTCGTCCAACTTATTTACTTTCCACAAGCTTTTGACTACCTATACTGCAAAGCTAAATTGAAAAGCTATACTGCAAGGATAAATAATTATCATGGAAACGAATTCTTGCTTTCAATTGGTATTTAGAGAAGAATTTTAGCGATTATGTATCACAGATAAGCACGTAATATACAAGCAATAATTATAGTAAGTAAGTAATCCAAAATGTCGTATATGACATAGGCAAGGAGGGGTGAAAATTTTACGTTACGCAGAATGCCAAAGAACCTGTCCCGAAGGCTTCAACATGCAACAACTTAATAACACTTTATTTTACGTTAAAATTCATAAAGCAGTAAACTACAAAAACCTATTCATAGGTTTGTTTCATTAATGCAAAAAACGGAAGATAGAAGCAAGAGTTGCATGCAAATCATTAGGCAGAATCTCACAAGTCAGAATAAAAAGACAGCCAATTTTACAAATTCCTCCAAAGAGTACATTCATGAAATATTAATACACAATTTAGGAATAATGGGAAATTCATGTGGTGGCATATTAATATTTAAAATGGATCTCGATTCTACGGCCAAACACTTATCGGAACCCTATAGTTACATGGAGCTCCATGACCCGAAATGGTCTTGTATTTGGGGTGAAAAAGATCCAGCGGCAAAAATATAAAGAAACGTACTACCATCCAGCCTCTCTTCCTTGGCTGAAAACCACTCCGCACTCCCTCGTGAACTTGAGGGACTAGCCCAAATCAGAAATGATACTCTCCGATGGGGTGTGGGATGAGAAAAAAACGCACACATATTTTTACGGGGCCGAAAAAAGAAACGGGGACCCATTATTTTAATTTCCAGGGCACGCACTAAAAGTGCTTGCTTTGCCGGGGTTTATCGATTCCGCCCTCCCCCTTGGGTGGTGTTCCGCTTTTGCGTTCCGTTGCCGCACGCTGGATGGGGACAAGAGCGGGCGGTCGCGGCGTGATGAGAAAGGAGAAACGAGGCTGTCGGGGGGCTGTAGGGGAGGGCGGGAGGGATAGGGGGCGAGGGGCGAAAAAAAAACAAACACAGAGGCAGGAAGGGTTGGCGATAGATAGATTGAAAGGGCGGAAGGCGATGAAGCGGGGCCGAGCGGGGACAATAGCGGTGCGGGCCGATGGGGGTGGCTCAGAAAGGTGAACGTCGGAATGGGATACGACGGTATGAGAAGCGAGATGATCCCCATCCCCTTCAACATAAATATAAACACACACACACCAATTCCCAAACGAAGAAGTCCCCCAGCTTCCAGCGAAAATTCGGCGGGTACAGGGGCGGCGAAAATCCTCCAGCAAAGTAATTTCAACTTCAATATCGATGCATTTAGGCAATACCTACTACTTTATCTATTACGCAGCCTAACGCTAAACGTTAAGGGTCTACAAAATTTTAAAATTGAGAAAATAGATGTAATGGGGATGAAAATGAAAGATTCGATTTTTGCTCAAACTGTTTACTTTATGTAAAATATTCTATAATTTTTTCGTGCGAAATTTTTCAGAATTTACTCAACTGGCAACTGTTTGAATACTTAACTTTCTAATGAAAGTACAGAAAAAAATGAAAATTTTGACTGAGAAAAAACTAAATCTTTAAAGGATTGTCATTGAAATCTAACGCAGAAAGATATTGTTCTCCTACAGAATGTAATCCAAAGATTGACATGTATGTATATTCTACGAGTAACATTTGAATTAGTTTAGCGATATAGTGAGATAGAGATAGTGAAATAGAATTTAGAATTAGCTAAATACTAAATTCTGCTCAAAATAAATATTGATAATATGCATCTTACTCGTATCTTAATAATAAAATAAAAGTATTCATATCGTTTCAAATAAAATGCGTGTAAATATGTAAATATATAAAATGCGTGGTATACCCATGCATGCAGTTATAACTGCAGTTGTCTTTACAACTCAAATGTTTCTTTTTCAACAGTAGGGTTATGTTCCAGAGAATAAATTTACTAATTCCTACCGAAGAATCACACGCAAAAAGCAGAGGAAAAGAATCGGAAAGCAACTAGGTAGAGGAAACAAAAACTAAGTCCAGAGGAGAAGAATCGGAAAGCAACCGGATAGGGGAAAAGAAATGGAGAGCAAACGGAAAGCAACCCTCCACAAGGCAAGCCAACCGGAAAGCAATGGAAGGGAATCGGAAAGCAAAGTTACTTTCCGTTTCCTTTCCATTCGCTATGGAAAGGTTGCGGAAAGCAAAAATTGTTACTTGGGTTTAGTAACGGACCGCCGAAGTGATGCTCAAACGAGTCTTGTTGGCACTTCCTTAATTGTGGCAATAACAAATTTTGAGAAACGTTATCCATATCGGCCTTGTTAACGCAAGTTTCTCTAAACTCAACAGTGTCAAGCGAGATATGGTGGAACAGCATCTTGTGATGAATAAAGACTGATATTGTACTGTCCACTTAATTGAACTAACTTTGTACAACACCTGTTTCGCCTGTCACGCAGCCATCACAAGGTACATTGACATTGTACATGATGATGGCTGAGTGACAGCCGAAACACTTGCTGTACAAAGTTGGTTCAATTAAGTGGACAGAACAAAATCAGTATTTATTTTAAAGTTTCTCTGCTGAAACGAAGTTAAGACCTCAGTGTTGACCTTAATTAATACATTTAAACGTCAATCGCTATGTTCCTTCCCTTTCAAAACCATTCATACATCCTGAAAACCCATATATCTAATTCTTCAAGGAATAAATCGAATTCCAAACGAAATCCTTGAGTGTTTTAGGAATATAGGGCAAGCATAGCGGAAAGGACTCATCTTTCTCTCAAAACCTACCCAAGATAAACCGTCAGGCTGATCTTGGGTACATTTTGAGAGAAAAAAGAGGCTAATTAACTGAGATCAACAGATGGTCACTGCGGAAACGATTCGGAAAATCATGTACTCTTATCGGTATGCTCATGTTTCATTTAATTTACATTATAGAACCAATGCATTACCCAATACATAGAGACATTTGGCGTACACTCATCAAGCAGTGTAGAGGTACACCAGAGACATGCTCATTAGCGGTTATTTCTCGCCCATCTTTTTGTCAGAGAGCATTTTGGTAGAGTAAATCCGATAAGTATCGTAATAACTCAATGCCTCGACGAGATAATTAGGTATGATGTAATCTCACGATGTTGAATTTTTCGTATTAATAGGTTTTAGGTCTCTTTTCTGAAAGTAAATGAGCTTATTGAAATATCGTCTCTCAAATAACAAAAAAAAAACATTTTTCCTAGAGTGATATTATTCCCCTTAAGATATTTTGTGTCCGAGCGAATGTTTTAATTCTAATGTCTCTTCTCAAATTAATTCTATCTAGCCCGCTTCATAGAAAGTAGACATAACTACCTTGAGCACAATACGATACTCTCATCCCATGCGACATCCCATTATTCCAACATCAGAATTACAACGCCGTAAGGGCATATGGCGTGGCATATAAGGAAACCAGCCATGAGAAAAAGGAGAAAGATTAGGAATAGGGGTTAGGAGAGGAAAGGGACGAAAATACGTCTCTTTCGGTTAATTAGTGTCTCGTTCTGTTTCTATATCACACACAACGCTGATGCCTAGAATTAAATGCACTCCACGATAACCAGAGGATCTGATGTCTTGACGCCAAACCTTACATCCATTTTATTTCTTAGGTCTTTTATGCATAGCAGCGTTTGCGTAGCGGTTTGTCACCTAGTCCAATGTCTATGGGTGGCAATAGGAACCAGTTTTGGTCCTCCGTTTGTGCTTCGGGATTTTTCCGTTTTAATTACCCAGATAGCAAGGAATTTCAGGGATTTAAAGGCATAATTCGAGTTTTTTCAATCGTCCATTTTAAATGGCATAACACAATATTAATATAATTTATTGGTGAAAAAACAGCTAAATATAGGACATTTTTTAAATCGAATCAAGTTTCACTGCAGGAATTTTTAAAATAACTTTCAACCGATATCTGCATTGCTGAGTTGCATGATCAGACAAACGACTCGCAGATGCCTTTTAGTCAGTATATTTTTTGCAAAATCTTTCATAAAACTTCAAAATATATGATGATGCCATGCTGTCAGCAATGTAAAAACTATAAACAAAAATTCAGAGTCAAGAAAAATTTTTGGACTACCAGGCACCATTGGGTGGGTTTAAGTCGTGAATGGTGTGTGGAAAGAAGGAATTCTTCACGTATTTATCTTCAGCGGTTCGTCTCTCTAACTTTGCTTAGTTACCACAACTTAGCTTACGGCTTAGTAGCTTACGGCGTCAGATCCTTCGGTCAAACGAGGATTATCTGTCCGAGGAAGAGGGATGGGATACAATAAGGAAGCGGCCGTTTAGACGGGGGATGTGAGAGCGTGGGAGACTGTGGGGGTCAGAGCGGATGCAAAGCATTGGCGGAATTGCATTTCATCCTCTTCTCCTTTTCACACGACGTGTAAACGTGTACGGTGCGAGGAGATCGATGGGAGGGCACTAAATGTGCTGACGCTTCTGCGGGGACGACATGTTTGCTGGCCGATTGATTATCTGTGTACGAAATAATCCTCTCGCTCCCAAATTGGAACACTCAAGGAGATTGACTGATGGTTGGGAGGGACGGATCGGGGAGGAAGCATCGGCAGAACAAAAGGGAAAACATCACTTCCCTAATCAAGGGGACGGGGGAGAGGGGAGGGGGAGAGAGAAAGATGGGGATCGATGAGCGAGCGAGGGAGCGCCTGGACCGCCGACATGTCTCCGGGAGCAGACAGCATCTCAAAATATATAACTCGGCACACTCAGACGAAGACGTAAAGAAGCTTATAGCCTGCTCCTAGCAAGAAATATTGGACAGTATGTGTGTGTGTGTGTGGGTGAGCTCCAGGCGGTTTCGTCGACTTTTTATGCGGTGCTCGTCAAAATAATTGGAGATGAGGCACTTTAATGATATTCCCCCGGGTAAAAAAATATGTCAAACGCTCTAGCACTTGCAGAAAAAAAAAATTATGAGAAAATTAAAAAGTAGTTTTATTACCTCTTGAATGGAGTTCTCAATGAATACGAAAAAGTATCTCTTGTGAGAGGTATTACGGCACCTACATATCTCGTCGAGGAAATTAATTACAACTACACTAACTGGAATATTTTCCAAGTATATGCTCTCCGGTAGCTCTCCGCCACCTACACGTAGATATGGAAAAAAATTATAAACCAGAATGACACTTCAATTGAATAAACCTGTTGCCTCAAATTCCACACGCAACATTTAAATCTGGAGTATTTTTAAGGCTGGGTTGAAAGGAAGAATCTTAGAAACTAATTTATTAGCCCTGAGATTGAGAAGGAAGCAGTTGGACCAAGTTTCCCTTACAAGACATAACTGAAGGTAACTAATAACAATTCTAAATGGAACTTGCTTAACATTGTGAATTAAAAGCTGTAACTTAGTATTTCCACATACTTTATTAACTTCATTAAGTTATTAACAATTCGGTCCATTTATACGCATTCTGGTGAATAAAAGTGCGAAAAAGATATACGAAATGTTTTCACGTAACCCTCATTTCTAAGCGTTCCTGTATCGTTAACTTCCTACAAAGATTAAAAAAAAGTCGCAGATGATGTTTCACTAACTCAATCCATGTGTGGTTCTAATTGGCGAATAGTTAAATGAAACCGGCCATCATCGATCGTCAATCCGATGAATGATTTGTGGTAGTTCTCCCTACAATTTCCTGCACAGCAAACAGCTCTTTTCCTTCACAATTTCTTACAATATCATCTCGCAAAATTTGCTTAAGACATTCTTCTCGTGGTCGCCTGCGGAGTTAAGACTCATACTTTTCATAAAAATTGGACCCGCTCCTTTCTATGAGTTTCATTTTTCTCCAGAAAAATCTCACGCCGAAAAATAACCATATGAAGCTTCCGGTAGGCATGAACTGTACAACCTCGAGGTCAGAAATAAAACCCATGACCCTTCCACGGGAAGAGGAATGCTCAACTCTTAATACCATCTGGCAAGGCCTAAATAATAAAGAAGATACTGTCTTTTGCGCAGAGACAATAAAGTTTAGAAAACAATAAACATAAATAAAATTATATACATACATCATCAATAGGGTATCAGTACGTACCGAGATAAACTCAAAACAAAATACTTAGCAGTGGCAATACTTTTCATCCCAAAAGGCTGAAGTCTCCCCACTTGACGAGAGATCGACGGAGTTAAATTATAAATAACTGCCAGGACACAGGATAGATCGGCCAACAGACCCGACCAAGAGACAGTAGACAGAGAAAAAAGTACGTTTCAGCATAACAGGGATTTTCAGCTGGAAATATTCAGATGTAGCAAAAGCTAGTGCGGTATTATGAGAGAGGACAAAGATGAGCAATCATAGTTGGCAAAGGTAGTAGGAAGAGGAGAAGGGAGCCAAGCACCAAGGTTTGGAGATGCCGGCAAGTGAACGGATATTTGAAAATAAAATAGATGGACGGAATTCCGACTGTGCAGGGTCTCTGCCACCAAGAAGAATGTGGACAACGTTCGCTCATCCAAGAAAGGATCAACTCTAAACATCATCTTAGGACGAGGAGCCTGGAACTAAAGCATTAGCATACGAATTGGAACCTGAGTATTTGTATGGGATAAGATAGAGCTGAATATTTATTATTTAACCTCGAATATACTCCTCTCTAAACACGGAATAGCTTATGTAACTATTTCAAAACACTTGAAATGATAATTTATAGCTAAAATAACCCAAAATTAATCGAAAATCTACACCAAACGGCTTTCGAAATATCTGCTTCCGGTCTCCAATGTTTTCTTACTAGCTCTTCATGGAACTCAAAGCCCTTCCAGGAAAAAAATACCCTTGGCCTTACCTTAATCTCCTTTGACAAGGAGAGGACCAAGCACAGGATATAAGATGTCACTACATATGAAAGATAGATAGGCAACGCGAGCACAGTGTGACGTTAATTCAAAAGCGGACGACGCAAATATAAGAATTGGCTTTTATCTGAAAGGAGACGATGAATTGATGCGGCAAATTCTGTTTCAAAGACAATAAATATTGTCTTTGCAGCAAATGTGACATTCCAATATGACATTAATAGTCTATAAGAGTAAATTATTCCAGGTTTATGTCAGTAACATAAAAACTACTTACTTTGCTGCTTTAAGTAATGTATTTCAATGGGCTACGTGCGGATACGGCACGTTAAAGACAGCTTAAAGATAAAAACCGCATTCACTTGTAACGACAGATCAAAACAAATCGCCACACGGGATCCAGAAGGTAATGTTTAACATGACTCTGAGCCTATATCCGCAACAATTTATTTCTCAACAACTTTAGCTTTAACCTATCTCCTGTTAAAGCTGTTTCTATCGTGTAGCAATACTTTCTTTCCGAAAAACAGAAAATTACTTGTTAGCCAATCATATTCAGGATTTCAGCCATTCAAAGAAAATTCAACAAAGTTTCCTAATTTAGACGTCAATTTTCCTTTAAAAATCGATATTGTAACGATCAAGCAAAAATATCTAAAATTAGAAGAAAAAATTGAACTTCATCCATAAGCCCTCTTGATGACGAACTCAAATGCCTTGCTAGAGATCCTTGTCAAGGTTTATTTACTTTTAGAAATAATTTAGAAATAAATACTTTTAGAAAGTCAACGCATTATTGTTATTTTTATTTTACCAACGGAATGTGCGTCCAAATTGGCCTTAAAGGAATCATTTCCGTCCGTGAATAATATTAATAAATAAATAATTAACAGCTGAAAAGGTGCATATCTCAATCTTTAAAGGAGATAGGAGATTGCTTTCTGTAACTTGAAGAAGTGGAGGAAATACTTCAAATGTCATTACAGTGCAGAATATTCAAAAGATAGGAATTCGTTGGCAAAATAGCATTCTCCAAATGATCTTATCAATACGAGTAGTCCCCGTAATTCAACTTCAATTATATGTAACTATGAGTGCTAGCATGTGAATGGTGGTAGATCATGGTAGGGGAAAGATGGACACGATAAGAAGACTTTTACAATGAGAGGAAACATACAAACTAAGCACGAGTAAAAGAAAAGTAATCAATGCGTAATTGGATGGATAGGATAGAAAGTGCACAGCAGTCAATATAAGAATACATAACAATGGCAGAGCCATATCAGAACACTCACAGCGACGAGAACAGAATAATGCCTCGGATGTGATCTCATTAATAGGAACGTTGATAGGACAAAAAGGTATTTTTTCAGCTTAATTTATTCACGCATGATCAGTAATTCAGGAAGCACTTCGCATCTAGAAAAAAAATAGGACTGAAAATAAATGTTACCCACTGCCTTGGTATGGCTAGAATATAAAACGTGCATGCTAGGTAAAGATATATTTTAAATTGCCTCAATAATATCATCCTGATAATCCCATAAGCTTTCAGGTGGGGTTTTGGAATGTGACTGATAAAGATAATCCATAGATTTCCGAGAGTGGTGAACTGATAAAGACAATACCTAGAGACATATTGTAAGGAACCTGGCTCGACGATCACAATGTCTAAATAAGGTGGTTTGAGCGGGGTAGTTCCCTAGTCAAAATGGAGACCATATTCAAATATTTTTTTATTTCAACGTCAGTAAGAAGTATGAAATAAATATTGTAGTATTAATGGCGCAAAGATAAAGTTATATATGACCAAAATTCTCAGTGATTAAATAAATAAAGCTACATAAGTCTCTCACTTGACTCATTTTTTCATGCCGTACGGCTGAAAACCCTTCAAAACAGCAGGTTTTTTGCGATTCTGTAAAAATACTTCGGTGAGTAATAGATTAATTTTTATAAATGGTTGAGAAAACATGCAAACTATACACCATTAGTTATTTGACGAAATCTAGGTGCCAGAAGTTCCTAATTTTTAAAAAATATTCTCCTTCTGGAGCGCACAGCCGTACTTTCCCATGTAAAACAGATTATATTTTTAGGCAAATTGCTCGAAAAGTAGTTCGGCAAGGGGTTGATATTTTGATATTATTGGAAAGATGAGATATTTTTTTTTCTTTAAAATGAGGCCAAATTCATCAAATTCTAGGTGAAGTGTTTTTTCGCTCAAACTAACTTAATATTGTAGGCATTACGTTTTCTAACCTACACCATGAGGCACTTCGATTTTAGAAAGTAAAGATCATTGCTACCTAAAATACTGGAACGCACGAAGTTCAACGACAAACACGTAAAAAACCTAGGTCCGATTCTGACCAATTTTGAACGCCGGCATTGAACCATTTGTCATATTTCATATCGACTAGGCTAATCCGAGAAAACCAGCTGACTTTCTCAAAGGGCAAGAGGAATTCAAGAATGACTACTAAAAGAGGAGATACTGCTGACGTGGAAGGGGGTAGAGTACAGGAATATGGAACTGTCGACTTAATCACATTGAATATTGAGATATCGAAATTGGTAATCATCAGGGATACACATTCCACCACCTACGAGAACTACCCCTTCACCACGCCTTTTATTTACTACGCTCCAACAACGCAGAACTTCAACCCTCAAGTTTCACCACCTTTTTGCGCTTTCTCATGTCATATACGCCTTGTTTATTCCCGCTCGATGACAGATATCAATAATAGCAAAAAATAACTTCTTTCGGTATGTACATACATATCATTCTCAATATATTTTAAGAATTGTACAATGCCGCTCATACAGTTTCAATTATGTTATATTAATGATTCGCTTCATTAACGCGAAAGAGCAAAGACTGGAACAAGGAGAACAAATTACTTCCCTGGGTTTCATCTTGAAGGAAAATGGCAGGAGTATATTAGGAGGAGAATTGCGAAGGTAAAAGGAGTGCTCACTCATAGAAGGGAACTTATGACAGATACCTTGGGTATAAATGTAAAGAAAACACAGGCGAAAAGTCTGACATGGCGTGTTGCATTGCATGGTACAGAAACATGGGGCGCGAACACGGTTCTCCATAACAAGTACATTCGCGTTATCGTTATTTTTCAATTACTCTCATGAGAGTGAAAACGAGATCGTATTCTTCAAAATTTTACATGAGCTTTAAATCAATAGTTTTAATTATGGAGTGCATTCTAAATACAGTCACTGTACTTCCAATTTGGAATGTTTGCGTTTTGGATAACGATAACGACAACTCAAAAGAAGAAACCGTGATCCCACCCCTGAGGGTTGTGTTTGAACCATTCGAGATGATTCCGATCGCGTAACTAAGGAGTCACGTGGTACAGCAACGAATGATTCGAGATTCTGGCGTGTTTGAGCCACTCGAATGGATATCTTAAGCGTGTGATATGTTGTTTGTTACATCTAATCAGGATATTCAACTCCATCAACAACATTAAAGCGAAAAAAAAAACCGATCGTGAAGGCTGCGGGAGATTTTTACGAGTTGTTAAAATACAAAATATCGAACCCTTCGTGATTACACCACGGGAATCCTTAGTTACGTGATCGAAATTATCTCGAGCAGTTCAAACACAAGCCCCATAGCCTTAGATAAAACAGCATGAGAATAGTTATCAGGTGTTAATAATGCGGGAGGTGATAGTGAAGAGATTGCGATGGAAGGAAAGGAAGACGAAGGAGGAAGTGCCTGGGGCGGTGGGTGAAGAGAGGAAAATGCTGGAGGAAATTAAGAGGATGCAGAGTAAGAGGCTGGAACAGGTAACTAGGGGCGAGGGGAAGGCCGTGACAGAGGGGAAGATGTTGGTTAAGCGGGGAAGGGGAAAAGAGGGACGAGGCTGGGATGAAGAGAGGTAGGACCTCTGTCGTGCTGAAGGACGAAATTGTGTGAGGAGATAGGGACTTGCGTCTGTAAAAGATGAGAAGAGGTAATCTTTTCTCCATCTCAACCTGCCTTCATCATCAGAACGCTTCTTGCATAAAACAATAATAAAAAATGATACGATACTTTTATAGGCAAGTACGTGATGGATGTTAAATGCAGAGCAAAAAAAAAGTGAGAGAACCGGCATGCGGCGGAAAGGGTGAATAATAACGTTCCAACAAGTGAGGTGTTTTGTGCACGGAAATGCAAAAACATTGACACCGTCGTGTGGGGGGGACCTTTAACGCAAGCACTACCGTCGCCACCGTAAAAATAACACCTCCGCGTGAATTTTTAGCAGCCGAGCTTGCAAGCCCGACGAAAAATGACGAAGAGTTTTATTTTAACCGATTCCTCCCCTTTTATCAAGCTACCCTCAGCGCCACCAGGATTAGCCTTTGAAAAAATAATAATAACTCACGTGTCAAAAACTGAGTTGGTATTACGCAAAAAATATCGTCAAGGGTGAAAAAATAAGGCTAGTAGAGCAGAGACACGGAAAGCGACGGTCTAAGAGAGTAATGAACTCGACACGATGGCGAAGCACGAAGGATATTCATCTTTTTTCTGTAACGTGTAGATGGCAAATTTTTATAACATGAAAAAAGGTTGGTGCTAAAATAAAGGGGGTTTATTTCCAGGGGGCAACGATCAAAGAGAGAAAAGAGGGATATACTAAACATAGATTACACAGGAACTATCGTGGAGATGGAGAAATGGAATAAAAATGACGGATTACGGGGATAGCATGAAATGCAGGGAGAGGAACTGTCACATCGGAGGAGGATAGGAACATTACGCGATCGCCGGGCAAAAGACAATTAAAATGTTTCACTTCTCGCTCCGAGGATTTCCATCCATTTCAACGGAAAGTCGCTTACTTCTCGGGTCTAACAGAGGAAAGGTCAGCTGCTGGCGCTCTCTATGCCGTAAATAAAGGACATTTGCGCACCTCTTTTCAAAGCGCTAACGGAGAAGGAACGGAACAAATGAAGCTCCTTCAGCTCAGATTAATAAAAGAGACCTTCCAAGGCACTCAAGAAGTTGGTCGTGATAAAAAAAACGCTGCTCCAAACGGAAGAGGGTCGTCATATTATCCATGAGAAAAAAATTCACCGTAGGCTGCAATTTATCTCACGATAAGCTGAAGGACAAGCGGAGCGTCGTGTTTCACTTTTCTCGGGCAACGAGTAGAAGATGCAACTGGAAATAATGAACCGTCACCGAGAGCGTAGTGGAGCATTACTCCTTAAATACTGCCATTCATCTCAGGTGAGCCCCGCTAAACTAGGACGGGAATGGTTCGCGAAAGGATTCAGCCACTGCGAAATGTCTCTGCTAACCCGGTAACATTTACCAAGCGGATAACACCCCGTCTCATGAATTATCTTTGTTTAGCGTGGAAAAATTCTGAGATTAAGCCCAGTATAAAGTTCTTTAGAGGCACTGAATACATACCTGCGGCGCACTTAATCCATGGATGAAAAATGATAGATATAAACTTAAACTTCATATAAATTCGGAAAGCGCACTGTACATCTATAGCGGGTTTAGAAACGAACAGAATCTGACTTTTGAAACACATCTACAGTCAATTTCAGCGGGATAACCCTTATCCTACAGGAAATTCAATTCAAATACCGTATATATTAAATACACATCTCGCTCAGTAATGTGTAATGTCGAACGATCGCGGAGAGGAGCAACACCGTATCAGTAGCAACGAGGAAAATGAACTCGGTCGTCATGACAGTCTAGCGTAATCAAAAGGAATCAATTCACAGTCGCCCATCAACTGCTTAAAAGCAAGGGCTTTTAGTTAATTTTAAAGTCTATACTAAAAAAATGCTGCTTGCTTTAATGATACTCAGGGATCCTGATACAAAATTTGCCTATCCTATCGAGGTTCTATAAAAAAGAAATTAAGAGCTCGTAAAACTGATTCACAGCGATGGATGCTCCCATGTCACAGAAAGTTCATAAAAACTTACATAGCAAAATGTGATCAAATTTTCGACATAAATTTATCCTTAGCATGAAAAACTATTTCCAGGCGTATTATAATGGTTCAAGTAATAAATTAAACAATACCATAACCCAAAAAATCCATCATAGCTACTAAACCTTTATTGGGACACAGAGCTTCGAGAATAAAATGATTAAATAATAAATAGGTTTCTCAGAAAAATTCAAGCAGCTCAAAACCAGAGCGAAACGCCATCGGCAATTTTTCAAAGTTATACATTATGCAGATATGTCGACGATTAATCAATGATTAAGCTTTATGACCACGTAAAGTCAATAACTTTTCGGCTTGAGATATTACAAGCTAAATGACTATTCTGTAACCGGTAAAGTCAGATAAATATAACTACTTTCTCGAATCGAATCTTACATGTGCGGGAGCAATATATTTTGTCAACGTTTTTACTGCCGAGAGCGGGAATTGCTCTGAATGAGACGTTCACGGCGACACCAACTTCAGTCGTAAAGGATTTTTACGAAGCTTTCAGGTACTCCCATAAAATAGGTAGCAGAACAAAAGACACTGTCTAGGATCGCTATGAGAATGGGTGGGAATAACTAAAAAATAAAATAAAATTCTAAACATATCCTTAACGTCTCCTTCATTTCAGCGACACTTAAATCATAATAAGTAGATTTATAGCTGGAAGGGTTAACTCAGACAGTTTAAGTGCACCATAAACAACAAATGAGGGGCACGTTAAGTTTAATATTGAATGAGATGAAATCCCTGCAGTAGGCCCCAAAAAGTAATTTCAATCTTCCATTTACATCTCAAAGACGAAATAAACCGGCAAAGTAATAAAGTAACCATATCGTGAGCAAGTGAACAACTCAGCAGGGACAGATCTTCGGGAAGTAAATGAAAAAGGTTGAATGGTGACCAAATGAACTTCATATCAGCATCCGTACTTCCGCTTCTAGTGTATTTCAAAACCAAAGGCAATACGGAGATGTAAAATTAACTTCAGAGCAACTAAACCAGTGTTCTTCAACAGATGGTCCCCGGAACGGACCTAGACGACAGATTTTTCCTGTCGGCCCCGGAAAATATCGTCCAAAACATGCGCAGCCTAAATTGCAGCCCGTACACAATTCAGACGCTACATTGTTTCGACTTTCTGGGCAGATATTGTACTGACTAACATTTTTTTATAATATGAAAATAAACAAAACAGCATCTATATTAGTCATTATTGTTGCCTTATCCATCAGCTGGTTTGCAAAATATTTACCCTATTTTCGTGGGTCCACAGGGGTAAAAGGGTTGAAGAAGGCTAAACCAAACATCCACAATGTCACTCCCACCTTCGATCTTAAAGGGTCAGATATAGGACGCAACAAAATTTATTAGTGAGTATAACCGAGTATTTGATACTACAAAAGATGATATGACTGGAAAGAGACTCAAAGACTAACACATATCGGCCCATAATATTCTTCTACAACAGCTAAAACAATTAAAAGACTGCTTACGCAATGAGTGATTAGGTCACGAACGATATTTTAGTTTAGGGGATGAAATATGGGGCCGCTAGGTACGTTCATCTTCTGTTTCGTGAAAAACCGGGAGAGTCGAATCACCACTTTGAAGAAGGGTGCTCAGGGAAGATGCTTACCCTATTAAAGCTTATTAAAAGCATGAATGTTTTCAAAACTTTAACTTCTGATTCACGACCAGGTTTAATCCCGAGATTCGTATCTAATATGAAATTTCCAAAAATACCAGTAGTTATCTTAAGCTATTCAATTGTGAAAGAATGTGCTCGACGGTTGTGGCAACAGTTTTCTATCTACAACTGAGACCAGCGTGTCTTAAGCAATTGGTTCGGATCTTAATTATACCTGACACTGATGCAGTGACTTCATACTTAAGTTAGACGAATCGCATGTCAGTGGGGCATGGGATATGCGGTATGGGACATTCAGAAAAAGGTAAATACCACGAGGCTAGAAGATCGCATAAGAAACATTCTTCGGGCTTGCAGCAAACACTTTAGACGTCGCGGATAGGATACACAGTAAAACGTGGCCACCAATGGCCGTGAACTCCTGGAGCCAAGGCAATACACTACAGGATCATCATTGCATCTCCTTGCATCAGTAATGGCCGGTTGCAGAAATTACACATGTACCCAGAGTAGTTAAATATACAAGTCAAGGCATTCGTACAAAGCGCGTTGCAGAAAGATTCATTAACTTCATTGGCTCCATAAATGTTTTCCTGATTTATTGGGCCTGATGGAATTGGGTTAAATATTGATTAGTTCCATAATTGTCCAAGACGGCGGATGTGCAACGAACAGCTTGGGAGGCTTAATTAATTGATAAAAGAGTTCTTATGCGACGAATGACGAGTTTATTTACTCATGATGACTATCAGAAATGGGCATAAGTAATTATATAGGTACACATAAAAAATACATATTTTTTCAGATTTAGGAGATTAAACAAAACATCCGAAGTTATTAACTAAATTACTAAACAATTAGAGAAACGTAACTAAAGCGACAGCTCCAGAAACCCAAATTTAGTAAAGATATCCATAACTTAATAGAACTCATAACTAAGGATTCCAGGGCTAAATATTTGTGCAAATTGCCATAACAGACGAGGAAGGAGAGATAGATTGCGTACATGTCGTTTAATAAATTTCAACCAGGGAGGAGAAGTTGTCTCTAATAGTAAGTTTACCCAGTGTCAATAGGGGATAGGAAACTTATCGATAGAATGCGCAAGGTTGATATTGAAATCGGGTTAATCTCGGGTAATCCCGTGAGACGACCAGCCGCAGCAGGGATTGATGCACGGAGTAATTAACTGGCCAGCGGTGTGGAGGCCCGTCCGTCCGCCCAGCGCGCGAACCGGTTACGTCGGCCGCGACTAGCACACGTTGATGGAAAGCCATTCTCGCGGAGTACTTACGGCATGATTCACGTCATATACTGCTCATTCCATGTCCCACGGGAGATCGTGAGAGTTGCCTACTTCACTCGAATTCCCGTGCATGCGTTTCAAGGGAGCAAGGTGACGAGAACCTATCAGGCGCAACGACACTTACGCGGGCGAAGTTGGCAACATCTCAACCTTCTAAGCGTGAGAGGCAGCCAGCAACTAGGTTGCTGAGCGTCTCACAACAAACGAAGAAATAAAATTTAAAGAAAGGGATAACGGGATCAAATAAAGATGGTGATGAAAGAGATTGTCAATGAGTTCAATTATTGATAAGTAACAAGGAAATAAACAGCACACTCGCAAAAGTACTCCACTCTTATGAGATATAAGAATACATATAAGAATGTGTCAAACTGATATATAAGAATGTGTCAAATTCATACTTTAAAAATATGATTCGGCTGGACAGAGATTCGAATCCAGATACCCCGAAGTTGCTCAGGGTGATTGAACTAAACTTTACTGTGTATCTAAATTCCCTACTGATTTTTAAAAATGATTATAGCACATTCGCTGAATTAATATATTGATGCTCAACATATAATCCCTTTAAAAAATCAACGGTAAAAGGTATGTATCACTTTGTGGATACACTTAATTTTGAACAAAATCACAATTAGAGTGACCCACATACTTATTATTAGCAGCCGGTACCTGCAGATTTCCTGACGAGACGTGGCCATTTAATATCAGCTATAAATATAAAACGTAAATTGTTAAATATATAGATAAAAATAAAATAAATAAAGTACGCGGAGAAAATAGTGACTTAATTCTTTTTCTAATGTCAAAATTATGGATTAGCAGAGCTCGTTAACGTCGGTAACTCTTGAATGTAAGCCTTTCGTGGAATACGCGACACAGCAGCGCGTAAGCCCTGTACGACTGCCAATTAACCCCTGTCTAGCATCCTTTGGGTGAACTAATAATAGTGCTCCGCCATCTAAACGAGACCACCGGCGATAGCCGATACAAACGATAGATAATATGCCCTTCCGCATACCTCGACGACTATCGACAGACGTACTTACCTTCGAAGTGCGGTCACTAATGTCTTTCGACGCGGCGGTATATACTGTTAAAGGCGTACATACAAATGCCCACCTAAACTTTTTCGCCAATTACGTGCTCGAAGTAATACAGGGATGCTAATAACAAAAATTAAAAACTCATTATTTCACTGTATTCCTGTGGTTACTGGAGAAACACAAACATTCTTGGGAAAGGAGGGAAAAGAAAAAGGAAGATAATCAAAAAAACTTTCCGTCAAATAATACATAAATAAAGATGGGCAAGAACTCAAACTTGCATGATGAATCAGAAAATTATCCTTTTTAAGTCATTCGAAGGCCTCTCGAACTACTAATAACAAAGCCAAAACAAATGCAAAGGACCTGATCCTAAAAACCATGCCAAAACACCACACTGCCGTTGTCAAAAAGGGCATCGTAGACTGGTAACCGTACGGTACCTCCGATATTTTACTTCATAATATCGTTCCGTGCCGTTTGAAACTCGCAGTGATATTCAAAACCATGAATATACATATGGGTCTAAGTCTCCGGCACCACTGTACGGGCAGCAGTGTTGCCTAGCTTTCCACAAAAGATAGGTCGCGTTGCAGTCGGCATGGTTCGCTTGTGTGTGTCAAAAATGGCCGGTTTAATTGGGAGGTCAATTCCGGTACCTTTATTTCCCATATCTCCATTTGAATCACGGCCTTTCCTTCGGCATTGTTCGCTTGTGTGTGTCAAATATGGCCGGTGTTAATAGGTAGTCCAATTCCGGTACCTTTATTTCCAGCATCTCCATTTGAATCACGGCCTTTCCTTAATAGTACCACCTTCTCTAGAGTGGCAGCTCAACAATCTGCTTGGTACTGATTTTTCGGTGCTTGAGGAATGTTTGGCAACACCCACTGGGGGCAAGTTTAGGATCCACATGTATATTCATGTTCATAACCTTCACGTTTCCTTGCTTTTCTCCCACTAATCGCCCTCCATCGCCTCCAACACACTCCATCACGTCCCATCCCGCGACGCAGAACACAACGGACAGTGACAGACGGATGGAAACTCCACCCTGAGGTTTGACCAAGAATTACCCCACTCCCGAGAGTCGGCGCTCGGTCACCGGCGCGGAATTTACGGCGACCCCGTGTTCGATCTTAAGACCTCGCATAATTGGCCATCGCTCCAGCAACAGCGGCGACCACGCCAACGCAGAGCCCCATTTGCGAGTCCGTGCCCGACGCTCGTCTACTTGAATCAAGCGAGAGCGGCCGATGAGGCACCGAGGCCGCAGTCGCACGCCTAGTATCTCACGCGACGAGGCAGAACTCTTCGACATACCGGAAGAGATTAAGACTAAGCAGGGCGATGATAAAGAGCAAAGATTAAATTACCGCTGAGTGGCAATCTTGAAGAAGAGGGAGGGAATATGATTGCGATGGCTGGCCGCCAAGAGAAGATTATTCACGGTGCAAAACACGAACGGCAGGTGAGGAACCCAGAACTACCTAACCGAAAGCTTGTTCATTAGAAAGAATTAACGCAGGATTAACTTGAAAATCGCCAAATCAACATACTTCCGAACGAAGGGTTATTTAAGAAAGCATCTCTAGGTACGCCATTAACTTTCTTAGCCTTAACATGGGCTTAGTCATCGTTTCAGTCATTTAACGATTTTCTTTCCATAAGCCACACGAGCCTTGAGCCTTCAACATCTTACTATACATCTGACAAGCGCGGAAAAACTGCTTGCTGTACGGCAGAAAAGATCCTCCATGTAACCTATGTGTATATTGCACGCTAATTTCCAGCTCGCACAGAATCCTACGCGAATTGTTTCCGTAAAGGTTACACTGAAGCGTGGAAGCAACCTTCCCCATAACGAATGCCAAGCTAAGTTCCAAAAAAATGTAATTTGGGCTTGAATTTTTCTATATACCGGTTTTAAGGGCGGGAATTTGGAATAAAAAATGCATCCAATTATATCTTACTGAGGGCAATGAGCTGAAAAACGCATTAGACCAAATCACGGTTTTAATATGGATAACCAGCATATACGGTTTATTTTTAGGTAGCCGCATGATCAGTCATGTATCGCTTAACTATTAACCAAGCCACACGACTAACTCTTTCCATGATCTAGTCCCCAAAAACGTTTTACATTAAAATTTGAGAGCTCAAAATCGAAATATTTCTGAGCAATTCCATAGTGTCATAAGCAGCCAAGACGAATAAAATTATGTAAGACGTTAATGATCATACCCAAAGACCAATTTGTATTCGTTAAAAAACTCCTGATATTTAAGTTAACTGCTCCGAACACGAAACCCAACACGACATTACAAATATTTTTATGTAGGGAGTGAATGAAACCATTAAGGTGGAAACTAACTTCTGGTAGGGAATCGAGGTGGAATAGTTCAAGAACAGTACATTAGGCGAGGGGAGGTGGCAGCTTGGTATTCGATAAATCTTGAGTGAAGGGCAAACTTGATTGGAAGGTTAAATTGCTTGAGGAATTGGTGTAGTTAAAAAGGTGCCTATGCAAATTTATACAACAGTTTAACTGAACCTCCCTACTTAACAGCTCACGTGAAAGTTTACCGATACCGTCCATTAAATCGGTCATGCGCTTAGAGGGCTGATCATGAATCCGGTAAAATTCGAGGACTACAGCGAACTCTCTCATCATCTTAATCCACGATGCCGATGATGTGATTGGACGGTAAACTCATTCTTGATATTCCCACCATCCTTCAAATAATCTTGTCTCCTCCTAATTTTAAAGGGTAAATGGCAACAAATTTTTGGCATGATCAGCCGAATTCTAGGGCGCGAATTCCAGGGTGAACCGTCTAATATCGCATCAAATCCGGCGGTCTTCCGCCACGCAACGCAGACCGAGAATCTCGGGGAGACGGAAGGGAATGGTAAAAAAAAACCTCTTAGTTGCCACACCATCAAATGGGATGGCGTACAACTCAACGACGCCATAAAGCCTAGTGACGACTCGTCGGGGGGGGAGGTGCGGAGGGTGGGGCAGAGGGGGCGGGGAGGAGAACGAGTGGTGTGGAGGCGGTGGCAACTCCCACTCACCCCCGCCCCCAAAAACCCTAGTCCGTCCGCCGCCGATAAACCTCCCCGCGCCCCCCAGCAGGCGCGAGCTGTAGATCCACTTAATGGCTTAACTGCCAAATGCACGTCCGTTACCATAAGAGCGGTCCACGGCGAGTAGTATGCGGATGCTGCTGAAGGAGCGAACGCACAAATCCCATAGTTGCTGAAAATTAAAGTGGTCGGCCAAGGAAAAAAAATTGCGTTCCCCTAGGAGCATCGTCAGATATTTGCAATGGAAAAAATTTGAAAATAAAAAAATAATAGTTTACCGTCATTCCATCATAGATGTAACCAAAGAACGAGCAGGAGCAGCGTTGGCGCGGCGCCTATAGATTTGGTTTCCCAACCCGAGGACCTGGATTCGAGCCCCAGATGTGATAGCGGTTTATCAATGGAATTTAGATTCCCGTTTTGGTGCCATGTGGAGAGCACTTCATGCAGTATCACTACGTTTGCCGGATGGGACGTTTCACTGGGGATCCCTAGGAGGCTTTCTTTTTAAGAGTATGCTAATGACGACGCCCAGTTCCACTCAATTCTTCCTCCGTTTCCCAAATAGTCATTCCCCTACCATCCTATCCTAAAAGGCGCAGGTGACGTCATCTGTAGTTCGTCTCCCTAGAGTAGCTATTCATTGAGATATGCTAGTGAAATTATCGTTTCGGAATCTTTCCCAACGAATTCCTGTGGCAATAGGTAAACTTGTTGCAGGAAGCGAGGTAGATATCTTAGCCAAGCAATCGCTATAATGCTAAGTATTAAAATACCACGGATAACGATAATGCGATTGGAGTTCATAGTCGACAGAAGTCGTTAACATATCTTAAGAGTGACAGAGTAGCACTAAAGGTAACCCTACTGACAAAAAAAAGCATTACATCTTCAAAATTTTGATGGCGACTATGAACATCGCGCTTACACCATCACCTTAAAAAAACGGAGAGCCTTTTCGAAATTATTCACGTTGTATTGTAGAAGGTACAAAAGTAAATTTTATAAAAATATATTCTTTTATTAACAGCATACCAACCTTCACAAGGGTTCCATGATTTACACAGGATGGAGTATCCATATTGCAGTAAAAGAGTTTGCCCAGGCGGAAAGTCAAGTCTAGCCCTGTGCACTTCAGTAGACCGGAAAATTATGTCTACGTTTTGAATTCCCAGACCGTCGCTGAAAGCCCCAAGAGATGTAATTACGAGGTTTTTGATAAAATGGACTTGGGAGGCCTACAATTAGAGTAGGAATCTTAAATGAAAAATGACCAACGACCGACATTTCTCACTTGCGACCCGAGGAAACAGAAAAAAATAACGCTGATATCCGGCACAAAATTACAGTGAAATGAAATATTTACGCAAGAAGAATTTACGGACTAAGTATTCGTTCCGCTTTGGAAGTATTAGTTCTACTTTTTATAAAATATAGATGCAGATGCATGAGCAAAAGTGAAATGTCCTTATGGTATCTACACTGCAAACAAGGTGTCTAATCTATAATCACCTTATCTCTAATCTAGATTTTTTTTTCCAAAAATTAATTCTAATTAACATCATATTGAAGGTGCCGATTTACAAATGCGGCAATTAAAAGAGAATAACACTAAAGGCTCTACACAATTACTTTTGGAATTCGAAGAAAAACCAATCATTTTATCAGGAGAATAAAAGTATTTTAAAATCAGTCTCGAAAGTAAAAACGTTGATGCCACTTGTAATTTTCGCAGTCCAAAGATCATACATACACATTATGAGTAAAAACTGGATAAATCTAAACTGCTCACAGAATAAATAAAAGCTAAAATATAAAAATTTCTTAATCGATTATATTGATAAATTTTAATCTAAAATATTTAAAAAAGTAAAGACGGATCGAAACTTCGCTCACTACGTTTTAACTTCGTGAACGAACCGTGACACCAGACGTCGCAGAACCCTGCAGTATAAGTTATAACTTTTTACTTCACGAGACTATTGAATCCCATTGCTGTCAAAACGAGAGGCCATGAATGCTGCCAGACGCCTGGTCAGTACGGGGCTTAACATCGGGTTTCGGGGTCGCCGGCTGTTGGCGATCGCGGATTCAAATTCCGCATCGGGCAAGGGCATTGTCCCATGATGAAGTGCCAACCTGCCATTATGGGATTGTCCGCATGTTGCCTAGGGCTCTCGACCGCCGGAAACCAAACACTCAAGTCCCTATCAATTCTTGGTTACGGGAAATAGTAACTTCACCTCGCCTACAGCCGAAGAATGTTTTGACGGTAAATTTATAAGACAATGAAATCAATGAGCCAGCTGCAGTCATCGATCGACATGGGATGAAGGCTGCTGATCAAAATTCATAAAATTTAATTTCCCCTGAACATTTACTTGATCGGATTACTTATCTACATCTACAAAATATCCTGCAAGCCTCCTCATGGATGTGTGGCAGGGGGTGATTAGTCACCAATATGCATTACCCTATACTAGGTAAGTCTTTAAAAAAACAATTAATCGGGATGATTGTTTCCTTACCGAGGATGAAAATGTCAAGCTCACGAAATAGTAATGTTTAAAACTGAAAATACCCTGAGCTATGCATTGGGTGATCACGATTTCAAGGAAAATTTTGCTTCATAATTTGCCTGAAATTTCGGTCTAACACTTCCATTTTAATACATTCCTTGCTAAAATAAAAAATAGAGCTGTTTAGTAGTTAAGCTTCTCGCAACTGAGAGATCAACTTTAAATTACGTTTGAAACTTTAAGGGAAAGATCGATTCGTATTAATTCGATAGATATATAAAATGCACATACTACAGTAAAGGGAGAGCAGTTCTCAAGGCCACCTGCTGTTTCCCGAGAAGTTCTGGTCCTTCGAATACGAGTCCTATGAAACCGTAGTTGGCGGAAAGAAATAAAAATGTAAGCCTAGGGAGCCATTTAGTTAAAATTCGATTCAAGGCGGAACAATCTTTCTAGCTTCGCTTTATCTTCGTCATAAACAAAAGACATGAATCAGAAGAAATATTTCGTGCACCTTCAGCTCAATTCTCTTCATAACAAACCTTTATATTTCTTCAGAATTCCAAATTGAATTCAGTATTTCGACATGAACATTTCAAATTTCAGAAGAGGATTTTCAAACATATATTGAGTACCAGCACAATACGCCGAAGACGTGATTTTCAAAACTTCCAAGTGTTGAAGAAACCTAACGCGTTGTCACTTTAAGCCTTTTTGCGGTGCAGTGATCAAAATGATAACATAGATGCGATCATTAAACTGATAGCAGAAGTACACTAATAACAGTTTTGTCACGAAGACGCGAATGATAATGGTTCATTGTTACAAACACTTTGCAAGCTATGCTGCGAGCCTTCTATTCTACAGCGCAAATGAGGAAAATGTTGATGTTGGCGACCTATAGTATCAGCGATGCGAAGTTTCCTGTGTGAGAAGCAGCTAGCGGTAGCTCCAAGCCTGCGGCCACCGGTGCGGCGTCTGTCCTTTCCGACTTAGCAGTCATTGCCATCGCTAATTGAACGCCCGCGGGGAACTGCAGGAGCCATGCCATGCAATGCCATGAAAAAGTTGTTATGAATAAAGGGGTACAAGTGTAATGGAAACAATTTCACCTTCACCACTCCCTGCCACTTGGACACTCCTTGATAAGATTTGCAATACAGCCACTTCAATCCCAAACTTGTTTCATTAAGTAATTCTAGAAGGGTAGGATAACGAAGGGAAATGAAGGAGGGACCATTTTAGTAGTATTTTATGGTGGATGGGCAAGTAAACTCTTACTATGGGAAGAATCTAAGCAGGGATGTACATAATTTCAATATTGTACACGACAGTGTTCACTGGTCATAGAACCATAATTAGTGGCCCGAAATCTTTCCAGAATAATATTTATGATCCTAAGAACCTAGTCATCTTTCTGAGTAGCACACGAGGTTGGATAATTTCTCACATCAGAGCAGATACGTGTAATTAATGAAAAGTGAAATCCTCCTCCATTTTTCCGACGATGACGTAAAAATTGACCCCATGCTTCATTGGATGCCTACTCCGATATTCAATGATGCGCAGGAAAACTCTTTAAGAGTTTGAGAGACCCTCCAGAGCAGCTTTCCAGACTGGTACTAATTGAGTTTCTGTATACTTAAGACTAAAATACTTTAGTGCCTCTTGGATATAACTCCTTTACTTAGACGCGAATTAACAAAAAATAAAAATTCCGCTGAGTTTTGTACAATGAGTGTACACTCGGATACCCATCAAAATTTCGTTTTTCAAACATCAACTTATCCTATTATACTATCTTTACTCAACGTAAGACCTCCACATACTTATTCCACAAGTTAAAGGCAGCGCAATCGAAATACTGTAATGCATTCCGGCGGGAAGATGCTGCAAGTACACAAAAAATTGATAAAAATTTAAATCTGCCGTAATAACTACGATTATAACCACGTCTGTGCGAAAAAAAGAGAGAAAAAAGAGATAAAAACTATAGCGAAGCCAAGACATTTTATGCTTGCAGGTATTTATATAAATTGTTCTCACCCATATTACGCGAAAGTAAAACATCATTAGAGAACTTTCTATCAAAAAACTATCTATCAACTAAAAACAAACTATCAAACAACATATTTGGCTAGAAATATGCGCTATATTGTCTCATACGTTATAACTTTTCATATTTATGATAAAACAGCCGCAAACAGAAAAAACAGGATTTATTATTATCGATGTCTATCACGACCAGTGAAAATGCATTTCTACAGATTGGTATAAGACCACACTTCCGGTAGAAAAACGAATAGCCTTACATTCCTAAAGCATAGACAGGATTACTAAAACAATCTTCGGCGGCATTCCTTCCCTCAGATTAGATCACAAATGTCGAGCTTTAGCACTGTGAGTACCCCTTGGGATAGCAGAGAGATCGGAAAACCAATTAGTCGACCGGATTTTTCAATCAATTCAATAAGGCTGGAAACAAGGGTAAATGGAAAAATTGATTTATCCCCGCCATATTCACGCTCATTCGCCTCCCTGTTCTCCGTAGGAAAATTTCTGAGTGCATTTTTAAAGTCGTCAAATTTGAACTTAAGCGAGAGTCCCGTGCGCAGCATTTCCATTTGTGAACTAGAGTAACCACTCTTCTAGGAGACTTGAAAAATTAAGTAAAATCCAGATTAATTCCATTCATTAAAACTCTGATAAAGACTTGAGTTACTAAAAAAAAACTCGGGGATTAAGCGAACCCTCTATTCTTCCTATTCTTCGAGTCAAAAACCATTACTTTGGTCTTGGATGCCTTATTTATCAAAGCCATTCTCTATGTAGCTTCACAGATGTTATCCAGAAGACCCTGTAACCCCTGAGGTCTATCAGACAGCAACAATTATGCCGACGCAATCACAATGTATCTCTAACACATTTATTCATAATAGCATTGAAAATCCACAGATACATTACGTATCTTTGTTTTACGCCCTTTTTAAACTCAAACCGGCCACTCAAGGCCCCATTCACGGTCACATTTGTCTCGCATCATCATACTATAGCCTTCACAACGTATAATAACTGCTTTATCACTCCACATTCACTCAAAACCTCCCACAACTTAATTCTATTTACTCAAGCCTTTTCTAAATCCACAAGGCCTACATGGAAAGATTATGTTAGCTTTAAGCTAAAACACTAATCATAAAACGTTTATTCCATATACCAACAAATCGGTCATCGACGAAAGATGCATTATGTGCAATTAAATGCAATCTCCCCAACTATTTTTCTCAAATAATGTGCATTCAAATTATTATCTAAGCACGATTAAGAAAACTTCAATCTTACTCAAATAAAGGGGGGGCTATTCAGAGACAAATGATTTTCTTTAAGTGCTCCTCATGATCTTTACGTAAATTTTAATTATGTGCCAAATATCCTCGTGATTTTGTGATTCACATAATAAAAAAGCCATATAGTGAGTCAAAATGTACCCAGGAACCAGTAATAAAGCGATGAAATGTTTTAATGTGACAAAAATAATATCAGTTGAATGAAAAATAATGAAAAGTTAAATATCCGGAGGTTTTTCGACATTACCGTGACTTCCAATAAGGTAGGCTGGGATCTGTTCGATTTTATTTGGGTAAACTTCGACGAAATGCACCTTCTTTAGTACATTTATAAACTACTTAAATAATTACGATAGAAATTTAACGACAGAAATGAAACGAGACGACTGGATGGATTTAATGGATTAAACTTAGAGAAAGAATCTTTTCATTTACGGCCGGAAGACATTCAATATTTTCACAATTTCCACAACCCGAATAGTTTTAATTTCAAAGTGCGAGATTCGCTATGGAAAACTCATCGGCCTGGACAGAGACACATTCGTCTTAAGCGGGTTACACCCGCCCGTTAAATTCACCATGCATTGAAATCTTATTCCCTGAGCTAACTCCACATAACAAACGTGGTCTATAAGTATCCCACGAACATTTTTTGAGCATCAATTTTCGATTGAACAGTGTAAACTACACTAAAATAGTCGATTAAAACATCATGACAGTATCTATTCTCGGTCGTATACTGCACATAATATATCCAAAAGGCACCGAATACGAACTTATGGGAGACTGAATGGGGCTCTCGTTAGGTGAAAGTATAAAAATATATAAGCAGGCATAATTCAGAGAGGAAGAGGGATGAGAAAGATGGGCATTATGGATGGTCAGAAGAAACGGAGGAAGTGTGCTCAACCGAATAGAGAGGTCATGTACGGAAGTCGAGCGGCCCTAGCAAGGATAACAGGAAAGCAGCAATAATCCATTAAACCCTTCCCTCACCGGTCGATCACGAAATGATTTATAATAACCTGAATACACCAAGTAAATTGTAGGAGCTCGCCTAAAATAGGATCGATTAAATGCATGAAAAATTGGTTTAAAAAAGAACGGTAACGTTCAAATGGGCTGAGTGGTGGACGTCAGGCATATAGAATGGAAGGAATTCGCGTCAAAGGAAAATTTTAATTCAATGAACCTTGCTGATTTTCACACCAAGCTTACACCGGGGAACTCTTGAATAATGCAAAATGCAGGAAGACTGCGACAATGCTGGGAGACCCTGATAACGTTCAAAACGTAACTCGCTGCTGTCGAGTGATTCGGTCCCAGGAGAACAAAATGGCACACAATACCTACAAGATTATGAGCGCTGGCGACGTGAGGGCCACCAACATTCACCGATGGGCAAACGAATCCCACCAATGGGCGCCTTCCTTTAAAGTAGAATTTTGGCGATCTTCCCGACTACCTTTGTCCCGGAGTTGGGTCGTGAAATATACCGAGACGCCAAGCCTCTCTAGAGACCGAACGAGAAGAGGATCGAGTACAAAGAAGAGGTAGAAAGAGGGGCGTACTACTTTTACGCATTCGACGGGGTTCGCGCTGATATTGTGGCTAGGGTACTGACTTTTCGTATCGAGTGCCCGAGTAAGAATCCCGGTGGAAATTTATTTCCATTGGAATCTGGAGCTCCACATTGTGTCACAAGCAGATAATTTTAAGTATGGTACTCCTGATATCGAATGAGACGTAAAACTATGGACCACTTGGCCACTTTGGCTAAGACTGGGCCAATGCCAACACCGTGTTTTTCTCCACCCAGCCGTAATTTCCCAAATATTTTGGTTAGGCTAGGTATTCCTGGAGGGCGACCGACAAATGAGGCCATAGTTTTGCGCCATTATCGATGGGTGGGTTTGATAGAAAGGGAGAAATTACTTAGGGAATGGAGTAAGAGTGAAGAGAAACCCGGTGAGGACATTGATATACTTTTCAACCTGCTACACTAAAGCCGCCATAGGCCCCACAGTTTTGCGTCCAATACGTGCAATACGGATTACTACGCTAAGTGGTTTCCACGTAGTACCCGAGTAGAGATGGGAAATTTATCGAGAAGTCTCCGTTACCGCTGGGATTAAACTAGGACCCTTGGGATGGAGAGACAGCATTACACACCACCCTATCCCCAGCATCAAGATCGGTTTACCCTCCATTCCTTACTACCAAATATTCTCAGTATATTACACCCTGACAGACTTCCATTCCTATATTCATTTTGATTTGGCTTAGGCGTCTACCCTTCGGTCCGAAGCATATTCCGCAAATAATCCAACCAGTACCAGTGAAGGGATCGCGGAAACTTGACGGGACCGGCCGACGAAGTGCCTCAAGTCAAGGAAGGTGAAGCATGCGTGGATGAGCGGATATAAGAACCGATGGTCTCCGGAAGGGACCGCTAGAGGAAACCCTCGGTCCAAGTTTCATCACTCTGGCAATCTTTACTCTCTCTGACGTCAATATCTACGCAATCTAGTGCCACCAACTTTTGTAATACCTAAACCCACTAGTCCTCACTAAAATTTACAATCCTTATCCTTGTTGGTCGCCCCCGTAACAGCCACTACTATCTACTGATACTACGACTGCGTCCAGCCAACGCATACGCCTGATTCACATTATACTCACTGGTCACCCACTCTTCCTCGCCCTCCACCGGGCCCTCGAGCTCCCGCTGCCCGGCCGCCCCCTTCTTGCCCCGCCGCCCCCCGCCCTCATCCTCCTCATCCACCGACGAGGACGTGGACACCAGGTTGCACACCAGGCACCACCACCACCGCCTCGTCATCCACGGGTTGGGGTTGAGCACGCCGCCCGCACCCGCGGCCGCCGCCGCACCCGGCCAGCACCTGCCGCCCTCGCCGGCCGCCGACGGGGGCGGCGGACCCGCCGCCGGCGCGTGGTTCGCCGGGCCCCCAGCACCCGCACCGTTCACCTTGGTGCGGCTCGAGGACCACGTCGCGTACAGCGCCAAGAAGCCTCCCGTTTTATCCATGCACGGGATGGGAGGTCTAGCAATCGCGTCTTCTAGTCTGTCCCGCGAGATCCGCCTCCCACGATTCTTTAAAAAAAATCAGTCTTGCCCCTCGGGAAGAACAGGGAAAAGGCCCCTCCCCTCCTGCTGTCAAACAGGGAGCGACTTTAAGGCCCGAGCAAGTAAAAGCACCTCCGCCGGCGTCCCCGTCCCCCCTTGATCAGATACCGGGAGATTTCGGGGTTGTCTCCTCGGCTGGGTTTACGTCTCGATTCACTTCGAGTGGGGGTTTAAACGGTCCAACGACCCTCACGCGAGGGTCTCCTCCTCTCCTGTAGATCCAGACGCACAAACACCACCCTTTTAGCAAGGGGTAAAAGAGAAATCAACACATGGGTCGTGTGCAGAGTCCCATCACCCTTCAACAAGAATGCGGCGATGTGAGCGAGAATACGTCGAATGTCGTATTTCAAAAATCACTGGAAGCCGTCCGATGTGAGACCACGATTGTCGAAAAAGATTGCAGCAACTACACAGATGGAGCCGTGTCTTTATTGCTCATTTTAATCAAATCGAAGCACTTATTTCGGGGATTAACCTCTTCCCATTGCAGTCCTCAACCCGTTACCTCACGAAAATATCCTTTTCCAATCACAATTTCAGTTTTAGATAAAAATCAGGAAACTTAACTTCCGAAAGTGAATATGAAGCACCAATCACTAGCTCACAATAAAGTTGAAATTCGAAAGCTAGTAAAAACAAAGGAGATGGATATTAGGGAAAAGTATAAGTAAAAATACGCACTGAAACCTCGCCGAGCGTTTATATTGATGATATATCAGCTTAGGGTTAACGATCTCCACTTCTGACCAGCAGGTAACACATCAATCTGCGTGCATGCGTCACGCGAAGAGTACGGAAGTAACTGTAGACCTTTCAATGGAACCATTTACAAGAGCGGGTGGGTAGGAGTGGAGAAGGGGGTGAAACTGGAATTGCATGGGAGGTCTCCGAAGTGTAAGACGATCACGAGGGAAGACAAGGAAGATCTCAGGCCAAGACACTCGAACACGGCTCATTTACCTCGATAAACCCCAGCTCGGAATCTTTTAAAACGGTGTATCCTTCGAAGCCCAGGATGCGTCCCTATCATCAATCAACGACAAAAACAGAACCGGGTCCGCTTTAACTTGGCCCCGTGAAAGCGAGCCCATCCCCCCAAGGGCTCTCCCCCCGTCAAACCCTCCACTGGGGTCCCCATCCACTTAATGCGGCCCTGGCGCACGTGGTGCCCCCGGTGTCTTGCAAGGGAATATCTCGTGGGGGAGAATGGGGTAGTAGGAGATTCGAAATATACCCCCTTCCTGTCCCGCCCCTCCCTCGCCACTCCTCCGGTCCAGCGGACACGAAAAGACGAGGAAGCTGGCAGATGACGGAATGGGAGGACGCGATGCGAGAGGGAGAGGAGGGGGGCGGGAAGGGAGTACTGTAGGGGGGGGGGCACGAGAGACGCGATAAGGGTTGGGTTCGGGAAAGAAGGAGAGTTAAAGCGAGGAGAGAGAGGAGAGTTTGATATCGGGGCACGAGAGCCTCGAGGGGAATATAGCGTGCGGGGATTGGGTCCCTGGGAGACCAAGGGGAGGAATAGAAAAGAGGAGAAAATGGAACAGAGAGGACGAAGAAGAGAAGTGACGAGAGCGATAGAAGGGGGAAATAAAAAAAACACGAGGAAAAACCTCCCCAAGACGAAAGAGAACTAACCCTCTACCCGGACCACCTGTTGACTGATTGATTGAAAGAATGTGACGCGAGGAGGGCAGGGGCGGCGGGGGGTGGGGAGGAGAAGTAGGCCAAGACGACGACTGAAGAAAGAGGAGGACGTGGAAAGGTTTTCGGATGCAGGAGGAGGAAGAGGAGGTGGGTGCAAGAGGTGGAGAAGAGACTCCCCTCGGTGTACCGCGAGAGGCTGAGAGAGAGATAAAGAGGTACGGAGGCGGGTGGGTGAAAAATGCTAGGAGAACGCCAGAGGAGTAGACAGGAATTCGCAGAAGGTGGGGAAGAGGGAAATGAGGGATTTACGGGGGCGATAAAGGGAAGGGTGAGGGGAAAGAGCAATGGGCGAAGGGGACCGACACGGAATTGAGAGTGTATCGATCACGTAAAAAAAACGCAATGAGAAGGAAGGAGAAGAATAGTCGGGTAGAATTAGACTTATGTGGTCCACGCACGAGGTGGAGGTGAAATGTCAGGCGTTTGGCAAATGTGAGGGGATGGAAGGGGTTTGAGGAGGAATAGGAAGAATGCGTGGCGAAAGCGAGGAGAAAGGCGGAATTGGAGGCCTTTGGAGGGTGGGAGGCGGAAATGCGAAGGGGGGAAGAGGAGTAGGACGGGGAGGTGTGGGTGGGCGGCGGGAAGGAGGATCGACAGCGGCGGTCCAGGCGCGAAAGGAATGGGGAAAGCGGCTAAAAGAAAGAGGAGGAATAATTTGCGCGAATTTAATGAGTTTTAAAGGAGAAGTAGTGGAGCGAGGTGAAGCACAAACTCCATCGGCTGAAGTGAGGGGAAACCGTGATCAACTACGACTACGACACGACAGCGATGCTACGAGAAGGATGGCGGAATGCTTGGAAACGGGAGAAATCCTTGAGAGGAGGGAGTAAAAATTTGTCGTTCAACTGAGAAGAAAGATGCTTCTTCTTACGTTAATGCTTACAATTGAACTTGGCAAAATAAACGACCGATTAGAACGTGACTTTCATTACATTCAAATTCAAGATTATATCTTAGCGATAAAATTATTGAACATTATTTGAAAGATGACAAAAAGGACGGAAACCAATATTTCCGAGACAATCCTGCTACACTAGATATTTTTTTAAAATAAAAATGGTACGCAAAACTTTTGTGGAGGAGAAAATTCGAGAGAAAAGTTATGTAAGAGACTCTATGGGAATTTCAATAAAATGAGGATAACGAGATGCAAAACTTACAAATGATCCAAGTTATGCAACAATAAAATAAAGAGTAAAAACCGGCACAAATAAATGGGGAGTGATGTGGGAAACGAACTGAAATGTGAATGTAGAGAAAAAAATGGGGCACTTCCTTGAAGAGATTGGGAGGGGCGAAAGGAATTCACTTGGTAAACAAAAAATGTATCGGCTTCGAAGTGGAAGACTCTTGTGGCCTTTCTCGCAAGGGGGGAAAACTGATAAGGAAAGGAATCACATCATCACCAAGGCGATGGCACGGCGGAATAACCCTCACACACGCTGTCACTGTACTCGGCGGGACATTTTTCCTTCCAAGAAAAAAATGAAAACGACGAAATAAAACGAATGACTGCGGGAACTAAAGACGACAAACTTCCGAGGTAACTCCCTCAAGTCTTCGCGACGCCCCCGGGAGATTAAAGGAGAATACTTCAATGGAACAGAGGAAGAGGCCGGGGAACTCTCTTTTTCTTCGTATCCCACAAAATAAATACGGCAATGGAGTGCGACGACGTTAGAGGCGAGATCTTAAGCGGTTAGTCTCTCTCGTGCATCCCCCCAGAGGTTTGAGAATTGAATTCCAAGGGAAGAAATTTCATTTTTATCCGATAAGGCCGCAAGTTGAAAAGGAGAGACGACGCTCGGCGAGATGAAATATGATAGCGGGCCAGTGGCTGGAATGACGGTTTCTCCTTCCTCGGCAGATTCAAATATTTGAAAAGGGAAAGGAATGGTGAAAGAGTTAACAGGGGACTGAGGAAAAATGGAGCTTGCGCCTTGAATGGGAGACAGGATTTGCCTCGGGCGAGGATGGATGACGCTCGTCTAGCAAAATGCGGAAGAACTCAAAACGCCTCCAAGGGTTGGGGGAAGAGGGTGATAGAGGAGGGTGAGTAGGGGAGAAAGAGTGGCGAGGGACTGACACGGAAAACCCACCTGAACCAGTAGGGTGCTTATCAATTACTCCTTGTGGAGATTGAAGCGTCAAGATCTGACGATAAGCCGGCGTAAAAGCGCGGAAACAATTTTTTCATCAAATATCTTAGTTCAAAAAATTCTGTCTTTCAGTCCCAAATTGCGGAAAGCAATTGCGATTCTCCGGACATCACATTTTACGGAACGATAAAATCAACAAAAACCTATACACAACTACTCAAAATTAAGAATGCTTTTTTCACAATACTTAAATCACCAATATTTTAGTGACAAAATTCTATATTACAGTGGTAAAGGATATTCAGAGGCTGGGCAATGCTCGGCGAGGGGGAAGTTTTCAAAACAAGAACAGCGAATTTTGCTCCAGGCATTCACTTCATCGAGACAAGCAATTCAGATAGGATTGCAGCATGCTCTTCATTATAGAACGATGGTTGTTTCACGGAATTTTCTAAAGGATATTATGCATAATCATGTTGAAAAGCAAATATCGCATCGAGATAAACAATAATAAAATGCTGATATTAAAATTCTGCACTGAGTCAGTTATCAGCAGAGACACCAAGAGTCCATCGGTATTTACTGACGATGGCTTCAATCTTCCAACCACGCCCCAATGCCCCCAAAAACGCAGTTTCCACCAAACTCAACGAGAGAGCGGAAACAACAGGCGGTGAATATGACTCGCTTCATTAAAAAGTCAACTGGGAGCTAAAACACACACGAACGTGCTGGATTTACATCTCATAACTGGCCTCCGCACCACAAACAGCACTCGCCTTTTCAGTGGAAATGCCCTCCCTCGATTAATAGCATGAGGGTAAAAAAAAACTTTGCAGTGCTTTATTCACACGCGCAAAAATTCACGGAACGGCCGGAAAAATAAAATAGGCGGCGTTCTCGAATATCCTGAAGCGGAAGAGAATGGGTGCAGATCCGGCAAAAAAACATTCGCGGAGTCGGCAACTTCCCAAATTGGGAATGAGAGACGCACCACGTGATGGAAAGTTTTATCCCCTAGCCGAGAGGAAAGAACACTTTAGTTTCGCTGGCGGGAACGGCGGAGGGGATGAGGAGGACAATGAGTCACGCGTCCGCATGGGAAAACAAAAGGAGTACAGGAGAGACGCAAATTTCTCCGTTGAGATCCCCTCGGCCTCCTGCAGCAGCGGGGGGTTTCACAGTCGTGCGTGCGGGCGAGGGGGATAAGATTCGCGGCCACCACCCGAGGCCCCCGTCCCCCGGTCGGACGCCCGCCCAAAAGCCGACCTTTGCGACGGGGCGCCGCGACGCGCCGTGCCGCTCACTCCGCGAGTCGGCAGTGATGCTGGGGATCTCTTCCGAGAGACGCGCGAGGCAGCTCTGTGCGCTCGACGGAGTGCGAGGAGCCCGACTGAAAATCCTAAACCGCCGCGGACCACCACGGAAGGCTTTCCCCGCTCCCGCCTCACCCCTACTCCTGAGGCGGCCGCCCCTTCCGCACCCCATTGGCTTCGGCTTTGGTCGATGCACATGCGTGGAGTGGAGTGCCGGAGGAGGACTTGATGGGGAGAAGGGGGGATGGTGGAGGCGCAGGGGATGATGCGAAAACGCAAAAGGGGAAGGTGCGCGGGAATCTTCGGCAGTTTAATAAAACGGAAAGCGGGGGTGGACGGAGAACTGGGGAGTAGTGATGGATAAATTCGATCATCGCCGTTCTCGGATGGAAACATCGGAATCGCACCGGGGCGGAACATTTTGTTCGGATTGTCCGCGAGGAGAATGGGACATTAATAAAGGAATAATGCGCATTTCGCGATGATCTGTATATTTCTCTATGTCCTTGTGGAAGAATGCGGTGTGTCAAGAGTGGCTCAAAAATTCGATGGAACTGATTTTTTCACAAGAATGAGTAATTCGTGGAATGCCGGATGCGAATGCTTCGGAATTTCCAACGAAGGTACGCAGAGGAAAAAATGTTTCTTTTGGGGAAAACATTACCCGTGAAAACTTTCCCAAAGTACATCGAATACAAAACGCAGAGAAAGGGATGTGCTATGCACGCTAGAGTAAGATAAGAGTAAAATAAAAAGCTGGATTCTTGAATTCTTCATCTGAGCAGTGAAATTCTAAAATGACGCTTGTAATGAAGTTATGAAGGATATCTGATTGTTAACAGCAAGCGAATAGCGGATAAAAAATTTAATGTCTTTTTACAACAAAATACTCCTCACAATATAATAACGGATAGAAAGGCATACAGGAAGAAAAAAGGAGTATTTACCAATAAGAATAGAAGCAGTTCCTAATACCTCCTGGGATCTTAAGGACATGGTGAGGAAATACGGGAGATAGCAAATATCATGTTCTTCCAAGCACTACAAAATGCACTCAAGATATTTTAGCAAATTGTGCCAGGTAATGTATATATTAACATTATACTTTAGTAACTTCAGAACATTTTTATAACAAAATTACTCATTAGCAAAACACTGGCATCTGAAACTAAGTCAGAGCAGTGAAAAAACACCTATATAAAGCACAGGATCGCCCTCAGCATACTACGTGCTACTGGAAACGGATTTTCAACGTACGATTTTTTTGTCTGTCACTACAAAACAATTTTTTTCAAATGAAATTTTCTCTTCACCGATGAATAAGCAGACAGTCTTGACAGATAGGTAAATGCAACGTTATGCTATGCGCTATTGTTTTCCTACCGAAAAGAATTATATTGCGCTGAAATGAACGAAAAGGATGAATACTATTCTTTGGTTCTGCTGTAAACAGTGGAAACAATTGAGCATGAAGTCGTGATCATGAATAGGGTGAACAGAAAGAGGCAAATAAATTGTTAATAAGCAACCAAACACATTCTTAACGAGTCATAGCAGCCAAGTGAAAGCCTTGGAAGACAGAAACCACGACAGTCACCCTTTATCGTATTAAGTTTATCGATCAAGCATAGGTGTGATATAATTAAACTATAGATAACCATACACGGAAAAGAGGAGTGAATTGAAAGCAGTCGCTATGATGTAGAAAAGGGTAGCATCGGTGGCCGGAAGACGACAATAATAGTCACAGCATTTAGGGTTAGGGAAAAATTTACAAAGAGGTACAAAATAAGCAGCGCGTTGGGTTAAAAACTATTAACAGCGAAAATAAAATGTGATAATTGGAAGTACCGGGTTTAGAGCTGACAGAAGGTAAAAAGTTGAACGCTAGGTAAGGTAAATAAATTCAGATCTCGCGAGTTAAAGGTCAACTTGGTGAATACTACTTTACCCCAAACTGCACCAATAGGACAGACGAAAAATGAGAGAAACACCCTGAAGAACTGACAGGTTCAACAATTCTATATTCCCGCACAGTATTTTATCTTTCCTAAACCTATCACACCGACGTTTACCGCAAACACTTATCAGATACGTCATACCCACTGCATTTCGACTCCATTTATACTCATCCTGGCTCAGCCAAGAGTCGCTGCCATGCATTAAAGTGGGGAGGAGTACACTTTTGTGAACAGCAGTTTTTGCTTCCTTAGACAAACATTCAGCGATATGCTCCACGTTCTACGAACGGCTTTCCTTCCAGCATTCGCACGCCTCTCAATCTCCTCATCTATCTTTCCTTCTTTCGCAAAAATTCGACCTAGGTGCACTTAATCATCCACTTACTTAATTATTTCACTATTCATTCTCATTACGACATCATTCCTCCCATTCTCCGAACCAATAACCACTACTTTGGTCTTTGAAGCATTTACCCTCAGTCCCATTCTCTCGATTGCTTAACACAAGTTTTCCACGAGCTTCTGTAACTCCTGTGGATTTGAAAGTAACTAATAAATGCAAACAATTATTGTAGAGGAGAGACTGATTCTGATAGACGGGAAGTAAGATTGAAAATGTAAAGAGGATTTGCAAAATAATGGCTCAAACCAAATAAGTGAGCCACATTACTGTGAAAATGATTGATGAGAGGCTGAGAGAAGTGACGGATGTCATTTAGAAAAGAGAAACGATATACAGGCTTTAAGGGTCATTGAGTGATATGCTCACCTAGGGAAATGTAAAAGCAATGTACTGGTCACTAAGCACTCGTTTGTGCATCATGGAATTTTATGCACGAAGGAATCATATGAGCTAGATGACGGAAAAACTCAATAAAATGAATGTGAGAGAACGTAAAAGAGTAATAGTTCTTACGAATGTAAAATCAAATATGAACAAGAATGAGTTGCATTTCACTGACTTGGACACGAGGCGAAAATTAATGAGGGTTGAATGACTTACAACAGTGCAAGATGAACTGAAACGCTATAATTCCGAGAGTGAATGTCGTACAACGTTTCTCTGAATGCAAAGAGTTCAAGGAAAACCAGGAGTGAAAGGAGTGGTACGAAAAAATTCATGAATGTGACGAAGGCAAAAGGAGTAGGTACAAAAGAATAGGGCATAGTGGAAGATAGGATACATTAAAAAATAATATTATAGATCAGCTACGTTAACAACTGCAAATAGAAATATCTCTATCGCAAGCCAATCCCTAAACGGGAGAGGTTTAATGAGACGGAGTGAAAGAATGAATCCCCATCAACATGAACGGTACGCATTGTGTGAAACAACCGCGGAAAATGCATGGAGAAGTGTTGACTGAAGCCGTCTGGAAGGAGACAATGGACCACATACGGAGAGGGCACTCCGCTTAATGTCCGCACAAAATTTATGACTCAGCCGTTTGCAATGAAGAAAGTACTTCATAAAATACATGGACGAGCGAAGGAAAGTGAGGAGGCTACGTAAATATGTACAGAAAATCTATGGCCGTGCAGGTTTAATGACTCAATACTATAAAATCGATGCGTGAAAATGATAAAGCGGACACATGAGTGGATCTGATAGACTGACTTGAAATGAAGGGAAAGCGCAAAACAAGGATGATTGTGTAGCAACTATAAAGCGTATTTATAGAGTAATGCAAGATAGACGGATGTTTGGACGACTGAATTGAAGTCAGTCTGTAAAGTCGTTTAGAGGGTCGAAGGACACCACGTAGTAACAATGTAACTACATAATATCTAGGTCCGGTTTTACAACGTCTGGTCAAACGTTCTCGCGGTACGAGAAACGTGGCGGATAGGCTATCCCGTCATTAGCACTCAAATCAACTGACCAACGGTCTGATGTCCTCCATAAAACCCGAACTGTCCGGAACTAACACACTAAACTAACATCCACGTGAACCAGCGGTTTAACCAAACCAGACTCTATAAAATTGAGCACTAGTGTCTTCCAGACAACAGCGTTAACTGTACTATTCGATGAACTGTTAACTGGGATGGATAATAATTGATGACCATATCTGTCGTTAAATAGTAATTAGCTATTAAATTGATACTAAAGGAATTATTTCTAGTTTATAGATCCCTTTTATCCAAAACTTATACAATAAAACCATATAAAAATAGGACAATTGGAATAGAACTATTATGTATACCAAATCCACAAAATACTAAAAGAAAACAAGCTTAAGTTCGTCCATTGAGGATTTAAAATTAAATACAGGAGTATGTAGCGGCCAGTGAGCGTTAAGTCCTTAGCGGTCCTTCTCTTAAAGATACTTTGCACGAGTAAGACTAAAATAGAATGCCTTGTTAAAAAAACGAAACACAACATTTTTATTTATATCAACTTTTTCAAAAACTTCTCAATTAACAATATATTTTTACCTTCAGGCACAAAATGTTTGCACATTTTCACTGTTAAATATATACAGTTCTAACACGATCTCCATCATCATCCAATCACCACAGAACATTATCAACTTTAGAAGAAGTATTATATAACACCATAGAACAGAAAAAATCCACATATTGATTCTCTACCGCAGCGGTTCCCAACCTGTGGTATGTACTATAGGGTTGCCAGATACATTTTCTGAAAATACTGGACACCTTTCTGAAAATACCGGACTTTACGGTTTAAAACCGGACACCGGTAACCCTAACTGCCACCCAGCGAATAAAATCGACAATATGTACCAAAGAAAATATAGTCAGAACTCAGAAGAACTGCCATTGCCGTCGAATACAATAAAATCGTTTAAGAAACGATAGTGGCGCTTCGCACGGCCCGAGTTATTAAATTTAATATAGGTGGATAGCAGCAAACGACGAAATGGGCCAATGGCGTTCTCGCCGAATGTGACACGTTACAAATACCAACTCAACGTACTCAAGTGATAGACGGCGACACAAAAATTTTAAGCAAAGAGTTATGTAACAGGCAGTTCGACAGCCCAGTCACAGCAGCCTAAGTGAAATCGACGATAAATAAGACAACAACAACAACAAAGAGCGTAGTTCTTTAAGAAATTTTGATTTTTGAAAAAAATAATGTGTAAATAATAAAACGAGCAAGAACACAAACATAAATTGAGAAAATTATAGAAAAACCGGACATATACATGTCCGGTATTTATTTTTATTTTATCCCGGACAGTCTGCTCAAATACCGGACTGTCCGGTTGAAAACCGGACACCTGGTAACCCTATTGGTACACGTATAGGGGATCGCGCCTGGTGCCTAAGGATCTGTGCGATAAAACCTGAATTATGGCGAAGGTATTTGTCAAATAGATCCCCTTACTGTCAACGTCAACCTGATTGGGGTATAGGGGGGTGAGCTACGGGAAAATGGGTAACCAGGGAGAACACAAGTCGAAAAAGGTTGGAAACCACTGCTATATGGCATGAAGTTAGGTTTTATCAACCGATGTTTCGTGTATTAAATATTACTGGGTATATTAAGTTGCTGAAATGCTACGAATGCTATTTTCTCTTTCCTTCCGAGAACATTTTTGTAAATTTGTCAAAATTATTTTAATTGTCCCATAAAAGGCATTATTGCAAAGACGAGAGCACATAAAATAAAAAATAAATGTAATATTCGACGTAATACTTTTTATAAAGTCTAAAAAAAAACTTCGAATTTGAAGGTGCTCTCAGCGCACGGCGTTAAACAAATAAGTGAAGTTAACGCATCAAATCTGTAACTTAATTAATTACTGATACGTTCAGCTTTTAAAAAAGACTCTGCTTGACCAATAGTACTGCATTCACTTCATACTTCTTTCAACTGCTTAAATTTTGAAACTCAATTCGAATACGATCTCATAGAGAACAATTTCGCTCGAACTACCTTAAGAGCCTACCTACGCTGAACGTTCGTCACATAGGGATTTCCAGCACATCGACACTCAAAACTCACTTAGCTCCCTCAAACTAATAACACTTCGGAAGATTTTACGGCGCGGCGGGCCCATCTGAAAGACACAATAGCCAGCAACTCCTGGGAGAAGTGTCGAGAAACTAGGCTAATGCTTACTACGACACCGCCTACTTCCTCTTCCCGAGGTTTCCCACAAGAAATGATGACTCCCGAAATGCCGGCACGCTTCTCATCGATAGACGTCCATGCCCTCCCATCCTATGGGACAGGACTTAAATTAAGCCTCCCGCACTACCGTTGGGAAACGTTCGCCAGAGCATTGCTACGGTTCACACGCATAAGTTCGATGCGAAGTGTCTTGAGAATCACATTATGTGCAGCGCATACTTGCCAAACTGACGCTGGGCAACGAGTAAAGAGCGTTTTCGTCGCGATCGGGGTATCATAACGACCTCACACCTAAGTAATCACAAGGTCGTAGACATATATATAACCGCTGGCAAGGGAGACATAGGGAGAAGAACGTCGAAAGAAAATAACAATAGACCATCTCAAGGCGGCTTTACACATGGCAGTCACTTCGATAGCCATCGCCCCATATGTCACCAGCCGGCAGTACTTCAATCTGTAAGCACGGACTCCAATGGCAGTATGGATGTTGAGTAGTAGATGATAGGAGTAGTTACCATTTCACCGTCGACTACGGTTCCAAATTCTAGAAAAATATCCATTTTGCTAACAAAACTTTATACTTTTCCACACTTTATGAATAAATTGTGAAAAAATACAATTTTTATCGTTAAAATATATATCTTTCACTTCCAAAAAGTCTACCCTGAAACAATCAAATTTATTCTAGAAAGATTGATTAGCTTCTATTTTGGTCACAAGTAGCACTTCGGTTCTTCGATAAAATCGAATCGCATCTATCCTGAAATCTTGATTACATAACTGCGAGAAGATATTTCAAATGTAAACAACAAATAAATATGCCAGTGGAGGACTCAAAGGTGACTTCGATATAAAACGTTTTTACGGCGTCAGAGGTTACTTGAGACTCGTGACTGTTCTTGTAGCGAATGAAAAGAAATAAAATAATTTCCATTCTTAATACCTTTTATTTATATGTACACTTTATGTATATGTACAATATACATTTAATTAAATTTTCACAAATTCATAAAATCCACTACTGCCTGAGGAACTCGTAAAGTGCGATGAACAAACGCATGTTGCCGTATTTGGCAATTTTAGAAATTGCCATGTTCACTGTTTACATTCGTCATTCATAAATTGGGAAAAAACGGAATTAATGTGAAAGCAGGACGATGCCCTACAAGTTGCGATACACACCGAGATATCGCTACCCTCGGCACTTCAATAGAAGTCAACTTCCATGCGTGAAGCCGCGCTACAACAACGGTACTGGTAAAACATCGATCTTTGACCATCGATAGGTCAATGATATTCATAAGATGAATGTTAAATCTGCATGGCCATAAGGCGGCCATATCTGTATGGGCGGACGCACTCAAAATATAATCGTAATTCGATCACCTTTTCGTTCCATTTATAGTTTATTGGAAAAAAACAACAAATAATCTGAGCATTTATTGCAGAGCAAAGCTTTTAGGTTTGTTTCCAAATGAATTTTACATTGGAAAAAAAACAAATAATCTGAGAATTTATTGCAGAGCGAAGGTTTTAGGTTTTTTTCCAAATGAATTGGACAATGTCATTTTTTTAAACTATGATTATTAAAATTCTAATTAAAAACGCGGCCGTTATTGGAATAAAAAATAGAAATGAAAAAACTTCAAGTCTAGAAATTCTCCTTAGATGAATTTAAAAAGATAAGTATTGACATACAAATTTCCTTACAGTTTATTTATTGTCTCACTTATCAATTGCTCTGCTTTTTAAAATAAACATTCAGAAGGCTTTTTAACAATCATTCAGGAATTGCTGAACTTTCATCATGTTTCGACCAAAAATCGTAGTAAGATTTGAAATTTACTGTCTCCTGTACACCAACTAAGGCTATCAACTGATACACGTTCAAACCTAATTTATTGAGCACCATAAACTTGACATTAAAATAAAACTTATACAGTAATTAATTATTAAACACGAAGTTATGTTTGGAGGAAACTGTTGAATCCAAAACCTATCAATGGCATGAAAACATAGGTGAAAAACATTAGTCGGCATAAACATTGACCATCGGATCCCAAACATCGATATTTTTAAACTGTCGAATAACGATTCTCAACCCTAATAGAAACCCCTTACAACTAGAACAGATAAATCAAGCAGGAAGATATCGCACGCCCCTACTAACGCGACAATGGGGACTAACGATATCGCGAATATGTCGCCCCAGTGAATCACACACTAAACACCCATTCTTTTTTAATTAAATAATAAAATTCTAACCACGTTTGCAACACTAGCCACACAATATATCTGCTTGAAAGCGAAATTAACATTCTTCGTGACTTTTCGCGAGCATACGGCCTGAGGCATCGTCTCCTCTTACCACAAGATAACCACGGCGCTGTGTTGCGGTGTAACTGATAATGGAATTCCAATTTATGCCGCAGCGCACCTATTACAAGGCATATATTCACGGTGCCACGGCACAGTCGGGCATGCGCGCCAGTGGGTTCATTCTTAAACGAACAAGCACGGAGTGTGGACCAAGCGCCAATAATTTCCAACTCGGTTAACTGTCGAATCAGCGCTTTCTTACACGCCGCCTGTAATTAAAGGTTACGTAATACGAACACAGGGAGGAAAGATGGGAAATGAGAACCCATAAAATTTATAATAAGGATCAAGAAGAGTAAGAGTAGGGATGTCGCATCAAGAGCTAATGCACCAGCTTAAATCGCGTGAAATGAACGACGGAGGCCAAGGAAATTAAACAAGATAATCGGCTTTGTTAAGGAAGAAACAGAACAAAAGAATTAAATTAATGTATCCCATTGCCTCCTATGCTCCACGCCAACTCGTTCAAAGCCGCTCTTGCAAAGGGATAACGAGAAATCAAAAAACACCATTAGAGCAAAAGCAAGACATTTGCGGAGACGTCAATACATATATATTGCTTTCACAGATTAGCCACGGCAACGAATAAAGATCCGAGGTCCTCTCATCATTGGATGATTTTGATAACAATCACCGGTGTTCACAAGTCTAGGGATCACCGTTAAGACTAAAAGTTGCGCATTTTGGATGGCAATACCGTTAAAAGCTCAGTAACGTGTCGTCCATTGATTGCCCGTTCATCATCAGCAGTCATCAATCCGAATATTGGTTTGCAGCAGCTCTCCATTCTGCTCTCCTTCCAGCCGAACTCTTTGATCCTACATGATTTTTCACTTAAGACGTCTTTCATAATTTTTCTGATATGTACAATTCTTGTTCTTTCCCTGCAATTCTCCCCATTCATTTCTCCAACCATTATCATTTCAAATAGACTGTTGTGTCACAAAATGAGTCCAATACGTTTGTCCCTTCTTAGAATTTCCATCATATGCACTTCTTTTCTCTCCGTAGGACTTCTTCGTTGGTGATTCTCGCCGTGTATTTTATCTTCATCATTCTTAGAAGACACCACATCTTCATTGCCTACAGTCTCTTTTGCTCCAATTATCTTTTGTAATAAATGCTGCATTACTTCCAAGCCTGAGTTACTAATAATAGTTGTTGATAGTTCACTACGACCTAAAAATACGTAAATATACACTGTGCACGGTAATAAACATGAAAGATTAGGTGTTTTCACGGCGAACGAAGCTAAGGGGCCATTAGTGTATTACGTAAAACGTTTTGGGGAGGGAGGGGGTTGGGCTTTTCTTACGTTGTCTTACGTAGGGAGTGAGGGGGTCTGAGACAGTCTTACGTAAGATATATTCAACTATTTATTTCGACATAAAGTACAAATTTCTGCATTGTCTTGCAATTGCAATGTGTGAGGGGTACCTTTATACTTTCAAACCCCAATTATTACATTATGTTACATATTTTCTTTGCTTTTTCACATATATATATATATATAGTCAATCGATGAAAAATCACTCGTGGTGAAAATAAAAATCAACTGAGGTGTCACAGGCGTGACAAGCAAAAAAAAGATATAGGCACACAAAAAATAGATAACTCACACGTTTTTTTTATATTTCGACAGCTAGACTGTCATCTTCCGAAGTCTTTAGAGTAATGGATGAAGGGAAGGGTTAGGAAAGGAGAAAGGAAGGGAGGGGCAGGCGGGGAGGGGAATGGAGGATATATATATGAAAAAGCAAAGAAAAAAATAAATAAATAAATATTTTTATATATAATTTGAGTGTTTTGTTCACAATACATTTGTCTTCTGTTATTCTCTTCATTCTTGCTTTGCAAATTTCCCATCTTCTTTCTTCTTATCCAGGGCACCGGTTCCGCAGGCCGTCTTCTTCTATCAGGGTTCCGGGTTCGCAGGCTGTCTTCTTCCTTCTTGTGCGACGTTTTTCATTTACAGGTGAATAGAAACCTGTGGGTAGCTTGGCTTACTTTGCCGAGCTATTTCTGAAAAGAGAAAATATTATATTTTATCTACTAGGAAATCTGTTACATATTTCCTAATATCTTCTCCATCCTTAAGGAGGGCGTGTCCGACGGTGCTTAGGTTGTTGATTTGTCCTATTTTTTCCACTAAGCTTTTTCTTCCTGGCTCGTAAAGTCTACAGTGTAGTATTCTGTGTTCCGGGTTATCGGTATTTTGTCCACAACCGCATTCTCCTGAGTCTGTCTTCCGGATTCGGTGCAAGTAGGATTTAAATCTCCCATGTCTGGTCAGCATTTCACTTAAACTTTTGTTTATCTGAAGTTCATAACCAATTCTGGTTTTTATATCCGGGAAAAAGTCCTTGGTAGTTTTTCCTTTACTTGTCACATTCCATTGGTTTTGTCATTCGGTGATGATTCTATTAACGATGGTTTCCTTATTTTTCCGTAGGTCCTCAATGGTTCAATATTTATGTCCAGGAATTTCCCGGATCCCGTTCTTCTAAGGTCGGACTTCATCCTTCTTTCCAGAATGGTGTCAGTTATGGGTGGAATTCCAGTTAGTACATTAAGGGCTTCGTTACTAATTGTGCTATAACTTCTGGAGATCGCTAGAAGGCAGCATCTTTGCATCCCATTCAGTTTTCTGTGGATTGTGCTCTGCATGATCCTGTCTCCCCTTATTTCTATTCCGTAGCTTACGATTGGTATTTCGACTGTCTTATAGATTATTTCTAGATTCTTAGCCTTGATGGCGTAGGTGTTTTTACAATGTCTTAGAAGGTTGTTACGTAAGATATGTCACTTCTGAATTCGCATTTTTATCACTTTTTAAAATTATTTTCGTAGAAAAAATCTTACTTTTTAGGATCACCGCCGCGGCGATACGCCTGAATGTATGCTAAAATATAGAAAAACGTACAACCAATTCGTTGCGTTCATTAGGTTGGAGATGTCGCATTTTCAAAGATCAAATGTTTTGCGAGTTGTGCGTTCAGCGAATCGCGAAATATCAAAAACCTTTATCGATATCCGTGATGAGCTCCTTTTTTGCGCATTTTGACATAGAATCCCCCATAGTTTACTATCTATGTCCATGGTTTCCAAATTTCCTGATATCTTACGTAAGATTGGGAGGGGAGGGTTTGTGAAATCTTGAGTTGTCTTACATGCGGGGGAGGGTTAAAAAGTGGTAAAAATTGCCTTACGTAATACTTGAATAGCCCCCTAACGATGTTTCCTAGGGTGTCCAACCAGGACAGGAAAACGGCAGCTCCCAACGTTTCGAAGGTTAGCTCTGACATGGCCATCAGCCCTGATAGCAGAGGTATCCAAATACTCAGCCGGACTACCTTTTCAACATGACGGCTGATTTCCATTCTGCAAAGGCCATAAGATAAACCATTCATCGTAAAGCCGTACTTCAAAACTTCACATAATACAAAAATTCATGAACTATTTATTTCCCATAAACGATGGATTCAGAGTTACATATTTTGAGCGATAAGCTTTTCTAATTCCGCTTCCGTAAGGTAAACGTAATGTAGTCCTTGGACAACCGAACCGTTGTGGAGGAATCCAGAATTCATGACTCAGAATCATGTGTCATTTACTACTAGACAGCAGTCGCTTTGCTTAAATTATCTATGTTAGCTTAAGTGAGCCGCAGCGACGAGGCAACCGGGATAAGTTGGGAGAACACATAGTTCAGGACCGTAACCACGATAAAACGATGTACCAAAAAAATCAGTAGCTTCAGAACGCATGTTGGCATGACCATAAGTAACTTTTAAAATGGGAGAACAAAATTGAGCATGCGTTACATGAAGCTTTAATAAATATTTAATTGGAACTTTTTTGGCTTACAATCATTGAATTCTATCAATCGCCTCAAAATTAAGTGACGTTAGAATTCAAACAGTCGCAAGAACCCAACAGGCTGCAAAAGATAAAACGTGGACCGATTACCTTGACAAGTGTAACGACACGATTGCCAAAAGCAATGGATATTATGTGTGTCCTACGACGAGTGCTTTGCAGCGGAGACAATGATTCCTCGCGCAGCTCTATGACTTCTTTTCCTGGAATTGGTACATTGTCTCTTTGACATGAAATACGGCGCAGCAGAAACAATGGTGAGTGGAGAAAAACTATAATTTCAATTTCCAGGGCTTTCCTCCGAATAACTAAGTAGTTAATGTCCACTCCACGTCTTTACTGGGACGTCTTTTAGAAACCTTCTTTCACCAACACACCTTTCGCATTAGATTACTCCATAATTTAAGAATGCACTGTGACGATACGCAAGTTCCTCCAATAAAGCAGGACTTTGTAACTGCACGTGCGGACTGAGAAAAAGCTAACTTTTTCGGATAAATAAACAAATAAGGCCTAACAATTAATCCAAGACGTAATTAATGTTCAAGAACTAATATGCTAACACAAATTAATTCGCTCAAACAAAAACTCTTCTGTTTCAACTTATTCCAGAGAAGCAAGCAGCTAGGATACAATGCTTAAAGGAATGTTGATACACTGATCCAGAGCAATATACGAATGTTTCTAAGTGCTAATAATGTGAACCTTCATATTTAAGTCAAATATTTACGGAAAAATAAAATGTATTCCCTGAAAGCTGAAAATAAGTGACAAAGTAAGGAAAAAAATGAGAGGATGATTATAAATATCTCCACTTGAATAAGTCAATTTCAAACCGCACATCAGTGTAGAAATAAACTGCAGAGATTAGTGATTCATTGAACATCAAACTTCCAGAAACCTGTTATAGCACTGAAAATAGCCATTTGTGCATTTTCAATTTTAAACTGCATTTTCAACAATGAGGATGAGCAATCATTCATTTCTCTGAATCCACTATCACAAAGCTAATATTCACACAGAGAGAAGATTGAAGCCATAGCTATTATAGTGTCATATAGCTATTATAGTTCCTCTGCCCAGACATATAATCTGCCAGCCAAGAACTTCAGATTAGTATAAACATCTATTGAGAAAATTTTGAAATAATCTCACCTTGTAATATTCCACTGAAAGTTTTATTTCTTCCGACCCAGGTTTTCAACTATTACACAGTCTTTATCAAGGTAAGCTCCCAATTTTCCAAGCACCTGATAGAAGAAGACCAGCAAAGTGGCTTCATTCCAAAAGTCTTTCACACTATTGTAACCTTGATAAGGACTAACCGATCGGAACTTATGGTCGAAACCCTAGGTCGGAAGAAATAAAACTTTCTGTGGAATATTACAAAGTGAAATTATTTCCAAATTATCATATTGTGGTTCTATCAAGTTAATGCAGAGAATTTGATACGTATCTATCGAGAGTTTCATGAGGAAAGTTATCTTCAGATCAATATTGATAATGAGCTTACCAGGGAAAATTTTGGTTTACCAAGTAACTCCTCACAATTTTTTGACTGAATAGTCTTCACTAGTTTCAAATACCTTTTTCACTTTAAAACATGTATACAAACATTAATGAGCACACGTAAGCAAATTCATGTCATGAAATCCAATTTTCAAAACTAGCATCAAACACACAGGTAGAAATATACACCGACCAATGTAAATTGTTCATGCTCATACTAAGGTAGCCTGAGTTGATGTGTGACATATACAAGTAAAAATAAGACAAATGCTGACTATTATATTTCAATAAAATTACAGTTATAGCTCACACAAAATTTCCTGGGACAAACCTGCTCGGCAAGTTGGGGAGGGGGTGAAGGGAAAGGATTGGAGGGGTAGAGAGGGAGGCAACATGAGAGAGTGAGTCAGGGGAACCAAATTACTTCACCAAAAAGGCTCGAGCCACAAACCCACAATGCAAAAGGTAAAACCACCCAAAATTATGACTATACTAGGGACCCCATCTTGAGGTATCATTGTGAGGTGAGTAGAAGAAATGGGGCAGAAGGTATTGAGGTGTCATCCCACATCTCAAAGTGCTTGCGTTGGCAGAAATTAGTAAGGTTTTCTGACCCTCCACATTAAACAATCTTTCTCCTCTGTTTTAAATCATTTTGAAAGTTCTGTAGCCCATACTGCAAAATCATCGTCTATGCAGCACCAGGAACTTTTGTGAGAGCTTTAATAGGGTTCCTAGGCATTAAATATTATTCAAGCATGCAAATCAGGCGGTAGCATGTGTAATGGAAGATCTTGGTAGCCTTTTTCCCAAAATCGAAGAAGTATCATTCAGCAGCGTTGGATGGCGCTAGCAGTTATTAAGTAGTTTTCGATTAAAAATACTGAATATCCATACTTTGTTTGCACATCTTTTTCATTTATTTGTGCATAGTTAAAAGTATTTTATGATAATCTTTTATTCTCCACTCTCATACTTGTTATGTTAAGAGTTTAGCTTATATACAGGACCTACCACATTATTTGATTATTTTAAAATTTCATGTGTAATGACTTCACTGTCTCCTGGGATTTCTTCTTTGATATACTAAGTTTTTACTCTAGCTTCCAATGCTAGTTGCTCAACCCTAAACATAACGTCTTATTAATGCCTTAAATCTATCATTTATACCTAGTCAACAAACTAGTCGAGTATTAGTGGCGCCAGCCGACGTTGCTGAACGGTATTTCTTAAAACCTTGAGAACAGACTACAACGATTTTAACACGTTCTTTCCTCCGCCTGATGCAAACAGAAGCAAGGTTTTAGACTACAGCAGCTGAATCAATGAAATGTTTTAAGATTTATAATGAATTTAACCACTGACATGAACAGGAAAAGTGTTGTTGTGACATAACAGGTCCTTGCTTTTGATTCTGAATTGGACATTTTCTGAAGTAAAGGAGGATATTACATTCACCTAATACAACATTTTTAACATTTAAAGTGTTTCTGTACATGTTGCTTTAAATATGAAACTTAAAACATAAGAATTAGGCCCTAGAAGTTAAGAATTTCAGAAAAAGAATCTTTCAGAAACTACATTTTCGGTTAACGTACATACATTGGTGTGGCCACTAGATTTCTATCTTCAAATCCAAAGAATTTTCCAGCTTTCCAGGAAGAAAATCATGTAAGGAATTTAGGTGGCTATAATGTATTGCAAGGTCGCTTATTGGTCCATAAAATAGCTATCTAGCCTTTAAAATACTTCCACCATGCCATGGACTATGTCATTCCATGGCATTCTATGTCATTCAACAGAAAGCCTAATACAGGAAGTTCTGTTTCTGTACATCTCTACATCAGTAAATTGAAAGCATTGTTCATAATACCAATCACTTGGCAGCTATGATAGTTGTAGTGCCTCTATAAGGATAATTTTACAAAGAAATATTACCAAACATGTAGCTGCGACACTTTGATGCAAGCATTAGGAAAAGTAAAGAAAATAAGGTTGCAATAGGAAATGCATTGGTTCCAAGCACGAGTGATTACATAACAAGTAAATAAAATGGTCGATGATGCCAGAAAGCAGTGAAACGCGTCATACATTAAAAATTTTGTAGAAAAGTACTAAGTTTGTCTGTAATCATGAGCATCTATATAATTAACTTCTACGATGTGAAGCCTGCCATGGTCAAGTTTAAATAAAATGGTCTTTAACATATAACTCATAATATTTTTAAGTTTCTGCATGGGAACGCCATCATAAAGTTGCCCATAAAAAGGCACAGGACACAGAAGGATAGGAATAGGATACTATAGGAAAATTGCCTTCTCAACAAAACGGCTATTTTTTGGAACTAGTGCTACAGTTGCATATAGTTCGAGCAATGTCTATACTTATTAGTCCCATGGTCTTCTTTTACACTGTACTTATTGGTTCAATCTTCTATCAAAAATTCCAAATTCATGAAGCTAGCATAATAGGCAGACATTTGCTAGCTATGAATATATAGGTCTACCACATTAACAGGGCAATAATCTGATATTTTTAAAAATGTACACAACTTTAATGTGGGAATACACAATGATAATGATATGAATAGAATAATAGCCGCTGGTTTTCCCAGTTAACAATGCAAAAATTCTTACATGGTGCTTTGAGCAAACAAAACATTTTTGGATGTGCTTCCTCTGGAATAATTCTGCCATTGTTCTGAGTATTTTGGAGCAAGAGAAACGCCAAAATCAAGAGGTGACAATGGGGTGGAAATTTGAGACTGGCATACAATAAATGAGAAAGTGATGGCATTCCTACTTACTTAGGTAACAATATCATGCCTAAGATCCGTGAGTGCCACAAGAAACATATGTACATTGAATTCAGGGAGAGCAAAAACATGACTATCATATCTTGAGAAGGGAGGATAGTGATCACGGTTAAAACAGAACACCATCCCACCCATTACCAAAACAAAAAAATTCTACATGGAGAGGCATGCCTGCAGAGGGTACCACCACCAGAAGGGTATTTGGGTGGGTCACAGAAACGAAAATTCGAGACTTTATACCACAAGTCACAGGAGAAAAATGTTTGCTTCATTTGACAAAAAAACCAGTTGATTCTCCCATATATAAGTTGGCATTTATCTCCTTCTCTCATTGTTAGTGAAAAATGACCTATCAACCAATATTAAGTTGATGTATGGTCCAAGGGTTGTCCAAAGCAAATCTAGAGATGATTATATTTTTTATGTATCATATGGAAAAACATAGGTCCAAGGTATCGGCAATTCTTAATGCAAAATGCAAATTTAGAACACATCATGTTGTTCTCAGAGGCCTATGCATAAATAAGACTGATATATGATTTTAATTGGCTGTACGCTGATATACCGATCCTGAAAAAGTCACCTCACTTAGTTTGAAGATAGGTTTTCATCCACATTCAAAATCAAGAAATTTCTTGACTCATACTTGAATATGAAAGATTGATTTTAAATTTAGGACTGTTACAAAGAAGCAATCACAACAACAATAGGAAAATGATGTTTGTGAGAAATACTACATATACTGACCACTAATTTATTTCTAAATGCATAAATATTTTCCCTCTCCTATTAAATTCCAGGAAACTAGAAAGGTCAACCATACAACAGAAAATAGTACAGACTGCTTGATAAATCCCTCTTTGAACTGAAAGTGAAATCTGAGTGACACTAGAAGTGAAAAAAAATAACAATTTCATAAAATGAACTACAGCAAAAACTTCATTGAGGCAAATTTTTTATGGTTCATACAAAACTAAAAGTGCCTTGAAATTTTACGCAGAGCCAGCAAAGTTACTTAAAATCAAAATAATTTCTCTCTTCCTGAAGCACTTTGGCTGATCAAAGTTCGGCCGTACTGCACAGCACACTTTCTATTTCTGGTGACATGAATGTATTCATTTTGGATTAGTATTTAAGCATCTATTGAATACATATTGTTCACCCTTGATTTCATATATATTCAGCAGGGTGTTCCAAAGACAAATGTCGAACATGTTTTGAGAGTTTAGCAAATACATCAGCAATTTTCAAATGAGGTGAATAAGTTTTTCTTAACCAAATACTATATTAAATCTTTGTATCTGATTCATTTTCCATAACATATTTAATACAGAATTAGCAGTATCCAATCTGCTCATGATACATATTGAATATTTTATGTAATCCTCTCAAAAAACGTGTTGAATGCATAATGTTTGGCGTGGGGTATCGCTGTTAACTATTTTCCCTGAGAAAATAAATAGTGACAGACAGTGCATCAGAATCGTGCCACGAGCATGAGAGAACTGTGAAAATGGCGTGCCAAAAATGTGACAAAAGCATTAATTGGAACTCACAGATAGAGAGAGAAACAGTGTGGCAGGATATTGAGAGGACACCATGAACACAGTGTGGGGACACCGTGAGCACAGTTTGAGGATAATTTTCACATAGCATGAGAACACAGTTCACACTGCGCGAGGACATCCTGCACACACTCTCCTCACACCAGGGGCAGCTCCAGACCAGAGGTTCAGGGGGGGGGCACCAGCGGCTCTTGGGGTATGGAATACCCCCCCCCCCCCCGGAAAAGGGGGGTATTCCCCCCCATTCTCGTCCCGGAAATTCGTAACAAACTATGTGCAAAATAGTTTTTTGGGGGGGACAATTGCCCCCCCCCCCCCCCTTGGGGCCGCCAATGCCTCACACTGTGCGTAAGGTGTCCCCACACTGTGTGAAATGTGTCCTCACACTGTTTTTCATGCTCTCTGCACACTACCCAATTTATGCTTTTGTTACACAAGTCACACTCTCATCACATTTTAAGTACACTGTTCTCACAGTTCTCTCATGCTCTTGGTGTAAAAACTATCAGTCTTTCACAGATTATTTTCACCAGGGTAAATTAGTAACACCATGGTGCAATCAAAGTCCTAAACCAAACAGAAATGCACGTATTAAATGAACAAAAGTGCTTTGATAATAAACTTTGAAATTAACTATCTGAAATATGTCCCGACCAATTTGCTCGGGGAAATAAACAACTTTTAAAATACACAAGGGATTTGATAGTTACTATAAATATGCTTTTTTCTCATATTTCTAGTCCTATGATCGCAGTGTGTATAATTAGCCAAAAAGGTGGGAGTACAAAATTCAAATACCAGTGGTCACTTCATTTTTTTCCAGATTTAATTTAAGATGGATGCTGAAAGTGAACTAACAGTTCCACAAACTGTCACCTCAGTTTGAATATTGAACTTCTACATGTACATATACTTATTTTTAGATATGCAAGTATACCTCTTTCTGACCACTAAACAGTTTTTGACAGATGTAGACTATTACTTTCAGTTGGCCTCTGTACAAACTTTTTTTCAAGAGGTCATGTTTTTATAGACTAAACTGCAAGATGAATATATACCTGCCATCAAATGTTGGACATGAAAGTTCAAATATTTCACAATTCGCCACTGATCGCACTTGGGGAAAGATGAGAAATACCTTGCACCTAAAAGTAAAAATCTCCTCAACATTAGAACTCTAGACCAAAGGAACTACTCAAAATCAGGCACTAAATACTATCTCAAAGTACTTCAAGCTCTGTCCGATACCATTAACAGAACTCAAGAGCAAGATGCACCAAATAAAATCTGCCAACAACTCTCAAAAGCAGCTATTAACCAGATGGATTCACCCTGAATTCAAGGGAAAATTTTATGCTATGAGATAAAGATCTTCCCCAAGAATTAGGCATAAAATCAATATAACACTAAGCCCACATTCACTATTGTACAACTGAGTAGTCTGAATGATTTCCTGTTGTAATATCTTTGTAGCTAATGTTTTGATCAGTTTGAACGAAAGTTAAAACACACCGATAAAAACTGTTTTCACTTTGATGGTTCATCGGTAGATATACTTAAAACAAAACCACTTGATGCCGAAGCAAAAAGCAAGGATCCATTCATCTTGTGGAACTAAAGAGGCCTGTGAGTTAAAACTAGATGATCAGATGGACACAATACGAGGTGCATTTCTATCAAAATAATGGTAAATATTCACCTAAACCTCTATTAAAAATTTGTTAACGGTAGAAGTCACCGGACTTCGACGAACATTGATACAGTTGTGCCACTTATGCAAAGTAACCTATATTTAATAAGGGCCAAATACAGAAAAAATAGCGGTTCCACAGGTATGCCAAAACAAATAAACACTGGCGAAACTAATGCGTCATTTGTGAGGCCACAACGAATGCGATAGGAAATCCAAGTTAGAATAAGTTAGACAACTATTTATAACTTAATTACCTGATATAATGCCATCCATCTGCTGCAAAGCAGCTTCCAGCATTCTGCTAGCTTCTGCATGAGGACTTAAGGCTGGGTTGGTGCCGGATTGTCTTCCATCAGGTTGCTCTTCAATATTTGGCTCTGATTTTCCCATTTTGCTATTAATTCATAAGCAGCGCGTGTAAGAAAACCTATCTAGCATGAAAACTTATGACGCCTCAATTAAAAGTTTCCAACTCCTAGGAAAAAAGAAAGGCAATGTATCATACGTGACAAGGAAAAAGGTGGGTGGCGAACACCTATGAAATAGGTAAATTTGCAAATATAGAGCAATTAAAGGGCACGATTTCCAAGTAAAAAGATAATGATTTTAAGTTCTGAGAAAAAAATGACGCAAATGAAGCTTACCTTGAAAGTCGTAAACTCGATGTCACTGTTGCACTAAATCAAAACATGGAACACCTTAGATATGCAGGTAAAACTTGTCGAAAATAGAGTTGTCATTCACCGCTATCAAAAATACTACTTTAATGCTGTATATAAAACGGATAAATTGTTGGTACAAAACTTTCCACGAGTTTGGGTAGGTATAAAAGTATAAAATAGGCACTTAGGTTCAATCGCACACGTTACGCTCACATTACTTTTGTCAACAGATGCGAACAGATGGCTGTTGCTTTTTATTTTTTTCACAGAGGGCGTAAGCAAAGGTAAACAACTAAACCACTAAACAAGTGGGATTATACTTGCCTAATTGTTGGCAAAGTATGAAAATATAAAATATTGACGTACATTTATACCCACATTTTATAAAATTTCCAACGATATTCTATGAATATTATTATTTTCAAGTTGTCCTCTTCATTATCTCACTTCATTTATAACTTGTTGCTTTCACCGCGCCCATTTTGAATATAGCTAATTTTCTGAACGAGGTGGTTTCCGAGTATATATTTTCGCAGCAGTTGATTGTATTCCACAATGGCAAATTCATAATTGTGTAAATTTTAAATACTTGCCGTCTAATTATTTTTGCATTAGTCGGAATAGCTTAGATTTATTTAAACGCTGTGAGGTATAACATTTTATGTTATTTTAATGTTCAAATTGCTTAAGTCGCTTAAGCCATGGTATTACCACAGAATAGAAACCATGATCGGACCTTCCGTAGGTCTATATTCTGTGGTATTACTAATGTTACTGTATTAGTAATACCTATGGCTAAAGCAACTTCGATTCGTGTCCTTTGAGTGTGTTTTATTTGCGACTTAGGGAACATTATTAGAAAGTAATGTTATTTTTATATTCAAAAATATTATTTCGGTGTTCAAGTAATGTTCAAAGAGTGTTCATCGGCAAATAAATCCTCTTATATGTGTTCATTTAATGCTCTTTTTATGTTCATTTTAAATCTGTTAATGTTCATATTTTATGTCTGATTTTTTTCATTTATAAACTCATTACTCAAAAATATTATAAAATACTCTTTGAATAGTATTAAACTATACTAATAATAAAATATAAAAAATTCGAGCGCAGTGACTTATCAAATATATTTAACTGCAATATGCTGCCATTATAATTTTCCATACCAAGCAGCCCTCATCGATTATCGCTATATATACTTTTGCATTGAAATAGCAGAAAATTTTACTTACTTACTTACTCCATTGAAAACCTATATGGTCCTTGGCCTCGCCAACCACTCGCCTCCATGCCCTTCTGTCTTCTGCTGTGTCGAGTTAAGCTCCAATTTTTTTCAAGTCCTTCTTCACTTTGTGGCTCCAGCACATTCTTGGTCTCACCTGGTGCCTTTTGGTTTTCCTTTCCATATCATTTTTACCATTGTGTTGTCACTTCTTCTGTGGACATGCCCTAGCTATCTAAGTTGTCTGCTTAAGCATTCTGCATAAGAATTCTGACTATACCCACAATATCTGGTCCTTTGTACAGTTCCCTCAACTCTTTGTTTTTCCTTATTCTCCATGTCTCTCCCTCTTTAATGGGACCGAATATTCGTCTCAACACTTTATTTTCAATCATTATCAGTTCTTTTTGTGATCTCTTTGTAAGCGACCATATTTCGGAACCATACAGTAGTGACGATTGTTTTATAGATACGAATTTTTGTATTTTGTGATAGAAGTTTGCTCTTCAAAAGTTTTACTAGGCTCCAGTAGGTTCTCTCAGCTGCTGCAAGCAGGGGCGGATCCAGGATTTTTCTTTGGGGGGGGGGGGGGCACAAGGGTCTGATGGGCAAACGGTCTTCTCATATTTGGGATTAAAAAACAACATACAACAATTAATGTACGAAATATACTTTTTATATTTTAATATAGAGATTACTAATATGAAAATATTAATTCGTTACATATATAATAACGGCAGTTTTCTAACCTGCTGAAGAGTTCCAGTACTTCATTAATGTTCATTTTTGACACAATGTCTCCCTTCCCACTTGGGCGATGTTTTTTTTTCGAGCGCTGACTAGCGAATGACCAATGACCGGCAAATCTGTCTTCTTGACTTGTGCTAAAGGCTAAAATGAATGAGGCTCCGTAATACACAAAACAAAACGAACGTAATTATAACGGGACCGTATTAAAATATTGTCCATTATTTAAGCGTCTGGGGGGGGGGCACATGCCCCCGTGCACCCCCCCTAAATCCACCTATGGCTGCAAGTCGGGTGAGAATTTTGGTCTCATGTTTGTTGTTGCTTGTTATTGTTACCCCTAAGTACTTGAACTGATTTGTTTTTTTGAACTTATAATTGAGTATTTCTAAATATTCATCTTCCTCTTCATATCTGCTTATTTTCATGTAGTTGCTTTTGCCTTCATTTACTTGTAGGCCCACTTTCTTGGCTTCCATGAAAAGTATTGTAGTTAGTTCATTAAGCTCTTCTTTATTTTCGGCCACAATCACTACATCGTCTGCAGAGGCCAACAGATTAATTTTTCCTGGAATCCTGGCTCCTCCTGGACCATTTCTGGTCCTCTTTAGCACCTCTTCCAATGCTATGTTAAAGAGGAGGGGTGACAAGCCATCACCCTGTCTCACTCCTGTGCTTATTTCAAACGTAACAGTGTACTCTTTTCCAAACTTGACTTTTCCTTTAGGCTCACTCACAAACATTTTTATCAATCCAAAAACTTTTTCAGGAAATCCACATTTCTTCATTATTGTCCAAAGTTTTCCTCTATTTATCGAGTCATAGGCTTTGCTGAAGTCTATAAACATACGGAACAGATCCTTATTACATTCTCAATATTTTGAGGCCAGCTCTTTCAGAAAAAACATTTGGTCTGCCATTGATCTCTCTTTCCTAAATCCCACCTCGTGGTCTCTTATCATCTCCTCTGCTTGTTCCCTAAGTCTGTTTAGCACCAGTTTAGAAAGTATTTTATATGTTGTATTGATTAATGATATATGCCTCTGTATTTTTTACAATCTAATTTATCTCCTTTCTTATGCAACGGTACAATAACTGCTTCACACCATTCTCTGGGCATTTTTTCAGTTCTCCACACTTTTATTATTAATCTGTATAGGAACTAGATTACTTCCTCCTTTCTAGACTCTTCTTTCTAGACTCTCAAGACTCCTGCTGGTTCACTTGCTATCACTCCACTTTTGTCTTTGACTCTCATTACATTAGGTTTAAAACCTTTCTGAAAAAGCTCATTTTTCTATAAAAATTTGCGTGTGTAAAGTGGTGGTGGTAAAAAAATAAATAAAGTGGTGCAACCGTCAGGAGATGTCCACATCTGTTTATATATGTTTTTCCTTGGAAACTTTGTACTTACAACAAACAAATTTGATGAGCAAGCAAAGCTGAGCAGCCTAGTGCCATTGTCGTTAAATTCTTTGTACAGGCTCTCTCTTCCTGCTACCTTGCTCCAAATATCTTCTTTGCCTACTTTGGCATTAGCGTCTCCTAGCAATAAAAGTGTGTCATATCGTGGGATATCGGTCACTACTTCTTCAAGCTGTACATAAAACGTATCTTTGTCTTCATCCTTACTTTCCTCATTTGGAGTATAAAAACTTATCACAGATATATGATTAAATTTTCCTCGTAACCTAATATAACACATTCTCTCACTTAACGCTTTAAAACATATCACAGATTCTCATAAAACTTTTTTGACGGCAAAACCTATGCCTGCATAGTGTCTTCCGTCATCACATCCACTGTACTATATTTGGTATTTGTTGGAGTTTAGTCTACCACAAAACGGCCACTTAGTTTCTTGTAATGCTATTAGGTCTATATTATATGTTTCTAGTTATTTGCTAAGAATATCCATTTTCCCTGGTAAGGCCAGGGTCATCACATTCCAGGTTCCAAATCGCATGTCCTTTAGTCTAAGCTGGGGTCTTCTTTCAGATGTTCTGTCATTATCCGAGGCTTGGTGTTGACGTTTTGTATAATTTTTTTCCCATGCAAGGTAGTTATAGCCTTGTGCCCAACCCCCAACCTGGAGGACCAGGAGTTTTTGTTCAGTGTCGTCTTCTCCTAGGCCAATTCCTTTCACTACAGCGCAAAGATCTTGGCCTGCCCTCAGTGTTATGCCAGAGTGACCTTCTCCTAGCCTTTGATCCTCCCCTTACTCGTACAAGGCAGCACGGGGCAGTGCATATTTAATGGTGGAACTTACTCGCCATGACACTGCACCGTCATTGGGTTTATGTAGTGTTTAACGAGTATGACCACGCCACAGGTCATCCTCACCATACCCTTGTGATGCTGCCGCCTCGGTCCGGGGCTACTTTTCACATTCAATGCGGGTCACAAATTTAAGGGAGATGCTAGAAACGGAACCCATTTTTTAACTGGCCTAAATTTAAAGGACCACGTCTATTGACGTGGTCCCTTAATGGCGGATGGCGGGACCATGTCTATTGTCGTGGTCCCACCGTTCGGCATAGACGGGACCACGTCAATAGACATGCTCCGCTCTGAATGTGTTATTCGGGTTGCCCCTTATTCACAGCTGACCACCATATCTGATGGAATATCCCGCTATCCGCCACCTGCAACCCGCCCTATACCTGAGGCTCGGTTTCTCTTACGAGGGGGCAGAAAATTTTACTCTATATAAATAAGGAAAATTCCCAAAACATTTTATAAAGTCACAATCAAACATAATTTCCATAATGAACAATGCTGCTTATTTCAGAAAAAATATAATATTAGTACACATTTATATTCTATTTCAGATTTTCAAAAACAACGTAATAAATTGAATGTCAATATCGCTCAATAAAGACGCCATTATAATTACATTTTTTACCATTTCGATTGGACACATTACATATTGGACTTGTGGGTGCACTTTCATTGTATACACTGCTCTGTGACTTACTAGGGTAAAACATATAGCTAGTTGGAACGGAGGTAGGTTATGAGAACGAAAATAACCATAGTAGAAGGTTACTTATGGAAACGAAGTATGAGCGTATTTAGTATATTTGCCTTGACTTGAGCTTCTACACGTACTTCATTCATCACTACGGCTGCCATTGGGATAGCGACTCCGAAAAGTTACATATTTCAGAACTTCTATCCAGAATTATGCAATACGTAAATTTATGACGCTTTTTATGAGAGGAGGATGTTTTAATTGCGAGGGATTAGGCACCCACCGAACTTGTGTACTCCATCCCCTCCAATCCTTCATTCAAATGTCGCGCTCACTTCTTGCCATTTTCGAAAAGATATTCTCAATTGTTTTTACGACTGATGTGCGATGTGCGCAGGGAGGTGATAATTTAACTATTTTCCTTGTGATATATTGTTAAATGTGTGTCTGTGGTGTCCTATACCTGCATCGTCAGACAAATCCTTCTTTTTAACTATAGACACGATGAAATGTTAGAATTGTGATCGTATGTTACCAATTCATCTCCTGTGCAGTACCACGATCACTATCAATGGGGCAGATTTTTGGATATTTTTATAAAAGTGGCAGGACTTATGACATAAGTGAAATAGCTGTTGTTACAAATGAACGAGACTGCCAATTGGCTGTTGAAAAACTAATGAAGTATGCATTATCTTATATTATTACCCATTGCGTCTCGAGTGCCCCGATAACCAATATTTTCGGTTTCAGGGAATGCCGCTGTTCGTTTCCTGTTTTAGGAATGGATTGCGAATGGGTTCCTGACGGAAGAGTGAAGAATCCCGTGGCATTGCTTCAATTGGCGTCTGTGAGCGGCTTTTGTGTATTATTTCGGTTATCCCATTTGACGAATATACCTGAATCAGTTAAGGTGTGTATTGGGAACTTTTTGAAGGAACAATGTTACTTAAGGTATTGAGTCATGTACAGTTTTATGGGAAGTTGTTTTATTGTACATTATTGCGAAGCATCGATTGGTTGAAATTATTAATTCCACCCTTATGTTAAGGGGTAGGACAAGGTTGAGTTTTGTTGTCTTTGATTTGCTATATTTATGCTGAGGAATGGGAATAGCTAGATGTAGGAATAAAATAATTATAATACATAGCTTTATTGTTCTGCTGGTCGTCATAGGGGAAACATCTGATAAAGTGGTTTCTATTTGCCCATTCATCCAAATCAAAGAGACGGGGAGGAAAGTTTTTGAAATTTGGGTGGGCCATTTTCCTCATAAGTCAATGTTGATAAAAATTTGTTAGGTGTACTACAGTATGATGCTATTATAAATGTATTTTAAGGAAATGAAAATGACATTTTGCTAATCATAGGGAATTTTCACATTCCTTTGGCATCAGTAATTGTTGTGGGGTGATTATTGAGTATTTATGTTTATGATATGATGCCAACTAAGGGATATTAAAGTGACTTTTGTAGTCGCTTACAAAGTACAAAATTGCATGCTTTCCTTATCTATTTCAGAGAAAACAATAGGGGCACTTAATGAAGATAGCAAAATATCTTCTTAGATAGCTCAGATCTCAAAGTAGGTCACCTTGAATCAGCAACATCTCATTAGAACACACACCAGCTTTCTGCATTGACAGTTGTTTTCTTATTGCAAATATTAAATGAATCTTTGATACCCAGAGTTTGGTCTTTACTCAAGTATCCAGCTCTACCTGGGTACTCCACCTTTTTGGTATTTACTTGGGCATTATTGGGTTGGAGGTCCTTTCAATTGGTCAGAGGGTCATAAATGGTAAATGGGCACCCTTGGAATGTCCCCTTTAGACAATTAACATACACTTTTTTTTGGAAAGAATTGAAAATTCAATTAGAGATTGTTGGAATAAGTGAATATCAAACTAAGAAAAATGTTTCACCATGTTTCCACTCTGACACATTGGTGAAGTTTATATTTAGCCACGAAGTGCATATTTATTTCAGTGCTTTTAGAGGAGCACACCAGCCACCATACAATATTCACTTTTCTACTTTCTTGGGGCAGTTATGATCTCCTGCATTGCTCCTACAAGGAAGAAGTACTTTACATTAATGTAACCACCATTTTACCGACTTAACCTTTAATATACCAAAAATACACACTAGTAGTACGGAATGCACTAAAAAGGGTACGGCTCAAATTCGCGTACATATTTACTTTTTTTCCTGTTTGCGACCCCAAAAACAGGGTGTGGCCTATATTCGGAGAAATACGGTATTACTCATAGAGCATTGGTACCTAACATGTTCATTTGTAAACACTTATTACTCTAATTGACATCCGGTCGATAAAAAAATTCACCAAGTCCCACTTTTCTCACAGTCGAATTTTAAAATAGACACTTACTTAGGTGGCCTCAGGATATTTGGAGGAGGGAATGAACAGCAAATGTAGCATTTACTCAATGCGGGAATCATTGATACATTTTTCAATAATAGAAATGATGAGCTAAGCTTACCAATTATAGTAGTGTTTGATGACGTTGAAGCTAACAAAAATCAGGTATAAATTCTGATTTGCTGCCTGCATGGCGATCAAAATACTCTTGAAATGCTCTAATCTGACACAATGTACTGCGAATGCTTCCGAAAGGATCTGAGGGTTCCAAGAAAAGCTCTTACTCCAAAAGCTGGTTTGCGTCCCTTCCAACTAGTGGACAACATCTGGAAACCATTGAATGAAGCCCTTCCTCCCCTCACAGAGTCAAGTGACCCGAGCCATTGAACCTATACAGGGTTGTTACAGGTCAGGGAATTCAGGGAAAAGTCAGGGACTTTGAAATTGGTCAGGGAAATCAGGGAAAAGTCAGGGACATTGAAATGGGTCAGGGAAAAGTCAGGGAATCTCGTCCATGGAGTCAGGGAAAATGTATGCCATGTCACACGATTCAAAAGAACCGCCACGCTGTAGGCTGGCTGAGCTGGCCTGGGTCAGCCGGATGCCGAACTAGTCCATCTTTCCACCGTGCTGAGGAGCGTTACTAGCCATTGCGAGCATTTTTTTAAAAGCATTGGTGGCCAAGATATTAGAAAAGTCTCCACTTCAGTACAAGATTTGTAAGGCAATAACGTTTTGTGATCCGGAGTTGATAGTGAAATCTGAAGATGCAGCTCTTGCTTGCTTCCGGAACTGCCTCTCATTGCTGCAGCTAAGGCAGTGGTTCTCTGCTTTAGAGTTCGACTCGCTAGAAGCTGAGTTCAAGACTTGAATTAACAAACCTGCTGTCTCTGTGTGCTTGAAAGAATATGACCGAGATCACACCCGTCTTGATCACGTTTGGTGGCTGATTTTAATGTTGCAGAAGTGCTCTGGATTAATGGTAGAATTGATCCACATGATTTTAATATTGAGCCATGGAGATGCCTCTGTGGAGAGGGGATTTTCCATAAACAAAGAAGTTATTATCAAAAACCAACACCCACAGACACTGGTTGCGCAAAGGCAGGTGTACGATGCTGTGAATTTGGCCGGTGGAATTCTTAATGTGGAAATTGGTGACAAAATGATTTCAAAAGTGCGACATTCGTGTGCAGAGTATGAAGAGGGACGAAGAGAGTGAGTGTAAGAAGTCAAGGAAAAAATACAGAAGAGAAAATATGAAAGATTGATTAGGGAAAAAGTTAAAGAAATAAAAGCCAAGAAAACCAAACTTTTGCTAGAAAACCAATTGGAGTGCGACGCTATCGGCAAGAGGCTGAGAGCACTATGTGGCCGTGTATAGCATTTCTGTGATGATGTGGTAAGGTATGTTCTACATCCACATCCCTGAATGTAGACTTTTTATTTGATGTGTGAATATAAATTTGACACTATATTTATATTTTGACTTTTATTTGATTTTAATTAATTTTACAAGTTACTACTTTTTCTGTGTGTTCATTGTAAAGAAATACGTTTTAAAAAGAATTTAAACAAATATTTTTTTAAGAATTTAGTATTTAATTGACTCTTACCCTTCAAAAAATGTTATGCAATGATCGAAAGTAGAGTGTGATAAAGTCAGGGGAAATGAAGATTTTTGTCAGGGAAAAGTCTGAATTTGGATTCGGGAATCTTGTAACAACCTTGCTATAGCTAAGCATTATCCAGCATACCTCATGCAGTATTGCGTGCCATTGTCAACGGGGACCGGAGGGAGTGAGTTTTCCTAGGGCCAGAGAGAGTGCATATTGCACATTGACGAATGGCAGGCCATTTTATCTATAACATCGCATATTGTAATCGACATATCGTAATCCACCACAACCCTACACTCATTTAACCACTTGAGTTTTACTGTTAATATTTTCATAGTTCATAAAATCAGACATTGGGAGAAAATTATATTTTATTATCAATGTCTAATAAATATATAAAAAACATTTGGACTTATATGGACTTTATAGTTCTCTCTTCCATACAACTTGTTTGATTTAAACACACAACCATGCCCTGGGAGTAGAGATGGGCCATTCTGAAAATTAGCTCAGTAATTTTTGAAAATTACTGCAGTATTTTTCATAATTTACTGCGTCCCTTGAAAATTACTGTAATTTTCTAGATAATTCACCTATGTGTGAGATAATTTTTCATACAGATAAATTCCCAACATGTTCTTTTAAGCCAAGTTCACATTTCCTATGTGTTTAATAATAAATTGAGGCATGCAAAACTCATTTTTGGAATATTTTACTTAAATTATAACATTATAAGATTAAAGCTTTAGAATATTCTTCTTGAAAATTTCTCATACTTTGACAAAAGAAAGCCAGATTGCATATTGGTGTCGTAGTTCATTTTACAATTTTAAAAATTTCTAATAGATTGATATTGTATTAGGTATGGTTTAAACATGGTTATTCCCTTCGTATTGCCATTGGCTTTCTTATTTAACCATACATTTGCTGTTTAATACTTTAATAGAAAAAATACTGGAAAATTACTGTAATTTTCGAAAATTACCATAATTTACCATGGTAATTTACCCCAGATGAAAATTACAGTAATTTTCCCATCTCTACCTGGGAGGTGTCAATTTCCTACCCAGGCGGGATTCGAACCCACGGCCTTCAGTTTGGCAGGCGAGGACTTTACCCCACCACCACCAAGACCGGTTATGTCTGTGTGGGTTATGTGTTACTCGAAAGATTGTTTCTAACATTTTGAATGGTATATATTAATGCATCAATGAAGTGTAAATATATAATGTTAATATTTTTTTTATTATCATACAGTTATATTTCATTGGGTCTGCATACCCTCAGTATTTTAGTCATCTAATTTGGTACTAGTTAAGGCATTATAAAAAATGGTAAATGAGCCTTTTGCCTGTTAGACTTTATGCCAATGATTGGGGGTAATGTCAATACATGTTTAACGTTTGAGGCTTCACTTTGTGGAACAACGATATTGGAAATAAAACGTCGCTTTTTGTACATTCCACAGAAACTTTATTGATGGGCCACACACACTTTATTTCGACCATGGTTTCGACAAATAATTGTTATTATCAAGGTACAGATAATATCAGTCCATTCCTTAAATACTCTCAAGTAAGGGGGAGGGGGGGGGTTGAGGGGAGGGAAAGTGAGGAAGACAATGGGAGGGGGGGAGGGAGTCACGAGAGGTGAGTAATCCTTGATTGGACAGATGGGGAGTGGAAGGGGTGAGGAAAGGAAGGCGAACTCTCAGGCCAAGGACAGCAATGACATCGATACAAGTACAAGAAACAATACGTGGTACAACCGTTAAAAATTTAAAAGACGTGAATGACAATCAAATAAAATATTGTTTACCAAGTTAACATTACATATCTTCCTTGTTTTTGTTATTTCATATTGTTCTAGAAAATCAATTTTTTACCTTTGTTTTCAACATGTAAAATTTCAAACTCAAAACTACTGGTGTGATTACAGTCCAGTAAATGTTAGGCAAACATAGAAGATTGATCACCAGTTGTGAAGCATTTTGAATGTTCCTTACATCTAATAGAAAATTTCCTTCCTGTTTGGCCAATGTACCTAGCGTTACATTAATTGCAATTTAATGCGTATACACCGCTTTTGTCCACATTTTTAAAAGTATCTTTCACGTAAAACAAAATTTTTCCAACAGTCACGGGGTTATAAAAAGATGAATTAAAATTCTTCACCGGCATGGCTTTCAGTAACCTGTAAGTCAAATTTCCTAAAAACGGTAACTTGCATACCGTAATGGCTTATCAATAACATTAAAAGTTAATTTAGTTGTACACTTAATAGCTTTCTGTTTAAGCTTTTTGTCTAAAATTTTAAAGATAATACCCCTATCATAACCGTTTCTTTCTGAGATTTCAAAAATAATGTTTAGTTCTTTTAAATAAAAATCTTTATTCATAGGTACATTGACCAAACGGTAGATCATGGCATGGAAGGCTGACAGCTTATGAGCATGATGGTGACAAGGATCGTAAGGAATTATCACATCTGTAAATGTCGGTTTTCTGTAAATAGATAAAACATGATTATTCTCTGAAAGAGCTATTGTTAAATCTAAATAATGGGGAACATGCACAATTTTTTATAACCACTTATATCCGAAGGACACTATCTAAAATGGATGTAGCGAAAATTTCACAGATGGCAAGCGGTTTTTTACTGAGATATTAGTCTTTAAAAATAATTCTTTCTCGCCAGCTTGAAAACACTACGTCATCGGGGAATGGACGCGTCACGGAACGGTATCGCTAGAGATTGTTAACCTTCTGACGAGAAAGTAGGCGGATGTTATTGATATGGAGCAAGCATTTGGCGTAAATGATTGCATTTATTTCATATTTACTGATATTCACTAATCTTACTTGATCATTTCATTTGAGCAGAATGTATCTAAACGAGAAAAAACCGGGAAAGTTATATAAACCCTGCATCGTGCCTTGTTGCTCAAATACCTCAACTTCCACGCCGGAAAAGGTTTTTATTTACGTCCCGAAAGACTCGAAGAAGAGGAGAAAATGGTTGATAGCCTGCAGAAGAGACGGAAATTCTCTCTCTAAATTTTTGACGGCTTATTGCTGCGAAGATCATTTCAACGTAAGTGCCGGTCCCACGTATTGCAAACCTTATTTTTGTGAGGTAAAAAATGTTATAATTGAGCCAAATTATGTTATTGCCACGTAATATAAATTAGAAAGTAAAAAACTATCACATAAAAGGCACAATATTATTTACGAACGGAAAGTTATGACGTGATTTCAACAAAAGTATTATTATTTAAGTATTCTACCGCCTAAGGTACGTTTACATGGACCTTGCATACTTCCCTTTTTCAATTCATCCATATATATCCATAAGTAGAATGAAAGGGAATAAACCTTATATGAATTGAAAAGGGAAGTATATAAGCTGAATGTAAGCCTACCTTAATATATTTAATACAACTTACGTCTCTAAAGTCACAGGGAAAGTAAATTTCCAAGCTTTGAACGTTATTTATATTTTCGAGCAGTAACATTTATGGCTTTGAAAATCGTTAGATAACTCATGAAATACCTGTTATATCTCACTATCGGCGGTATCCTCACCAATTTCCTCCATAAAGTTAATTGAATCGTGTAAGTTATTTAGCATCTTAACAAAACTGTGCAACTGTGGAGCACTTCCAAGCCATAAACACAGTACGTCATCAACATAGCGATACCAATAAAAGATATTTTTTAACATAGGGTGATTCGAGTCAAACAATTTCTGTTCCAGGTGATCCATAAAAATATCTGCCAAAATAGGTGACTAGGAGGATCCCATTACGAGGTCATGGGTCCCTTCATAGAATTTATTATAAATAAAATAGTTTTGATTGACACACAAACTTAAGAGGTCTTTGAATTCAACCAGTTCTTTAGTGTGACCTCGGTTCCTAACCAAATTAATAGCTGTTGTAACCGCTTCAGAGGCAGGCACAGAAGTAAAGTAATTGGTAAAATCAAAAGATACTAGTTTGGCATTTTTTGGCGGTTTGACATCAGCAATTAATTTAGCTAATTCCAAAGAATTCTTTAGTCCTTATTTAGGTTAGAAACCTGAGTAATTCCTTAACATGGTATTTAATTTTGCGGCTAATTTATGACATGGTGCCGTGACAATCGACACAACTGGTCTGATCGGATGATCAATTTTGTGAGTCTTTACAAGGCCGTATAATCTAGGAGGCAAAGTATTCATATTAAGAAGCTCGTATTTGTCCTGCTTAGCAATAATTAAAGAACAGTTGTTTAAAGTTTATTTTAAAATTGTCTGGTATCTTGCTGTCAGGTCTTTAGCTAGGTTTCTAAATCTGTTATTAGCTAAAAAATTATTGCACTTGTTAACGTAGTCATTCTTGTTTAACACCACAATGCTATTACCTTGATCAGCTTTTGTGAAAACAATATTTTCCGCTACACTCAATGTCTTGATCTCGCATAGTAGTTGAAGCTGTGGGTCTCTGGTTCGATGATCTCTTCAGTGAGTTGCCATAAAGGAAGATATCACCTCCGCTGCATGGTGCCGACTCCCTTGTGACTGCTTGAAGAGGGCCAATTCACAATCCGCTGTCAGGTTGAGCACTGCTTTATCGGAGGGATGGCATAAAGGAGCAAACTTATGTCCCTTATTAAGCACTTCTAGCTCTTTCTCAGAGAACTTGTGGTCAGATAAATTTACTAATATTGGGTAGAAATTAGTGGGATGTTGATAACTGCTATCCCTGGAGCAATAGGCACTAGGTGCTCTGTCAATAATAGAGTCAATCGAGTTTCTTATTTATAACAGACAACTTGCGGAAAGCAATGTCACTGGTAAGAGCCTTAACACAATCCTGGAGCACCATCCATTCACACCAATGTGAAGAGTTGGCCAGGTCCAAATGAAACACATACAAGTAATGAGATAAGGAATCTCGTATACCAAACCAACATTAATTACTGGACTGTAATCACACCAGTAGTTTTGAGTTTGAAATTTTACATGTTGAAAACAGGTATAATTGGATTTTCTAGAACAATATGAAATAACAAAAGCAAAGAATAATTGTAATGTTAACTTAGTAAACAATATTTTATTTGATTGTCATTCACGTCTTTTAAATTTTTAATGGTTGTACCACGTATTGTTTCTTGTACTTGTATCGATGTCATTGCTGTCCTTGGCCTGTGAGTTCACTTTCCTGCCCTCTTCCACTCCCCACCCGTCCAGTCAAGGATTACTCACCTCTCGTGACCCCCCCCCCTCCCACTGTCTTCCTCACTTTCCCTCCCCTTCACCCCCCTCCCTCCCACTGTCTTCCTCACTTTCCCTCCCCTCCACCCCCCCCCCTCCTTCCCCTCCCCCTTACTTGAGAGTATTTAAGGAATGGACTGGTATTATCTGTACATTGATAATGACAATTATTTGTGGAAACCATGGTTGAAATAAAGTGTGTGTGGCCCATCAATAAAGTTTGTGTGTGGAATGTACATACAAAGCAACATTTTATTTCCAATTCACTACATGTTGCTCCTCTATGATTGTGTGCTTGTGGTTGAAACTTCATTGTGCATTATATCTACACCAGTGTATTATATCCACCTGCTGAGAGCACAAATTCAATTAGTTTTGAAGTAAGAGGGGTATGCATGCTTAATATGTATCCTGGCTAGTTTGGTTTTCTATGGTTAATGTGACTCAATTGATTATTCGTTGGCAGAGAGTCGCTATCTCTTGTTTTTGCAAAAGAATTAGATTGCAGATATTTAGCGATGGAAATTATCAGATGCCCTTTATATTGGGTGTTTAGAGTACCCTTGTCTAATTTCAGGACATTCTAATGGATGAGAACATAATAAAAGTAGGTGTTGGAATTGAGAATGATGTCTGTCGCCTACGTACTAATGTACGAGGTTGGGCTGATATAAGGCACTTGGAATACCTCATTCGTACCTTCCCAGTCAGAGATGGTGTTGAGGTATGTAGATTCTAAACGTTAAGTTGATGTATAAATTGTGTCACTAGTTCAGACAATGTCCCCCAAAGGCCTGCTACAATTATTATCTGTGGTACCTACCTAGGGTGGTGGTATCTACCTAATGGAAATAGTGTCAAATATTTTCATTTGAAAATTTTATATATTTTAGGAATCAAATGATGGACAGAGAATGAAGCTTGGACTTGCTGCTCTTGCTAAAAGAGTTCTTGGAATTGAGTTAAACAAAGATGGAGATATCCGATATGGGAAATGGGATTCTTATGAACTTTCAGAAGAACAAATAAACTATGCATCTTGGGATGCATTAGCTGCTGCTCTCATTTGCTTGGAGCTTACCCATCAAGATGAAGCAGTGAGTGATATTCCTAAGATCTTCATTTCATTTAATCCAACCATCATTTAAAACACTTCGACTGTGGTTTTTTAAATGCTTAATGACCCCAATGCCTAATTTTTTCTCTCGCCAATACCTTTAAAATTGGATCAAATGTGCTGCATGTATCACAATTTTTTGATTCTCAATTATTTTTTGGTGAAATTAAATAAATAATTTTTCACATCTATCGACGTGGTCAGCTATAGGCAAATACACGTAGTTATGCAACCCATTCGTACACATCTTTCGGATTTCTCTATTTCACTTACAAAAAAATTTTATGCAACAAATATTTGGGATTTGTGCTCTTTTGATAGTTTCTACTCATGTATTTTATACCATGTCAGGTATCATTCTGCAAAAGCCTAACCTCCACTTCTTATCCGACATTCTTTTTTCACAGAGTATTTCTTACCCAACCATGTTTACTGTCGTCACGGCAAAAGAAGTCTGATGACAGCTCAAAAAGTGAAAGGGCATAGGAAGTGCATAAGGGGCCTTGCATGTCCCAGAGCCAATAGCTGTGCCCTGTCATCACCCAATCCCCCTACCGACCCTGACAACGTGCTCACATGCCTTTCACTTTTTAGTCTCACCCTGAGTATTCGTTTGAGCTGTTTTCGGTGTCAAGTGAGATCTTCTACAAGAGTTCAGTGACCCTTTAAACGTTCTCCGCTTGTTTTCATACCATTCCTAAGATGATTACATCATTGCTTATGGAATACCTGCATTATACAGGCCCATCGCATGTGGCTCTCGAACGCTATATTTTACACAAATTCCAATCCCTATATCTCTCCAACCCCTGAAAAACACAACTCAACTATTTTTTTCTTGAAAGAACATCTTAAGAACTTACTAAATCAGCACTCACCTGATTTTTAAAACCTGTGCCACATGGATTTTTTAAACTCCAAAAAACCATTTTTTGCCAAATAGCTCGGGTTCTTAGGATATTTCCTCAGTGGAGGTTGGATAAAATCCATATTATATTTTTTAATCTTGTACTACACGTGTGAGTATTAAGACGAGTAAAAATAGCCTGTTACTTGAAGTCCTTCTGGGTTTATTTATTGCCCAAAGTTACAAAAAACAATATTTTGAACTTTAACTTTGAGCGGTTGAAGAAGCATTTTAACTTGCACAAAGTCGACGTTCAAGATCAACTGTACCAAGTATAGTCTTTTATCTTTCCAATGGTACCTTTTTTATATTTGTGCTACATAAAATAAGTTTTCTGGGGCTTATACAAATAGGGCATAGAATGAAGTTTTTTAAGTGTCCCAGTGATGTACATTTGCCTATAACTCAGGGGCAAAACTTTTTCTGTGAATTTAGTCATCGAATTATGGGTCATTAGGGTTGGCACAACCCACATACAAAATTTAATTGAAATCTGAGATGGTGAGGCACCATTTAAAAAAAAATTGGTTGATTTAAAATGGAATGACCCAACTTGAAGTTAGTTTTAACATAACCGGAAATGGAAAAGCTCACTGAAACGGACCCATATCTATAATGCTAAGGTTTTACAGAAGAAGTAGATTTAAGGAAAACTGGGTACCTACTAAAAACTGTTAGCCCATCAGGTTACATTTCTAATGAAAGTGAAGCTGCATGTTCATTGACATGTTCTGTTGCAGATGGAGGTGTAAGACCACGTAGATAGATGTAGTCTGCAGTCAACTAATTAATCAATATGAAGGGCATAGGTTAACCCTTTCAGTGCAGAGTTATTTTCTCAAAGGTGTTTCTATGGATGGAATAACATAACATAACACCCTTCATCATAACAAACTTGCCTCATGCTGACTCATCCACCTCCGGAAAGAATATGTCCAAGACTCACATGTGTGAGTCTTCCACACTTAAAGGGTTAAGATAGTGTTCTTCCACCGGTGGTCAGTGGACTGGCTCCAGTTTGTGGAAATTCCCTGCTTCCCCACTTCTAGTAAATATGCCCATGACGAAAATGGAATTTAAAAAAAAAAATAGTATCATTTGACAACGAAGATTGGTGAAGCAGCTCATGAAACATTAGAGTTTTCAAACAGAATGAAGTATTCATGAAAAGCTATTGACCTAATGGTGTTGGGCGTATGTCTTGGCTTTTCAGTGCTGTAAAGCTAATCATTAGGAATACATAATTTCAAATAAAATATGTTTACACCAAAGAGGTTGAAATTTGCCATGAAAAAATCATTTGACTTAAACTGAATTCGAACCCGAATCACCCAATTACTGGTCAGGTGTGTTAGCCAGTTATATGGCACAGTCATTTGTGCGAACTCAATGACTAGAAATATTTCTAATAAAATGCTTTTTATTGCGTTTCAATGAGAAGAACTATGATTAATAGGTCTTGTAATTTTATTTTGGTGCTAATTTCATTATTGTCTTTACTTCCATTAATTCCAAAAAAAATTTTGGTGCTTCTCAGAGACATGGCATCTATGTACAATCCCTATGTTCATAACTCTGAATTAGTTCATTTTGAAGGAAGTTCTTGTATTGTAAACTCTTAGTGAATAATGGAAAATGAGGGTAAATTTATACATATCTTCATTATGAGTTATGTATTCTAGTTACAGACGTCTTGATTTGTCTCATGAAATGCTTTAACTGCAGGCTCTACCTTATCATGATGTTTTTTTATCAACTGTTTTTGTTAAAATATTTTATAAAATTTATAATAGATGCAAGTTCACATTAGTTGGTGTAATTAATTTATTCATTGCTACCAAACAGATGCAGGCTTACTCTGTGGATGAACCAATAAATTTCCTAAAAAATATTGTTGAGCTTCCATATAAATTTGGTGAAAACAAAGCTGTGAGGAGATCACCACGAGACAAAGGTAAATTCATCTGCTTGTACAAGTAAATACTTAGGCTAATCATGTGGGGTATACATATATCCACACGTGTCAATGGACAGAAAAAGAAATACTTTCACTCTTAATTAATAAAAAAAATAGTTTAATCTATTAGGTCTCCAAAAGTGACTGTTTCCTTACCGTAAACTGAACAAGAAGATCATTAATTTAAAAAATGATGATCTAAGACTTCTATTATTCATTAAATTTCTTTGCAAGTGAAGGCTGAGCTAAAGTGAGAGGTGAGTGACATGAGGGAGAATAGGAACCAGTCAGAAACCAAAGAGAGGGGCTTCCTTGACTATGAAGGTCACTTTCTATCGAGACTCTAACGCAAAGATATTGGCTCCCTGGGTTCTCTATTTCCACAAATATTATGGTTTTCCAGTGGCTGCTGATGTACATAGACCAATGATGTGGAATTGCTTACCCCAAAGGCAGTTTTATTCCTTGGAAACAAGAGGTAATGTTCAGCATGTGGCTCTGCTGTATGTGGCATGTTGCTGATTGATGTTGCCTCTTTGAGGAAACATTTTTGCTATATGCCGCAAAAATTCCTGTTGCTAAGCTTCCTGACTCCAGTGGGAAACCAACAGCATTTTCAGACAATGAAATTAGGAAGTTATGGGGAGGTATACCTTTAGGGTAACTATTAATGTAAGCTTTAAATTATGAAAGCTTAATTAAAGCATGATTAATGATCCAATTGGTGAAGGAATGTTTAAAATCAGTGCCAGGGTTAACTTTTTATGCGTTGATGAAATATAGGCACTTCTGAGAAAGACTATGGCTGGAAGGACCTCTGATCAAGTCATTTTCGTATGCACAGCAACACTTGGGAGCCTCACCAACTTGCCATTTTTTGCTGCTAGTTGGTGTTCAATGTTTTTAAACCTCTATCAGGCATAACTAAACAGTTGTTTGGTATCTCGTCCAGATATCCTCGAGTAAAGAGTTTTTGGTCACTGATTCTCCCTCCATAACTATGAGAAATATATTTCATTCAGGGAGCAAGACAATAAATATTTCACTGTGTTACATTTTTTGTACTCACTTCATGATAAAACTTGCTTTACTGGGTCAGATGGCTTTTGAATTTGCACCTCAAAACAGTTAAAATTATAGTGCACTTCAGAAAGCAAATTCTCTGAGAGACTGGTAGAGAAGACTTTTTTTTGGCTTGGAAAAAAAATATCAAATTTTTTAGGTGATTAGAGAGAAGTGACAAGAGAGTGACAAGAAGAAGATAGGGTGCAGTGAAAAATTAATGAAGTTCTTCCCATAGTAATGAGGAACTGGTACAGTAGAACCACGATATATCATTTTTCAAGGGGATGGGCAAAAAAAATGATGGATGCGGGAAAACAAACAATGCGGGAAAAGATTTCCTGGCAGCCCAATAATTTCTCTTAAAAGTGGGAGAATATTTAAATTTAATGAAAATACTTAGTGTATCTCTAATTTTTCGTTTGACTACTAACTGTTTAAAATATTTTATTAGTATTACATATCCCAATGGTGTTTCGGATGATAAAAGTAAATAAACAAAGTCCATTATCATGTTATTAGATGATCCTCAAGCCCGCACACCTACCTATCCATGCATAGAAATTTATTCGTTTCAAATATCCTTGAGGGTGAGAAGCGCACCTAAAATTTGTGGGGGAGGATGTAATCTTTTGTTGCACTTTCCATGGTGCTCCGCTGATGGAGGAGTGCCACCCATGAAAGATGGAGCGAGCTTGACGTTACCAAATGTATTCTTCGTTTATCTGGAGCAATCGTGTAACCCACGAGGCATAGAGCAAGAGAGGTGTAGCAGGTTATCACCATCTGGTTCAGAGAGGCAATAGTTAGTGAGCAATCGGGTTAAAATGAGGAAGTCCGATATCGGCGGTTGGAGTTCAGCTTGGCATTACTAAATGAACACCCAATTTGAAAAGAATAAATAATTTTGATGGGTCACGGCACCTAAAAAAAAAAAAAACCATTTCTGCCAATGCAAGTCCACATCAGACAACGGACAATGGTGGGTCAAGGGTGGAGGTAAAGACAACGGAGCATATGTCTGGTTCACAGATGGCTCCAGGAAAGAAGGAAGAGCAGGAGCAGGAGTTCACTGCCGCCGACCTGACAAAAGGCTCTCAATCCCCTTGGGGGAGCACGCTATAGTCTTCCAGGCAGAGGTCTACGCTTTGCAGACCTGTGCCCATGTTGCCAAAGAATTATGCCGAAGAGGCAGATCAATTCACATATGCACCAACAGCCAAGCAGCCTTAAAAGCTCTTGTGTCTCCATGGTGCAAATCAAGACTGCTGCTGGAATGCCGGGAAGCACTTGATTCCCTCAGCAGACAGAGCAATGTAGAACTTATCTGGGTCCCTGGCCACGCAGGCATAACTGGAAACGAGATAGCGAATGAACTGGCAAAGGAAGGCTCGAGTAGCAACCCAATTGGACCAGAGCCTTTCATCCCAATCGCACCCTCTTCAGGGATTTCAAAGATCAAAGAGTGGAGCCTAGCTCAACACTCTAATATCTGGCAGAATGCACAGGGGCTTAGGCAAGCCAAGCTCCTGATAGAAGGACCCAGACCTGGGCTGGTAAGAAAGCTTCTTTTACTGGACAGAAGACAACTTTGTACGATAGTGGGACTACTTACTGGACACTATCAAGTTATGAGGCACCTCCATCTCCTGAGAATTACAGACTCGGCAAAATGTAGATGGTGCGAGGAAGAGGACGAAACAACATCACACGTACTCTGCAAGTGTCCCACTTTGGTGAGGACTAGAGCTAGGCATCTGGGCTCACCATTTTTGGAACTAGATGAAGTCAGGGGTATTCCTGTAGAGGACATGCTAGCCTTAGCAGGGCGACTGGACTCTATGGGTGATTACAGACATGGTGGTTGGCACAATGGACCATTAGGTCTAAGTGCCTCAGGTCTTCCTCGGAGGAACTCCACCTACAATCTAATCTAGTGGGCAATCGGATTAAAATGAAGTCTGATATCGGCGGTTGGAGTTCGGCTTGACATTACTAAATGATCACCAATTTGAAAAGAATAAATCATTTTGATGGGTCACGGCGCCTAAAAAACAAAAAAAAACATTTATGCCAATGCAAGCCCACGTCAGACAATGGACGAGAAGGAATTTAGCCCACACTCGCAAGACTTCCACTACGACTAACTAATGGTTGAAACATCTGCGTTACCTTCAGCCATCTTAAAACACCTATTTTGTACAGTTTCGGATTTGGGCTCAGAAATAAATACTTCAGGAAAATTAATAGACATAAATACCTACTTTAACTGGCTAAACATGGAGAAAAAAAAAACAGAAAAAGGAAAGAGCACAGAGCACATAGGGTTTGGCCACACTTACTTGACGCCCGAAGGTCAGGGAATGACTGAATTGCCGAGGATACCAGCCACAACCACTGCCCTCTGGTTGGTTCCGTGAGAGTCATATGATGACCAACTCCACCTCCCTCCCTTTCCTCAGCCCCTCCCCCATTTAAGCCCACGTAATTTGAAATAATGCATTGGTGACAAGAATTGGGTGAGACAGGTAATTGGGAGAAATGTAACTTCACTCATAGTAATAAAAAACATCCAGGAAATGATAGCCTTGTAAAAATTTAGCAAGAATACTTAAAAAAAAAAACATTTCAGATTTTTTTATTGAAGAAATTGTCAATGGTCTTCTGTTTTTTTTGTGGAACTTCGTTTCAATCGAAAATACGATTTTTCAAGAGCTAAATGATTTCCCGATCCGTGTCACTAACACTTCAAGAATAGAAAAACGCTTTTACTTTTTGTAAAGCATCGTAGGTCTCAGTAAAACTTGGGACCGCTTCTTGTTCATCGTCATTATCCTCTTCCTTGGCATCCCCCCCAGATACAAATTCTTTGCACAGTTCTTCAACCGTGTTTATTCCGCTTGTTATCACATGGTCATCCACGGAAACGTAGCCTTGAAAATCCAACTTCTGGGATTTATACAGTTCATTCCAGTCTTCACCGAAATCATCATCATCACTAGTTGCCACTTCTTGGGAATCCGTCTGTTGTCTGTATCCAGCTTTACTGAAGTAGTTTTTAATGGTTATTGGACTCACTTGTTGCCACGCTGCCATTGTGTAGTGTAGCGCTTCAAGTAAATTAATTTTTTTCTTCGTCAGCTTACCGGACTCCATGACACAGATGGATGTCTGCACAAGGTGTCTTCTATAATGCGCTTTTAAACTGTGAATTATTCCGAGGTCAAGTGGTTGGAGCACACTTGTAGCGTTTGCTGGAAATCTAATCACTTTAACATTCCTCAGAAAGGATGTGTCTTTCGGGTGCGCTGAACAGTTATCAATAAAGAGGATAATTTTTCTGTTTTGGCCACCCATTTGGGCGTCTAAGGCATGTAGAAACGAACAAAAAATACCCGTCGTCATCCAAACTTTAGCGTTCATGTGATATTTTGTGGGCAATTTTTTAACATTTTTCAAGCACCTCGGTTTTGGTGATTTCCCAATCACAATTGGTACTTGACTGTCACTTCCATCACTCAAAGTAATACAGTCAGTGAGTCTTTGGAATGTTTACCCCCAAGGCAGCATTCTTCTTTATACGCCAAGGTTCTGTCGGGAAGCACATTGAAGAATAGGGTGGTCTCATCGGCATTGTATACATCGCGTGGTTCGTAGCCCTCTAAAAGCGATGGCAGATTTTTCAGCCATGCATCTGTAGTTTCTGCACTTAATCAGCACTCTCTCCTGAGAGCTTCTTATCAACCAGCCCGTGTCGATTTTTCAATTTACATATACAGCCATTTCATGCACTAAAATTGTCAATGTTTAACTGAGTGGCAATCATTTTTGCCTTTTCCCTAAGGGTAACCCCATCAATTGGAATGTTGGACGCCCATGCCTGCTGGTACCAATTGAGGAGCACTGTCTCTAATTTTGCAAACGTTGGCTCTTTGCCAGTTTTTCGCTTTTTAGATGCGTTGCCACAATTTTTTATTTGTTTCCTGATGTCATTGAATTTATTGTACTTGCGGACATCCCCAGGCGTTTCGCTGTGTCCACACGTTTCTGCCCTGGATTCTTCTCTATTTCTTCTATTATTTTCAAGTGATCTTGTAACGTTCTCACTTGCTTATTTGTATGGGCCTTAGTCCAAAGAACAATTAATGTGAAATAACACTGATAAAAAATTAAAACTTTCAGCAATAAATTCATGCAAACGTCTCACATGAAAAGCTCAGAAGTACTAGCAACAGAGTGAGGTTTGGAAACGACACATCGTAGGCGTGGAGCAGACTGCCAAGTGCGACGCGTGACCGGTTGTGTGTTAGTCTAAACGAGAAAGCAAATAATACAATCCAAATGCTTTATTCACCCCTCAGCTGTGGCTGCTAGAGCGTAAGTCTTCCACTGCATGCGGGAAGGAGGCCAGACCCTGTTTTTTGCCGAGAGGGACAGGGCAGGTAGAAGACCTTAGACCCTCCTGACGCTTTCCGCAGAAAGGCCCCCACCCACAGAGGGGCGCATTAGTGGAACGTCAGTTAATTTTGCTTAAGTTTGTAGTTGGAAAAAATCTACAGAACAAGTATAATATGAAGTGTGTCCGTTTCTTACTTCGATGTAAATTTTTGGTTTCATCTTTTTCAAACAATGAATGCGGGAAATGCGATGTGGGAACTGTGATTTGGAAATGATTGAAGCAGGAAAATGATACTTCAGGGAACGATGGATGCGGAAATTAATAACGTTATCTGCATGGAACTACATTTGGGACCAAAGATGGCAAACGATAGAAGCGGGAAAACGATCAATGCGAGAACAATAGATCGAGGTTCTACTGTATCCTAATCTCTCAAAGCTGTCATTAGCTTAATTTTCCATATGTAATATTGACAAAGATGTCCCTATTAGAAATATCTCAATTGTTGGAGTTACATGTATTTCATTTTTAGATATTCATAAATATCTTTTTGGAAAAGCAGTGATGAAATTCATAATATCACTGCTTTTAGAAGATTTTGCTGCTTGTGTGCTTTCATCACTTAAGTTACTGGTAGAAAAGGAATTTGATGATGGTAATAATTTCTCATCACTCCTGTATATAAGGTTGAATAGATATTAGATTTTCCTTTGATTGGAGAACAGTCTATACTATTTTTAATACTGCAGTTCAAGTATATTGTGCGGGTGCCAAATTCAGTAATACAGATCCTGAAAACAGTTCTTGAGCAATTCCAAATTGTCCACAATGAGATTCCCAAAAAATATATCACATTTTGTTTCCGCATTGAATATTATTCTTTTCCAAGAGCATTTTCTTTTTTACTTTTTTGTTATTGAAATCATTCAGAAAGCTGCAGTCGCAATCATACTTAGTGACATTTTTGTTTGATTTGAGGAGGTGGCCTAGTAATTTCATCATCGTAGTGTAAAAGGGTTACGCGTTACGGAAGCGTTACAAAGGCAACAAGCAGTTACCACTTGCTGCATATGCCAGACAACAAACAGTAGCCACTTGCCACGTACGACAGACGGCAACCTTTGCTGCATGCTGCAATGTTGCTCTCTGTTGCCATGGTTTGAAACTGCCTTTTCTTGCCCGCTTCATGGTATAGTTTCCCCAGCTAGCGTAGCTGTTTCTCTTGAATAGAATATTATTGGAGGAAGACTCAGCCTTAAGCACAACCTTCACTTGCAGCAATAAATTTAATTGCAATTGTGTTTCTTTACTGATTTTTAATGGTAATAGAAACATTCCATTTTCGAGTAAAGATTATATCAATGAAAACCAGGGTCTACTTGTAGGGTCTAGAAACCATTGCCAGGGTGGGACTGTTTTCAATATCCTTATATTTGTTCAATATCTGATGGTATGTTGTCTATTAGGTTAGTGAAATGGTAATTAGGGTTTTTCGAATCAGAGAACCCAGAGATTTTAGACAGCCCTTTAGATTGGGGACACATTTTGTATTGTATGTATGTATTTTGCGATCTGTGCTCAATTCCAAAAGTTTTCTTTCAATCTAATTTTTCAACTATGTCATTCAGATTTTATGGCACCCAAAGTAGTTTTTTTTTGGTATTTTATAAAATGTTTTAATGGCACTGTATTAGCTTTCAGAATGGCTGTTTTAAGATTTCTCTGAAAATAATATGAAAAGGTTTATATAATATGTGCTACAGTGTAATTATAATTTGTAACTATGTGAATGTTACAATATGTCTATTACTTATACATATGTATATCATTCTTTCTCTGTATTTAAAATCATCATGATGTATACTTAGCTCTTGTTGTTTGATTGATAATTTTTATTGGTTGTTATCATATTAGGAGTGAGAAATGCAGATGTCAATTCAAAAAGATTATATCATCGATTACTACCAAAAAGGCAAACTCCAATGTATGACAATATTTTCTTGTTGGCTCCTGATGGAGAAATACTGTGCACATGTGATAGGAAAAGGGCTATGTGGTGAGTTTGGCCAACCAGTATTTTCTACTTGTTAAGTATTCTTATATGTAATTAGATGGGAATTTTTCTGTTCCATTTCATGCTTTGTTGTTGACTCTTAATGTGTGTTATTTAATAATTACTGTAGTATCTTTGAGTATAATTCGGTTTGAGTTTAAGTCAAATTCTTATTTTTGGACCGAAAATATTGACTAAAATCCGTGACTCAAGCATAAGTTGAAGTGAAAAAAATTGCTTAATCTCCTTGTTTTGCCATTGGAAAAGTGAACCATTTAAGGCTCATGAATGAATATTGAAGTCAAGAGTGACAAAAATTGCAAAAAAAAGAAAGACAAACTTTCAGTAAATGTATCAATAATATCTTAAACTGTTACAAAATCACCCTTGTATTTTGCTACATTTGCAGCATTTGCTGAAGAGAAATAAAAAAGAGGAGTTAGAAGAGAAGAATGTATTAGTGATTCTCCAGAATTATTTACCATCATACTTCCGATAAGTGGCCTGTTTGAATTCAATGAAAATCCACAGTCTGCACCGATGGTTATGGAAATTTGAATATTTATGGGAAGATAAGGATAATTACAAATATTTGGCACTCAGAAAGATATAAAATGGGGTCCATGAAGCTAGTGGCGTGTGTTGACTGACGCAGTTGGTCATCTGAGTGTGTGGCAAGCGTAGTAGCTGTGGAATTCCCGTTTCCCGATTTCGTGACAAGAAGTCGTCTTGCTTTTGTTTCAGCTCATTATTGAGTTTAATATTCAGAATATTTTGTAATTTCTCTCAAAGTTACTTTCACCAACGGCATGCAAAAAAATTCACATCGTATAGATCAGTTTATTTATGGAGAGTCATGGCCCCAGCATCATCTGTAGCTAATCAGGAAATCCTCATGTTTCGGGTTGGTTATGCGATATTTGTGCAGCAGGGTTGACCTTGTGGAATGCATTATTATCTTAAAGCGGAAGTATCAAGTGTAGTTGTCAGTGATAGGTTCTAATATGAAATTTACAATGTAAATACAGTAGAAGCCCCATATAACGTGTAGGGCATATAATGAGAAGCTCGAATTTGCGAGGGATGGCCAAAAAGCGATTTAAAACCCCATGATTTACATGTAAAATAAATCGGTATTAGCGAGGACAACAACCAGCCTCCACTGGGATCGTTTACTATTACGAGTGGCAAATGCCTGCTTCAATCTCGGCAAACGTGCACAAACTTGTGCTTATGTCTTCTGTCATTGAAATTATATGTCTAGCAGTATTTTTTCCGCACAATTTGACGTTCAAATGCACATTTCGGACATTCATGGCGTGCCTGTATTCACACAAATAAATTCCTCGTAAGTCCGTGCATTTCATTGTTCTTTTGTCATCTTCCCGCTTTTTTATCAAGTTCAGTCCGACTGATACAACATCATAGCTGGGAAACGAAAGTTGTTGGATCTGAAAACTAAAAGACGAATTATCAATGAATGCGAAAGTGGCGATGGGTCCAAAATCGAGATAGCAGGGTGGTGATAGTCAGGGAAAACCGGGAAAACCTGGAATTGTCAGGGATTTTTGAATTTCTAGAAAAGTCAGGGATTTGTGAGGGAATTCTCGTAACAGTCAGGGAGAAACTGAGATAGGAAATTCTCGTTATTTTTCTACCATTATGTTTATCGGTTGCTCTAGCCTGCCCGTTATTTCACCGAAACATTTCACCAACTGAAACGATTGTCCATCGCTGATGTGAATGGAATAGGCCCCATCAATTCGTGAAACATTTAGTTGTGAATCTTAATTATTTAGTTATGAATCAGATCTACAATGTATCCCTTTTGTATATCCGTATTGCGATATTTGCCTAGTAGTGTTAAAATTCATTATCACAATGTATTACGCTCATCACAAGGAATCTGAGGCTTTGTTGTTCTGAAAATTTTACCTCGCTTTTTTTTAACTTCCGAGACGCAGGTCGAGAGGTAGCTATAGCACACTAACTCGGTGTAAATACATGCTTGCAGTTCTAAAAATATGAGACAATTATTATTAAAATAGTAATACAAGTACGATCTCACATGTAAACAAAGTCTTGCGCAAGATCATCTCATTCTCATACCCCCCTTCGTGAGACAGTAAGAAGAGCCCTCCTCTCCTCCCCACCTTTCATGCTCGATGTAATTATTGAATGGCCCCCTTAAGCTCCATCTTGGACCAATTTAGTCAGGTCACAAACCACCTCAAATATGATATTCCTGAATATGTTGATGCCATTGCTAATTACCTCCTGTCCTTGCTAGCAGTGCCGCACTTGCGTTTTGTTTTTTCAACCAAATATTTTTATATTTTGTAGTTTCCTCTTGCAATCAAGGGGTTACAACCACGTTAATCATTGTTATTCGCTTCTGAAGGTCACTCATGCCATCCTATTTTGATCCAGTCTAGCAACTTGGCTTTGGTTTGCATTTTTTGTGCACTTAGTGACACCTGTGCCGGAGTCCGCCAGTAAATTGGCCATTAACTTTCCCTCCTCAACTTCCCAGAACTACCACGACGCGCTACCTCTTTCTTGAAGAATTAGTAATGGTCAATTTGTAATTTTACCGAAGGAAACATACACGACCACGAAAATACGATACACGGCAGCGAATATGCGGCCATGGAAGCAATATAAACTCGTTCGCCTCGGTCGCTCCAACGCTCGAAATGGTTCAGGGGACTCACCGTAATGACACACTGTTATTAGCATAATTCAAAAACCTGCTGTAGGAAAACCATGTGTGTAGGGAAATGTTGCAATTTTGTAGACAATAAAATGACCGCTGCAACAGCGCACAGTGGTCGGAAATTGAAAAAAGCCAGACAAATATCTAAATTTGCTTTTTTTGTGTAAAGACTTGAAACTTGGCACATATACTCACAAATGATTATTTATTATGAAATAAGAAGTCATTCTGAATAGGTCCTACCCGTTACTTGTATAAGGAGGCTCAAACATGGCCAACATTCCAAATAAACACCCGTTTTGATTTTTCTTCAAATATCTCAAAAGTTAAGCAGATATGTAGTGGAGTTGTGGAAGGATTTGAATGAAATAAGAAACAATACCATCTGTGATAATGATACTTTTCCTGTCCTATGCATAAGTTTAAGAGATAATGATCGGTATATGGGTGATATTACGTCACAAAATGGCGGACGCTTTTTTAGGCAAAATTTCTCATTAAGTAGTCATTTTAATTGGTTTCACGAACATGTGCTCCGAGACATTTGTACAGAGTATTAATTGGAGACTTCTTAAGGTTATTCTGAAAAAATCTTCAAAAAATGTCAGCATCTTTGGGGTAGCGGGTGGGGGTGAGATTGTAGAGTCCATCGTCTTGCCAGAGCATTCGGGGGTATGAATGGACCCTCCTCGGTGTGTTTATTCATTAGGATGTACTTGTAGCTTTTTTTTGTATTGATTTCAGCTTTTAACATTTTCTTAGTTTTGACGAAAATTTATTCTGCAGATATAAAATATTCCAATAATAGGTGACCTTTTGGCGATCGGTCAGGGAAATTGGTAATTCCATCAGGGAAAAGTCTGGGAATTTAAAAAGTGGATATCAGTAGCCATCCTGGATAGGGAGGCGATTTGGCATATCTTCCTTAACCTTATTCACATTTCTGAAGAATGAGGAAAAATTTCGTGCAGCAGTGCTTCAAGAAGGACGTCCAAGCAGCCAGAAACATTTGCGGCCAGGAGAACATACGCAGTTAGAATCAGCCCTTTTTTCGTGGTTTTACCGGCAAATAGCAGCCTGAATTCTGATAAATGGCCCATTGATGAAGGCAAAAGCGGAGTATCTAAGTGAGAGGCTTGGTATTGACAAATTTAAATGTTCCGATATTGAATACGTAAATTGTTATGAATTCGGATTCCCTATATTTTAAGTTGTCTACGTATTGTATTGTCTTTTGTAATTGTTTCAAAGATTATAAATATTGAAAACAGGTCAAGGATGATTCATTTCGATATGCAGGAAAGGTGTGTACTATAATTTGTAGGTCTATCTCTGAGCAGGGAGTGTAGTCACTATTCATGGTATTCATCACGGTATTCATTATCAACAAGTTCCCGCTAGATGTAAGTATGGCTGAAGATATTATGTGTATCATGGTGGAATTCATTTAGGAACTTACAACCTTCGGAACTTTCTGCCTCGCGCTCAAAACTCACAGCAAATCACGTATATGTACCATGGAATACCTAAAATACAGTGAGCCATAAAAATGTTGATGTGCCCTGCCACCTAGCGGCCACAACGTGCACTATTGCTTGAAAAATGCGTGTTTTGCAGGAGCCTATACCGTATTCACTAGTGGTAAGAAGTTTCACATCTTATTTAAATGCAGTCAATCCATGAAAGTCCACGTTGTGTTCCCGCTCCATGCTCACAACTGTCATATGTGGACTTGCTTCAAACGATTGTTTCCATAAATTCAAGAGAGTATTCCACTCATAATTATTGTAATAATAACACAAACAATAGTATACTGTTAAGGGCTAATTGTAAATGCTGGTGATATTGGGCTCTATGATTCTGAAAAGCTGAAGTCAGCTGTTTTCTGAGGCCATCTTACAGACGTTGGAGTCCTCTCCTTTATTTCCACTATTTAACTGGAGAAGATAGCTCCCCGGTGTTTGCGTGGAACAAAATCCTCCTAGGTTATATCTTGGTGATTAAGTTATCTAGTATTTTTGCAAATTTCAATTATAGAACTTTCTCCAAACCATATATCAGTTTTTATCCATGTTTATAGTCTGTTGCATTGCTATTACTTGCAGCCACGACATATTTGGCGCACTCAAAACATCGGGGCAATAACAATACAGCAATGCGCAGTGCAGTACAAGTGTCCTGAAGTGTCAAAATTCAACGTTTAATATTCCAGTGTATAACATCTAACATGGAATTTGATGTCATTGAAAGTGAATACGATCATAAGTAATTGAAGTGATCGAAAATATGATTTTTAATAGCTATCTCAAAAGAATTTTTTTGCCTCTCACCAAAAATTCCCACAATGATGGCTAAATTAACATTACAGTGGTAGGAATTGGCTGTGGAGTGATTATTAATAATCTCGGTATTAACGAGAGTTCCATTTAGCGAGTGATTTTTCAGATCCCAAGAACTCTCGCTATATAGGGCTTCTACTGTATAATGCATTTCTCAATGAATATTCTCTATTAGAGATGCATATGGTTTTATGCAGCCAATACCCAGAAGCATTGACCCCAAAAAGTCACCTTAATTAGAGACTCTAGTATAAGTCCAAGTTAGGTTTTCATTGACTGGGAAAAGGAAGAAATTTTTCAACTTATACTAGTCAGGGCCGTATTTACGGCAGGGCAAACCGGGCAACTGCCCAGGGCGCCACATTTTAGGGGGTGGCAAAATTACTGGAAAGCTGCACAAAAAAGAGCATAGACATGAAACATCAAGTTCATTTAAATTTGGGGGGGCAGCAAATGTTTTTTTGCCCAGGGGCGTCAGAGGTCCTAAATTCGGGCCTGAATATAGTATATATAGTATTTATACCTATGATCTCTCAATTGATTATTCCATGGTTAGGTATATGTGATATTCATGATTCATCCATATTTTCTGATGTATTGTTGGCCACAAATTTTTAACTTTCATATGCCCTGCTAACAGTAGACTTAATCTGAGGCAATATGGATTGAGACCACCTCAGGCAATCTGAAACTTCAAAGAGTTTTTGACAAAAAATTCAATCTTCAAGAGTGTTGATGAGCGATCATACAAAAAACACAAAATGCCTTATTTCATGCAGTGAATGTTAAAACCTATCCTATTTTGAAATGGCCTAAGTAGCCAAGCAACTATTAATATTGTTTTGTTTAATATACTATGCTGTTGTGATTTCCTAACATATGTATTTCAAAATGGTTATTTTGAATGTAGTTTTAGTATAATTTTGTCATATAAATACTTCTAATTTGGCTTTTTGCTTTAGGTATGTTGAAAAAGGCATTGGCGAATTGATAGAAGAAAATTTGGATACAGCTAATGATGATGATTTAAATGGAGAAATTAAGACCAGCACTAAAGTCCGATTAAAATTTGAGCCAAAGAGAAGAGCTATCAATGAGTCTGAGAAATATTATTGCATTGTGAAAGACAATCGTTGTGTTGTGTGTGGTAAAGATGATTCTTACTTGCGCAAACATGTTGTTCCACATGAATACAGGAAATATTTCCCAGGTATGTTTGGAGAATGGTCCCTCTCAAGTTTAAAAAATAATATTACTTGGAACAATTAACTTTTAAATGAATGAGTTTTCATTGAAAGCCATCCCTGCTATTTTTCTGACTTTGTGTTGGAATATATGCAAATTCTATCTATTTATAAGACGTTTCTAATGTAAATAAACAAAATGTTCGATACGTGTGTATCGTCTCTGGTATTTTTGTCTGACTAAAGAATGCACAGCTTCTTATTTCTCTAAACCTTTGTACCTTTAAAATAACAGGTTATGGGCCCAGACATTAAGCTTCAATAAGTATAATTCCGAGAATACATTTTTCTGCGATAAATAACGTTGAAATCCTGCCGGAAAAATTTACACTAAAGATGGCGGTGGAATATCAAGATGACAGATTCAAAGTTCCCTTGTTCGATGGAACCGAATATGACGACTGGAAATTTCGTATGGAAACATTATGGGATGAACTAGATCTCTTATCACTCACCGAGGAAGAACCAGTTTATCCAGGACCGTTCCTAAATGAAACAGCATCGGAATGTACAGCTTGAGAAGAAGCGAACACTCAATTGCGGAGTCGAGACAAAAGATGCAAAGGACTTATAATTCGAAAGCTAGCAAACAGTCATTTGGAATGTGCAAAAGGAAAAATATCAGCATACAGCGTATGGAAGGAGCTGAAAGACACTTTTGAAAGGAAAGGTTTAGCTCCTCAGCTACAAATTAGAAGACAGCTTTTATCTCCAGCTTGTCAACATAACCCCAAAAAGGAAAATCTGGAAACTCACTTTCTTCATTTCGATCGGCTGATTCGTCAACTAAAATCAACGGGCGCCAATGTGAGTGAGCCAGATATTATTTGTCATTTGTTGCTTACCTTGCCGCAGGAATATAACGTGGTTGTCACAGCCATAGAGACCATTTCTACTGATAGACTAACCTTAGCCTTTGTGAAGAACAGATTACTTGATGAGGAATCCAAGCGATCTTTTCTGGCTAACGGAGAGCAGCACATGAATTCAGAGGTTCAACCTTCGACAGCATTCACTATACAGTCCAAACGAGTAAAGAACAACCATCAGAATACACCGAAGAATGACATCGCTGAGGTGAAGAATGAAAATAAATATCACAAATCTGATATTCGCTGTCACAACTGTGGTAAACCAGGTCATTTAAGGGCTGAATGCTGGAAGGGTGAAAGTAAAAATGGGCACGCTTATGCAACCAACGATGATGAGGAATCTTTAGCAGACGACTATGGGATCAGCTTTGCAGCATATGTGGAAATAGAAGACAAAGAGAAGACAATGGAGGAGGAATCAACTGCTATGGGAACATGCTCACAGTCTGAAGGTGAAATAAGCTTTACTCTAGACTCTGCAGCTACCGAGCATTTAGTTGGGGAACTAACTCCTCTCAGTAATGTTACTCCACTGAAGATACCCATTCACATTAAAGTTGCTAAAACTGGCCAGCTGATGACTGCCAAAGAAAAAGGGGATATTAATGGTGTTATTTTTACTAATGGAAAATGGGTTAAGTTACACATTGCCAACGTGTTAAGGGTACCTGATCTTGAGATGAATCTTCTATCTGTCCAAAAATTGGATTCTTATGGTTATGGTGTGCTGTTTGCAGATGGAATAGGAAAAATATTGAAAGGTGGTCGAACAGTAGCAGTTGCTAGGCGCTGTGGAAAATTATACAGGATTACTTTTCAAAGGGCACACACAGCCTGCCTTTCAATGGAAGCAGAACAACTGTGGCACCAAAGACTAGGACACATCTCCAAAGATGGTTTGAAGAAATTAACCACACTGGTGAATGGAATTAAAGAAGATAAATTCAAAAGTACATGTGAGCATTGCATGACTGGAAAACAAACAAAACAACCACACTTGCATGAAAGACTCTGAGCTAAACGTCCATTAGAACTTGTGCATAGTGATCTGGTTGGACCAGTATCTCCAATGTCATATGATGGGATGAAGTATATAATGACATTTGTGGATGATTATACACACTTTACTGCAGTGTTTTTCTTGAAATCAAAGTCTTTCATTATCTTAAGATTTAAGAAAAAATGGCAACATCTCATTTTAGTACAAAGCTAAGTTGTTTCAGGTGTGATAATGGCAGTGAGTGCGTTACCAATGAAATTAAGGCCTACTTTGAAGAACAAGGTATACAATTTGAATTCACAATACCATACACGCCACAGCAAAATGGGGTGGCGGAACGAATGAATCGTAAAATGCTTGAAAAAGCAATATGCTTGATACACAGCTCTGGCTTATCAAAAGCTTTGTGGACAGAAGCAGTACTTACTGCTGTATACTTAATCAACATGACTCCCACAAAAGCCCTGGTAAAGGAAGTTCCAGCTCACCTCTGGTATGGAAAGAAACCAGACCTCAATAAACTGAAGATTTTTGGATGTACAGCCTACCTGCATACTCCCAAAGAATTAATGAGTGGTAAGCTAGAACCCAGATGTAAGGAGTACATCTTTGTAGGGTACTGTACTAATGGGTACAAACTTAGGGATCCAGAACTAAAAAAGATTGTCAGAGGAAGAGATGTAATTTTTGATGAAAAGAAGTTCTTAGCTAAGAGGGAATTAGGATACTGGAATGAAAATCAAGGTATCACTAAAAACGAAGAATACTACCCAGCAGAGAGAGACCAGAATTCAGGTGGAGAGCAGAATTCAGGTGGAGATAAGAATTTAGGTGGAGAATGGGAAGTAGATGATCAAGTCAGAAGGTCAACCAGAGAAAGGAAAAGACCTGCTTATTTAGAAGACTATGACACAGAATATTGAATAGGTTGTGCTATGAGTGTTGAAGCATTCCTTGATGATGTACCCGAGAATTTCTCAAGTATCAAAGGGAGAGAGGATCAAGACAAGTGGTACAATGCAGTCCATGAAGAAATGAAGGCTCTTCATGAAAATGAAATTTGGTATTTAACTCCACTTCCCCCTGGAAGGAAGGCAATTGATTGTAAGTGGTTTTTCAAAGTAAAGCGGACTGAAAACGGGGATGTTTATTGCTACAAGGCTCGTCTTGGATGTGCTCAGCGCAAGGGCTAGTCTTCAAGGGGACCTTCAAACTGTCAAAGAGAAACTCAAGAATGAATTTAAAATGACTGATCTAGGTCGTCTGAGATGTTTCCTGAATATAAAGATTGACAGGTACAGTGACAGAATCATCCTCAGCCAGCAGTCCTACATCAACAATCTGCTGCAGCGTTTTGGCATGGAAGATTGTCATCCAACCAAGATTCCAATTGAAGCCAGACCTTGTATAAATTGAATCTATTTATTGTTGTTTTCTTTTTCTTCAGAAAGAAAGATATTTCTGTTTTTGTGAATACATTTAAAAGAATTTGTTTTTGTGTCATGTGTGTTTCCACATTTGAATGCTTGTTTCTTTTCTTTTTGGACATTGCTAGAATTGTGGTGGAGTGTTGGAATATATGCAATTCTATCTATAAGATGTTTCTAATGTAAATAAACAAAAGGTTCGATACATGTGTAGGTGTCGTCTCTGGTATTGTTGTCTGACTAAAGAATGCACGGCTTCTTATTTCTCTAAACCTTTGTACCTTTAAAATATTACTTTGGTAGACAGCAGTCTAAGTACGAAAGTAGGTTAGATCATGACTGAGTGAGTCAGAAAAAGTTAGATATCCTACATTATTTTTATTGCCATTTTATAAATTATGTATACTATGACAGCATGACTGAGCCATTAAAAAGTAGAAGCTAGAAACTCAAGATGGAGATTATGCGACGAGTTCATTATTTTGGTCTCTACTTTTCTCAGCCCGAGTAGTCTTCTGCAGCACCATTTATATCTAACAAATGTATTGTGAATGAAGTAATTGCACTCATTTGCTGAGAGCTCAAAAAATAAAATATGAGTCAGTACCTTAATTTTTTTACCACTTAGGTACCTTCGAGGAAAAAAAAATTACTAAGCCTAAGCAGTTCCTTTCATAAAAGTTTGTGCGTAAAGGTAGAATTCTGTTGTGTTAATTGAAAAAGTGTATTTTGTCTATAAGTGCCAGGAAGTAAAATAAATGGACTCACTTTATGGCCAACCTTTTTTAATGACACCCATATTGGGTGCAGTTTTTTCATGTCAACATTGGTGGGAGTGAATAAACTAGCTAGCCTTCTCGTGGTAACCATCCTCCCCTTCCATCTATTTTCACATTGTACTCCTCAAAGTGTAACTTCCCGTGTTCTATAATATGAAGTGGTCTTACCTGTTCTGTAGGCTATTGGATGACTGCCTATTTATTGTAAATGGACTGCAGTGTCGTTACTTGTTTGATTGTTATACTTAAAAAAGTAATACTTAATGATATAAAACTAATTCTCATTACAGTTTGGATGAAAAGCCGACAATCACATGATGTTTTGCTTTTGTGTATAGACTGTCATATAAGAAGCAATCGAATTGACTTAAAATTACGACAGAGACTTGCCATAGACTGCCAAGCACCACTTACCGTGGAAAAGGCAGTAGAGGTGAGTGTTGAACAGATTTTTAATTAGCCTTATGGCTCATCGGCATTATTTTATGTATGCTGTGTTTTGGATCATCTTTCTCAGGGTTTATTTTCATTCCACAGGTCAAAGATGCATCCGTTATCAGGAGAGTGCAGAGTGCTGCTCGAGCTTTGTCTCGCCATCCTGAAAATATTCCATCCAAGAGGCGCAAGGAATTGGAGGAAATTGTTTTAAATTACTTTTCCTCACAGGAAAATGAAACATGCCCTGATGAAACTACCCCTGAGTTGCTATCAGCTGCCCTAGAATTGACGTCTAGGTGAGTACTAAATCAAATTTGTGTCTTGCCAGCCTTTCCTAGTTGTGATCTGATACTCTTTTGATTCCCACATCAGTTTTGTGAACCTGAAAAATAAGTACATCCAGTATATATGTATGAATTAAGTGCTTCTCCAAATTTTGAGTGCCTTGACCCTCCCCTCCTCATAAAAATGTACTTTATTGTGTCTCCATTGTGTCATTGTTTGAAATGCAAGTTGTCCTGAGGTGAATGTGTATGTCCAACGCACTAATTTTCTCAAAATATTTTCAGTGTTGTGAATGAATCCTATGCGCCTCATGGCTTAAAAGTGGTCGAACACTTTCGAAGATCGGGGGAGGAAGATGGTATTAGAGAGCTTGAAATAATTTGGAGGAAACATTTTGTTGATGAAATGAGACCTCAGTATCTCCCCCCCAAGTGGTCTACTCATCACTTCAGGATAAGCCCAGCGAGGAAGGAACTTGAAAGCCAAGCATTGAGGCATGATGAAGAGCCATTTCATGCTACAGCTGATTAAGTTTTTGATAAGTGCTGTTTTAATAAAAACTTTAAAAATATGATTCTTTGTTGTTAAAATTTTAATTTCACTGGAGCTGACAGAAGACATAGTAGGCAGAGCATAGCATGAAGGACAAATTTTAAAAAATCCCTGCAGCAGGTTAGGGGTTAAGAAACTAGGTGTGGTTTTGCACCTCAAAAATTATGAATAATACCTTGATGTCATTTACCAATTGGTTAAAGAAATGAGGTAAACCTGTTTTCGTCCCTTCACCTCAAAATTGCATGTAAGAAACCAAGGTTATTGTGGAAATGACTAAAACTGCATGAGATAACAGGGAATGTGCATTTAGGAAAAGAGTATACACCTATCCTACGACTTTCATTTTTAGAGAAATTACCATTGGAAAAACACCAATTTTGGGAATATGTTTTCAATGCCATATTGGTTGGCTTTTGGAAAGAATTGGTAGAGGAATACTGACTGATTTCAAGTCTACCATATGCCCTTTTCCAAATCGCGTGAAACTCTTCAGTTGAGCACAAAGGTCAATTATGTGTGTTTGAAATCAACTGAGTGCGAGGTTCTGCACAGCCCAGGCTGAACTTCTGCTTTGGAACATCGTGAACCATCGGAAAACAATAATTTCATATATTTATTATAATTATATTTCCCTGTATGTTCCACGAAGAAATACAAACAATATTGTGGGAGTAACTCTCTGACTGAAGGGCCGTACTGAGGGGGAGGGCACCCCCCTTATTCCGCCACTGAATAGTAAAAGCATGTTAATTAATACTAAACACATTGTGATCACAATGCTACAGTAGTACAGCTACCTCCAATACTAGATAAGCAATAACAGTCAGCGTGAGAGAGATTAGTGTAATCCACGTAAGAGTAATTCTTATCAAATTGAGCAAGAATTGACCTCATCCCCTCTATTTTCTGCATAAGCATAGACTTTGTTAAGAAACTGATAAATTTTAGTTTATAGCCAGATTATTGGAGATGGTTTTCTAGATACCTATATTTAATACAGATTTGGCACAACCTGCAAACCACATGCTCTATAAAATTGAAAATAGCTGATTGAAAGCTCATTATTAACATACTAAAACACTGATTAGCATAAAAATTTTGTTGATTGCAAACTTCACATTTTTTATATCTGATAGGATTAACTAGTAGTTCCATCCAAGGTTTATTGAAGAAATATTCTCTTGGCTGCCCATTTTCTGTGAATATAGTGTGTATGTCTGGATGGCTAAGTGGCAAAAAAAATAGGAGACTGGCATAGAAGTAGAGGTAAAAAGTGGATATAGTATGTCATACCTTAGTGGTTTTGGTTGGCTCCTTGGGGTGGAGCATGCCTCAGAAGAACAAATGTCTAACATCATGTGGTATACAATATGGAAGTAGACTGGAGAGTCTTTGTGGATCCTAAATGGAAACTACATGCAGACCCTATGTTGCAATCAGAAATTCTTTGTGAATGTTTGGTGGAAATTTGGTTTTAAATGGACCTATACAAACCACCACAGAGGCATGGGGTGTTAGGACACCAGCCATGGAAAAGGAGGGAATAGGGAAAAGGAGAGGGGAGAGTACATGTAGATTTAATGTTAACGATGTCTTATATGTTAGTGTCATACTGTTTTTGTTTTTTCACTAATGGAGTGTGGAAAGAATGAATTTTTGTATCTATGAGTATGACAGTGTAGCTCACTTATTTTGTCGCTTATTATCAGTTTTAGAGATACAGACAGGGTCAAAACAATATCCTCCGTGATGTACCGTGAGCACCTCTGTGATTGCCTGATCTGAAATTTTCAAGTAATCCAGGCCTAGCGTGTAGCCTCTTGAGTCTCTAATGGCTCCCAACCTAGTCCTTCCATCAGCTTCATAACACTTTCTGTTTGCTCTTAGTAGTTTTTAACGAAGTGTGTGGCTTTCCTTTATACATATGTATTTTATTTACTTCGCAAGTAAAATCTTTTTGTACAGGGTGCCAAATTTTAGTGGAGTATTAGAGATATAACCTAGCCACACCAAAGTGGTGTCCTTTCACTTTTTCATCAGAGAACCTTACTACAATTTGCTTCTTAAATCCTAGTTTCTTTAACCCTTGAGCTGCGGTAAACAAACATGAACGTATGCACGGGCAACTGCGGGAGAAATATTTGATTGTGTCCTGCTTCCAGGGCCCAGAGTCCTTTCTTATTTTTATGACCCAAACTCTTTCTTTCCAGAGGGGACCAGGGATGTGATCGGAAAAGGCACTTTAAATTTAGTGATGGATGTGCGAGGCACCCGAACTCAAGAGTCTGAGCCTCGGCATCGAAGGCCCAACCCTTCACCGAGGGTGGTTTATGGCACCAACTGACCAGTCACACAATTACAGGCCATATTTTTATTAACATACACATAGACATTCAAAATCATTATACACTAACTATGGAAAAAGAATGTAATGAAGAGGTCCAGCATTGTAAAAAATGTTTTTCTCCAGATTACACTAATTACACATGCTTAAGCACCACATATTTTCTGCGGACCTTTCTGAGTTGTGTTGATTTTCTCTCCCAGACTGAGTGCCATACCCTGAAAAAGTGAAATGAACATTTAAGCAAAAACTAAATATGGAATAATAATACACTTCTGTTAGGCATAAGCTTTGACAATAATTGAACCCAATTTTTTACATGAAAAATATTCTAAATGAAGCTCACCTGGCTCTTAGCACGTATGCGAATGTGACCGATGACAGAAGCATCTGGTTTATTAAATGGTTTTTCTAAACTAAGATTGGCTAAAGCATCTTCACCAAAAATAGATCTTGCATACATGTTAGCAGCCATAAAGCCACACTCACCAGAGAGTGCTTTCTCTGGGGTTAGGCACTTCATATTTGTGCTACGTATAAAGTGACGTAGATACTCATGCAGATCTGTCAAATTGGTATTCACTGACACCTGCAAGACAAAATATTTAAAAAATTGAGTTCATAAGCATGTACCTTGGTAACTTACACAGGAATTGATTCTTCGGCATGATAACTGAAACAAAATTGTGATACCTTGTTTTCCCACTCAAATTCTGCCCACATTTGACGGAATTCTGTGTCTGTACAAGTGGCAGGAACAATATAATCCATTATGTCAATATGGATATCATTCAGGACAACAACATTACGGTCTGAGGTGGATCCACTAACATCATACACTGCAAAGAATGATTGCATATCAAAATCACAATTAACTCTATTTTAACAAGTCAAAACGCTGCCATTAATTAAGGAATCGATGAATGACATCAGCATTAAATTTGGTGGCGTTAGTCATTATAGAGAGGAAATGGATGACATGACTGTAATTCCACTCATTATTTCCACCCATTAAAAAAGTTTTGATAAATAATGAAGTAGGTCTCACATATGTGGCAAGCAAGGGTTGTGCCAATAAAGATCAAGAGTCAACAAATTACCTAGTTCAATCTTTAATTTGTAGAAAAAATATTTTCCCATTATTCCAAAATCCTTCCAGTGCAAGCTTCAACAGATGCGACCCTATTCAATCATTCCAGTGATGGGTTGACCCATGAGTAAGGAAGTTGAAAAAACAGTATCAAAATATCAATAATATGTACTATGTATCTGCTAGTGCCAGAGCAAAGATCAAAAAAACACCATAGAAAAGTTTACAATTATGGGAGGATAGTTTTTAATCCGAACAACATGTAAATAACTTAAAGAAAATATCAACACTAATGCCTTCAAAAAGTCTTTTCTGAAGCTTTTATACAGTATTTGTTTTAACAAACAACAACTGGACTGCCATGGTACAAGAAACACATGTAAACCTCATTTTTATTCAAATTGTCTTATTTTCCTTCAGTGGCATAAGATGATTGGGAGGCTTATGAAGAGCGGTTGGCACAATATTTCATTGCTAGCAATATCGGGTCGGAGTCTGACTCAGACTTCAAGAGTGTGATTACATACCCACACCTTCCCTACTGTACATATGTATTTTCTATAAATAGAACACAGTTTATCATCTTTCTTTCCAAGTTTTGGGTAATATGAAAGTGTGGAAAATGGTATGCAACATTAATGGGATGGTTGATCACACAGAAATTCCAAGGCCATTGAGAAAACATAAATGATGAAAAATTCTAATTCTGGAGTAGGGGAAAGGTAACTGATATGTTTTGTCGTTACATTTACTAATTACATGCAGAAGCTTGTCAACTTACCAATGTTACCAAAAATGATTCCATTTTCAGTTGACGCAACTTTAACATTAGCTTTGATGTTGCAGAAGTCATGAGGGGCAAGGACAACAGGCTGGGGCTTCTCAACCAGCTTCAAGTCTCCTAGTGTTGCAAGCTCAAGGGTGCAATTTTGAAGTGTATCTCCTGAAAATGAAAGAAAGCAACCAAACGATGTAAAATCAGCATATGCATTACGCATTAAAAACATAATTAACTTAAGAAAAACCTGAAGTACCAGACAAAATGATGAACTAACATTAATCACAAGACAAATAGAAATGCATTAAATTTTTAGAAAAAGGCTCATATCTGAAAAAGCCTCCGAAAATCTGATATTAGCATAGAACACAACATGAAATACCTTTGTATTTTTATGGAGGCTAATAATCGACAAGGGACTAAACAGAATTAAACTAACCTGTCTGATTAACAATAAGGACATCCAAGACAATGTCATATTGATTGACATGAACATATGCCTCTGAATATACTGGGTCTGAAAATCCTGTAAGTTGAGTAATTTTATTAAGCTTAGAGGAAGACATGTCAGCACCCTCTTTTCTGGTAAGTCCCATGGCCTGGCTAAGGCTAAGATCAAAGACATTCTCAGAGCCACTTAAATCACTTCTTGACGTCAACTGAAGGAAAGAAATGGGATCATCTGGCTGAACTAATGACCCAGGTTTTTCTTTAGCCTGAAAACAAAGGATGAGAACATTAAAAAAAAAACAGCAAACTTGTAGCATAGGCTCTGTTATGGTGTTAAACCACAGTCTACCATTTATTATATAAGTTCAAGAAAAGTACAGTATACCATTGCTTATTCTGACCATATGAGGCATTGACCAGATTATCCAGGGATTTCTCAAAACGATCATTTATGGAGTTTCAAAGGGAATTTTCGGTCACTGAAAGCTTTTGATTACTTTTCATGATGCATGAGGCCCTTCTGAGTAAAAATAGTGGCTTGAATATGACTATCATACATAGAGAAAATATATTACACAATATTCCTGATTAGTAAAGAAAAATATTTTATTTTTGTTATCTTCTAACAAAAAAATCGTAAAAATGGTTTTCGCAGATATGGTTAATACAGAATGATTCTGTTTCCTGTAGTTGATAACATTAACCCTTTCGTGACGGGGACGAGGAAAATTTCTTTGCTTTGCCAGTACGAAGCTTTCACTTGCTAGGATCTTCTCAGGTACCTATTTCCCTAACTTGGGTTGGGGCCCAGAGGGGTGCTGAACTTTTTTCTCGGCCACCAGGTGGAGATAATCTTCGCCCCTTTCCACGTGGGGTGCGCATTATGGCATGCGGTCGTGGTCTACTATTCTTTTATGTGATGGTTTTGCTAAAGACATTGTTGCTACAGCCTCGACATTTATTAAATCGGAAATGAATTATTTTAGTTTTACAATGCCTTGACAGATTTTAAATGAAATTCTACTATTAACCCCTTAAGTGGGCTAAGCGCATATATGCGCGGATTTTAAACGACCGTCCGGTGGGTAGCGCGCATATATGCGCGCTTCACATCAAATACTATTTCTCAGTGGGCTAAGCTTATAGATGCGCGCTCTCTTCTCTATCGCCTTACTGCAGTGTGCTGCCATCATTTGGCCTTTTTTTACACTCCGTAGTCCCGGTCATATTTGCTGTACATCACTCCCAAAAAGAGAAAGTTTTGGCGGTCTATGCGTGAAAAAAGTCCCGTTATTCCCATTCCGGGATTTTTTTCGGCTTCTGTCATTGAAAGCAGTGCATCGTGCAGTCTAGAAATTTTGCGGTCTTGAATACTTGTTATATATACAGTATTTTTTGCGAGTATTTACGTTTACTGAAAGTGCCTACTGCCTAAAAATAGTAGCTTTTATGAGTGCTACGTTATATCCTCCTCATTACTCCTCAACTTCTTGGAATAATTAGTGAAGGTTTTTTTATTTCACACACCACTATGGCTAAGAAGCGATTGTTGCTATCTGAAGAGACTATAATGATCGCACTAAGTGAGGATGAAGTTTCTTCAAGTGACGAGAGTTATAATTCCTCTGAAGAAGAAGAATCCCGTGTATCCGTCGGTGTTAGAGCTGGCACCAGTGGGACTTCAACTCGAGCTGGGACCAGTGGGACTTCAACTCGAGCTCGCACAAGAATGTCAAGAGTTCAGGAGTTGCACGTATCATCATCTTCACAAAGTGAGAGTGACAGCAATGATAGTGATACAAATCCAACCCTGGAAGCTGATGACGGTAAGTGGGCCGAAAATGGTCGTGTGAGGCCCAGATTCTCCCAAATATTTGTTGCTGGCGCAAAGGGTGAATTGCAAGATAAAGAGCAGTCGGATGAAATTTTTGAGCACTTCATGGACGCTGACATCTCTGACCTTATTGCACAGCAAACGAACTTGTACGCCCAACAAACCATAGATATGAAGAATCTTCAGGGTAAAATGAAAAGGAGAAGTCGAGACAAAGATTGGTGTGAGACAAATAAGGAGGAGATAAAATTATTTTTCGGTATGCTGCTTCTTCAGGGAATTATTCAGAAACCGAAAATCAGCCATTATTTCTCCCGCAATAAGTTGTTGGAAACTCCAATTTTTTATGAGCTGATGAATGAAAAAAGATTTTATCTTCTGCTAAGATTTTTGCACTTCGCTGATAATGAGGCATTCCATGATGAAGGGACAGTTTCACCCAAGATTTATAAAATAAAACCCCTATTAGATCACTTGGTCAAAAAATTTTCAGAAAGCTACACCCCTCAAGGTGAAATTTCAATTGATGAAAGCCTTTTGCTGTGGAAAGGCCGTTTAGGGTGGAAGGTTTTCATCCCAAAGAAGAGATCCCGGTTTGGAATGGAATCATTCAAGCTCTGTGAGGCTGAGTCGGGTTACGTGTGGAATATGATAATTTATACTGGGAAAGATACAGAGCTTGTCGAAGATATCGAAGGAATATCGGTGAAAAACATGACCAAACCCACTCGAATTGTGCTTTCGTTGGCTAAAAAACTTTTGAATCAAGGTTATTTGATAGGGCTAGACAATTATTACAGTAGTCCTGAACTTTTCGACTTCCTTAATAAATTTGCAACTGATGCAGTGGGTACAGTTAGGCGAAATCGAAAAGAACTTCCAAAAAGTGTGATGAACAAAGTGCTAAATTCTGGGGAAGTTACTGCAGCCTATAGAAAAAAGTTGATGGTGCTAAAGTGGAAGGACAAGAGAGAAGTCTGCATGTTGAGCAGCATTCACGATGCGGGAACAAAAAGTGTACGAGACAGAAGAGGCGGTACGAAGCAAAAGCCTCAAGTGTGCATAGACTACAACGATGCAATGGGAGGTGTGGATCTCTCTGATCAGTACATGGTTACATATATTGCACGTCGAGGAAGAGGATGAAGAAATACTATATGAAAATCTTTCGCCATCTACTTGATTTGTGCACCTTCAATTCCTTGGTGATTTATAAAAGGCATGGTGGTCAAGGTACACACCTTGAATTTCGATTAGACCTGATACACCGGCTGTTCAATAAATACGCTGGGTCAACTCCTGCAAGCCAGAAATGTGGACGAGTACGAGGTTCGCACATCGAGACCCCAGGAAGGCTGACCGGTACCCACTTACCCATAGCTATTCCCCCCACAGATTCAACAGCACGTCCTCGAAAAAGATGCGTGGTATGCTTATCACACAAACAGCGGAAGGAAACATATTTGTGCTGTCATAAGTGCCATGTGCCGCTCTGTGCGGAACCCTGTTTTTACCAATATCACACTAGTTCCCAATATTGACTAAAGAACTTCAAAAACAATGTAAAAAGTGTACATAGAAAATGATAGGTAACAGTTTCACTGAGACATCAAGGTGATTGAAGAAAGAACCACTGATCATTGTTAGTTCAAGACATAAATCACGCTTAGAGGTAAGGCAAAAAATACGTTCCGAAAGGTTACTTTTACTCATATTCATTTGAAAACTGAATATATACCTTAGGTTTTATGGAAGGAACATAAATAAGGGATTAATGATTAAATTTCTATTTCAGGGGTAAAATGCAACCACACCGTGCAAAAGAGCAACTTTTGACGTAATTGTTTTCTTGAAGCTACGCCGGTGAACTAACAAATTTAATCTCCAGATGTGATAAATTTAGGACAGAGAAGCCATATAAACATTTAAATAAATAATGCTGTGCACAATTAGTGAAAATTGATAAATTTTGTTCCTTGGAAAATTTATAAATAATACTATAAAACTTGTTAAAACATAACAAAAAAATATAGTTAGAGAGGATATCTTTTTAAAATTCCTCATTGATTTATTATATAAATATTTCACCAAAATTTCAAAATGATATCATTCTTATTCGCAAAGCCCCACCTGGTGATAGATCAATAAAATTTTACCACCCACTTAAGGGGTTAACATTAAGCTCTCTAGCAACAAAAATCGTACCAATGGTTAAATAAATAATTTCATCATTGTATTTTGCACTCGGAAATGATTTTGACTAGGGATGAGTCGATTCCAAATGTCGATTCTCGATTCCACTGATTCTCAGGCTTAGAATCGGTATCGAGAATCGATTGCCTAAAGTCGATTCCAATTCCATCGATTCCAGATAGATAAATGCAGCAAAACTTTGATTTTGCAGACTTTTATTTTGTGTCTTTCTGGTTTTTACGTAGCGATATGCAAGTCTGGCTGAGAAAATAGGGAATATCAATGGTAAAAACTATGTTTTAGGTAGTTTTTTGGTTTGACGTAGTTTTTGGATTTTAAGCAGTATAACTTCAGTCCCCAAGAGCAAAATAATCTTGATTTTCCGTAGCATTTTCGGCATTACAACTAGGGATGGTCGGATCGGATACGTCGGATCCAAAGATCTGCGGATATTACGTATTACCAGATACTGAAATCACATCCTAATTCATTCCAAAAAATTGGATCTAGATCCAAAGTATTAAAATTCACACTTTAGTGTATGTGTCCTGAAAAAGGAAGTAAAAAGAGGTCAGAGTTGCTGTTCTCTCTTCGCATGCGCCGATGCACTACCTTGCTAGTTCTATTGATGCGACGATGCATTTCAAAGCTCTCTAGGGCGCTACACAACGTGTTGCCTGCGAAGTCACCCTAAAAGGAGGCCCATCCCCCCTAGAGTGCAAGCCACCTGGGTCAAAGAGAAAATGGGCGAGGATAGATAAACACAGATAAGGCGAAGGAGAGGTCTTCTCGGGTTAATCCATTCTCTTTCTCGCTGATTGAGTCTAACAAGGAGACATCGTGTGACTTACAGGTATGTTCGGGATCCAAACGAGGCAATTATTTTCTGAAACTGTAGAAACAATGCAGGAAAAGTATCACGCCTTTCTTCCACATAGGCCCGGGTTCGAGAGAAAAACATTATTAAAGAATCTTCCTCCGTATAAATCCTTTATAGTTAACGCCTATCTCATCAGAGGTTGTAGCCCAGTAGGTTGAGGCATTGAGCCAGTTATGATCATATGGTGGCTGGGGTTCGATCCCAGGTTGCAGCAATTTTTTTTCTTTCGAATATTTTACGGAATTACTGTAAATTGCCCACTCCCGTTCATTTACGGCAGTAGCAACAAATTGTTTTAATTTTCAGCCTATTTGCTGGATTTTCAATCAATCCCCTTGGGAGACTTTCGAACCTAATTTTGGGATTCTTTTTCGGCCAAAAAGAGGCTACACATGCTGATAGACCTAATATGTTTATATTTTGAAAATATGAGGATACTTCCGTTAATAGGATGGGCTCCGATTGGTCGTGGGTCTTTCTCTAGGCCGTAAACAATGAACGAATTATTACTTTTTAATTAGCAACGATGTACTCACTTAAAATTTCCCAGGAGCCGCACTTGAGTAATGACATTTGTCATCCGAAAGTATGCAATTCCACGCCATGAATGAAAAGTTAAATTTCTTCAATTGAAATAAACATGAGGTGGGAAAAGAAATAGTGTTATCATTACGTGATATTTTTTTGTACTGGAATATCTTTCTCTCCCCCACGATACAGGCTTCGCTTCAATATAATACGTTGCTCTGCAAAAAGGTCATAGCAAATTTTTTTGACATAACCTCGGAAACAGTTACCATCTCTTTTTTACCTATATCATGTTCACTATTGAACAAGAAATAGAGTTACAGAAGTTATTACTCGAACACGGCTCGTGGGAAATTTTGAGTGAGTACATCGTTGCTAATTAAAAAGTAATAATCCGTTCATTGTTTACGGCCTAATACCAACCAAAAATATTGGTTCAGGGAATAATTTTGAATTTTTGAAAGGTGTTTGGATTATGCACGGGGTCCAGATTAAGCAGGTCCAGATTAGCGAGGGTCTACTGTATTTAAAAAAAATCATTAATAGTTACTTAATTCTTCTAAACAGCTAGATAATAAGGAAAACTATTTTTTGCATAACATCTATAAATCATGAATTAGCAACATATGCTAAGGTGTAGTGCATATGGCACCCACACAACCAGGATTCAAATATATTTTTGAAGAACTCCCTTGAATCTCAAATTCATGCATTCAATAAGATTTGACAGAATCCTTGATTCCTGACCACATCAATGCACATACCTCATTTAAGTATGTACTTTATTCTAACAAATGCTTTTTTCTCAAAAAATTACGGGAGGTGCACTGTCTCGTTTCGGCATGTTGAATTAATAATCATGAACTACCGAGCCAGAGAATTTGAGCTCGATTGCCAACCCTTGTAAGATTTGCCAATTTTGAATGCCACCAGGAATTACCAAGCACAACAAATAGTGGGCTTGCTACCACTGGGAGGGCCTTTGTGACCTCTCACCTACCTAAAATCCCTCCCTATCTGTTTTTCATGCCATTAAAATTTCATAGGCTTTTATTATGTATAAGAGTTATGCAACTACTATTTTTCACACTTCAAACAAATTAATACTTCTCCATGCTACAGATTTTCAAATTAACCCCAGCCCCCAGATAGTTCGACAGGCTGCTGGATTCTCATTTCATTTTTTAGGACCCTAATGATATTATATTTGATTCAATTAACTTTCACAACAAAATAATTAGGCACATGAAGTACATAATGTGTAACTACATTAAAATTAATAATATCACTTAACAGGCAAACAAATCAATGACTTTGATGGACAAATGTTTATCTGGTCTTCACTGGTCTGGTAAAAATAAGTTTTCAAAGATTTGTGGAGGAAATTTCAATGACTACATATAAATATGGCACTAAAGCAATTTGTGCAATGATAAAAAAAAGCAAATTTTCCATTTCCAAAGAGCATCAGTACGTAGGTACTTCTTTATTTTCTTGCACTCACGATAAATGATATTGAAGACTGTGGTTACCTTCAATGTACTTGCTTCCTCTTCTGCTTTTGCTGACAGCATAATTGAAAGTGCCTTCCTACATGCTTCACTGAATATTCCCACAATATGAGGGGTTCTATCAGCCAAGGCACGCAAACATAATGATAAGTGGTCGGCATCGTCATTAGTTATGGCTTTGGTTGGCAAACCTAAGTATGATAAAAAATATATAGATAGAAAACCTCATTCATTATGTTGGAAAATCCAAAGATAAATCCAGAGCAGCATTTGCCAGTTTTAAGTCATTAAAATAAATGAAAAAAAAGCTTCTTATTTGAGAGACGGATGATGCTGCACAGCTCATCAGTTTAGTTCATTCCTCTCATTCTTTATAATTTTGAGTCATATCAGAGCATAAACAATTACAGTGAGTTAAACAATTGAAGCAAGATAAAACAATGAAGGAAAAACCAAAGAAACTGGGAGTTATCAGTGCTTCACCAAGGAGGCCTTAATACAGATAACTGAGAAAATGAAGAGTAACTTTGTACACACCACTTATAAGTGACACAACCTGAGTTTCTACACTTTGTGTCATCTTCAGGTTCACCTTCAGGTTCAGGTTCACCTGAAGATGACAGGAAGTTCACCAGGTTCACCTGAAGATAAGAAGTGTCGAAACTCAGGTTGTGTCAATAAAATCTTAAAAGTGGTATTCACAAAGTTGCTCATCATTTTCTTTGTGATGGATAAATACCACCAAATCAAGCCTAAAACTGTTTCCTCTGTTAAGAGATAACTGACCTGATTTTCCAAGATGAAGAATAGATGCCATGACAAGCATAGCTTCTGTGCAAAACCTATTTTGCTTCTTCTGATCTACAACCAAAGAGATGTATCTCAATGCAAGTTTGGTGAGTGTTGTTCCCAATGCAGCACCTATGAAGAAATCCCCGTCCATCATGTATTGCCGAAGTGGAGGACGGGCTTCAACCTTCTTGGCTGTGCTGTGGTGGAAATGAATAATTTCAATACAGGTACTGAATTTCTGCATCATAAACTAACATAAAAATTAATTACTGAATACATATTATTAAAAATGGAACCCAAAAACATAAGTACGTTCCTTGAATGTTTTATGACTTTTTAAATATTTTTTTCCTGGCAAGGAGGTCTTAGGAATCTGAAACTCTTCTACCTTTCATTATTTTAGGCTCAAAAGTTTCAGATTTCAGCCATTATACTCTAGTATTGATGTTTATGTCACTGGGAACCAAACATTTCTGAAATCTGAGACTCATTTAGCACAAAAATTGTTTCTCTGAGTTTACCTATCACCATATAGAAAGGCACATGACATCAATACCGGCATGAAGTGGAAAAAGTGGCTTTTGAATTACCGTATTAACTCGTGTAAGAGGCGCACCTTTTTTCCCAGAAATCGCAGCCGAAAATGAGGGTGCGCCTCTTACACAAATTTTTTATCTGCCTGCCTTAAGCCTCGTCACGATATGAGAGGTAGGCGGCGGGCTGCAGAGCAGTATCGCGGCAGGGCGGTAGTGGCCACTAAACGAGCGGTGATTTGACCTAAGATTAGTTCAGAATCAGAAATGGCAGTACATACTGTCATTAAACAAAACGTTCTCTGCCGACATTTTGCCACAGAATGAGTTGAACGGCAGAGCGGCACAAGAAAGATTTAATGTCTGGGATTGGCGGCGAGCGGCACTTATGCCGCTCACGTCTATCCCCCTATCACGTTTTCCTCCTGCAGTGGCTTGCAGGGTATTTTGTAGATGTAGATATCATGGCTGGGTTCGAGCGTTTTGCATGTCAAACATTAGGAACATGAAACTCAGCATTGCCATCCTGTCGCTCGCCTACCGCCGCCCGTAGCTCGTACCGTGGCCAAGGCCTTACTCTCAAGTCCCTGGAGAGCTGAGTGACCTTGGTGCTCAGTGTGAGTCATCAAGGTGGAGGAGATCATTTGCTCGCTTGTTTACGGGGGACGCAGTCGCCTAAAAACATGTAAAAACTTGTTGTATGACAAGGCGAGGGTGTGAGGTGCAATTGGGGGACAGCGATTGGCCACGCGACAAGTGCAAGCACTGGAAATTTCCACCCCCCTAACTTTCTCATTTTCTGTCCTTGGACAACTTTGAGTGACTCAACTGTATGCACCTGCCCTAAGCTTAACTGAGAGAATTCTGTGAATATTAACATTTGTGCATGTGCCACCATAGGTCAGTGTTGTTCCAAAATGAACAAGGGCAAAAAGTTGTGGTATTTCACGGCAGCTTCAAAACTTAAAGTCATCAAAGACGCTGAGGAAGTAGGAAACTGCACTGCCGGACGAAAGCATGATGTGCCGGAATCATGCATTAGAAGATGGAGGAAGGATAAGGTTGCACTATTCCTTACCAATAGGGACAGAAGTTCTTTTCGGGGAAAAACTGCGAGCTGTGACAGGACATGCGTGCGCATGCTGCCACGCCGTACTGCGACGCCCGTCTCACTAATAAGTCAGCCGTTTTTATGTAAATCATGCAATTTTTTGGTTTTGTCATTCATTGAAGATTTTTTTGGGCCATATTGAAAAAATAAATGCTTTCAATTCCATAGACAGTTTTGATTTCTTTCAAAGTTTGATTTTTTTCAGGTTTTGATATCGTATCTACGCTTTATCGTTCGTTTTTTACGCGGGTGACCCTTGGGTATTTTGCATTTAACGTGTTCGCATTCCCGCTCGTCATCATTTACAGCAAAATATGATTTGTAAAAGTTAACCACATTTAAAAGGGGACTCACAGCGACTACGACTTGTGCATTAGGAAAACGGTGGGGGAATTCGGATTTAAAAATCAGAGATAGGTGCGACTGTCCGCACTTACCAACTAAACACGAATTGTAGCGAGGTCGGATTTGTTTTGTTTTAATGAATATCAATTACTCCACTCATTCCAAAGGGCAATAAACAATGTAAGCATTGTAGGGCTAAGGCTACAAGTGAATACTTACCTCCGAGGTCCAAAAATGCCTGTGAAAAATGCCGCGTAAATTATAAGAGAATAACTCAAGCTCAAGCTTTGCGCTTGCAATATTCTCTGCTATATTGCGCTTGCGAGTCCAAGAATAGCGCAAGGCTTTGATAATAGTCAAAAGTTCGAAGTTAGGCCCGCAAAACCTCGCAATAGGAGGGAAAAAAGCCCCAAAATTTTTTCTTCAACTTCGACGCATAAAAAGAGGGGTGCGCCTCTTACACACGTTTCTACGGTAAATAGTTTCCTAGCCATGACAGTGGGTAGGCATTGGCATGGCAGCATTATAGTGTGTTAACATGTGAACCTGCCCTCCCTTGACCTCACACAAACTCTACCTATTTTTGCTTGGAGGCAAATTAATAACTAAGCATCGTGCTAAAATGTAATCAAACAGGTCAAATATCCCCGATAAATGCTTGCAAATGAATAGTTTCATTTATTACATTCTTACACAACACCAGGGGTGAGATGCATGTGTCTGAGTAAAATCCCTTTGGAAACTTGGTGAAGAGGTTCCAACCTAATTTAATTTGTGTACCACTTGAACCACTCAATCCCCAAAATTGTAGCCCTTGTTTGAGAAAAATATTTATCATGTAATTTAGATAAAATACTAGCCCAGAGTCATTTAGCTTTTAGATTTATATTAGAAATGATTTAGCTTTTAGATTTATATTATGTTATAGAAGGTGACCAAGTAAAAAATGTTGACTACGCAACAAAGGGGGATCAACTATATTGTAGTTGATATGTTGTTAAGCATAGTGATTCAAGAACAACAAAGAGATGGCCAATGGCAATTTCCTTGTTTTTGCAAACTTGGTGGTCTGTATGTAATTTACTAAAAACTTAGAAGTAAATCCAAGGATGTAACAAGATATATCAGCCAGAATACCTGTGTGAAATCTCGAGTCAATTGAAGAAGCTTTTTATAAGGATGTGGCATTTTTAACACATTTCCTCCCCACCCTCTTTACACATGTTTCCCCTCTGCTGACTGATTACACTGTGGACATGGATGAGGACTGCCTGAGGTGTGTCCATCAAGCAGGCTAACAATACTGTGCCAACACACCACGAGTTCACTTCCCATTCCACGATGGACTAAGATAGGTCCATCATGAGAGGGGACATGAGTGAGAAGAACCTATCTCAGTCAGCTGGCCTGGGAATCAACAATGCAATGTACAGAAACCTGTAATCTTTGCAGTGGATTCTTTATAGAAAGATAATGCACTATATCAGCAATAACACCAGCCAATGGTAGGAAGGGGAAAAATTGTCAATAAACTTGGCAGCACAACACTAGTGTAGCCTGTGTCCACCAAAGAGTCTCAAGAGAGAATTACTTTCATGGCTGAGGGGAGCATCCTCTCCTACCTTCTGATTGGTTGCTAACCTCCCCCACATGAAAGTCCTCTCACTATTGACTTGCCCTTGGTCTAAAGGAAAAATTTAACAGATAATTAACAAAGCAACTACAGTAAACCCCCGATAGTTCGAACCCTCTTATTCCAAATATCGATTAATTCGAAGTTGTGAGCAGTCCCCGGTAAACGGAATAGGAAATTGCGTACTTGATGGTACAGATAATTCGAAATATACTTAATATGTAACTCCAAGTCGAATTCCGTCTCGTGACGCTCCAACGTATCGTTTATTTCGAAAAAATTCACCAGGGCAGCACACTTCGACAGTCAATTACAAAGCCATTGTGATTTTGGTATCGCTTTCTTGAGCATATGTTACTTTTAAGTGTTGCCAAGCTACTTTGAACATTTGCTTATGGTGCGCTGCGTGCCAGCAGCTGTTTACCCCCAATCAAATATCCCTCAAGTAGATACACATCTCAGCCAAGGAAGCTATCACAGGCAAGGAGTCCCTAGCTTTTTTCCACAGCCAGCCAAGCCAGCCTTTTTTTACAGCCACTATCACAGCCAAGGAGGCCCTAGCTTTTTCGGGGCTTTTGCGCCATGACTAATGCCTTTCTTCCGAGCCTCCCCTCCTCGAGTGATGACTGTAGGATCGCCAGGCATGGTAGAGTAGTATTTTCCAGATGGTGTGATATCCTTTACCCAATTTCCCTCCATGAGCACTTTCATCGTTTGGTAGTCGCTCCTCCCATCTCGCTTTGCATGCTTCCCCAGATTCTTTTGTTTGCCCCAAATCGCTGACGAGTCATGGTTCTCAGCTTTGTTTATTCTCTTCCCATCTACTCTTGTCCCATCTCCCAAAACTAGAATGTCAATCACGAGGTAAGGAAGGCAGAAGATATTGGAACTACTTCTGGATGGTGTCTGTCCGACACTGCGTCAGGGATTTTTTTCTTGGGTTCCCTTGAACTTCTTTCGGAGGGGTAAGGGATTCTGGGTTAGTCGCCGACCTTGACGTGATACTCCACCCCTACCCTTCTCTCCCCTCTCCCAAGTCCCTCCCCTATTGGAAGCCACATGAGAAGTTAGTGCGTTGGGAAGCGATGAATGAAATGTGATTCTTTTGGTTCGTGGTCGTAACTGATAAGGGACTTCCGGCAGGCAAAGATGATGATGCTGCAGTTCTTCATCATAGAAAAGAATTGGGGGAAATGGGTTGAAAGCAGGCCCATTAATTTAAAGGTCAACGGCAAAGAGTTTGGGGACCTGGAAAATACACCTTTTGTGGTATTACTGGAAACATGCCCGAAATCTTTCATTTTGTTTTTATTTTCTGCGTGATCCTGTCTGATAGAGCATATTTCTCCAACTTTAACTTGAATCTGATAAACGTGAAGAATTTTGTCCATTACCTCCTCATTTTGGTGCATATTCTTTGCCTTTTTATAAAAAAATATAGCAGTACGGTGATTATCTCAGAAAATACGGGATCTTTTTAGTTAATTTTTGGAGAGTACGTTTAGTTTGAACCCGGATAATTTGAAGTCCAATTTTTTTGGTCCCTTGAATTTCGAATGAATGAGGTTTTACTGTATACACATCTTGGACATAAAAATGGAATTGCTTTGAAAAAACTGGTACTGATACAACATACTCTCACTACTATTTTACCTGACTGTGCTGAAGGCTGACTGGGTTGCATATGTGCCATCAGAAATAATCTTTTGTACTGGTGCTTGCTGCTGCATGATTACATCATCATCAGTTTTCTCACCAGCTGCTTTCCTTAATTCGTCTTCCACAATAGGAATCTAAAAAAAATATTAAGCAATGCTGCTATGAAACACGCCGATTCCTCTAAAATACATAATACAAAAAGTAAATACATTAATTTATTAATTTCAAGCAAGCCAAAAACCCTTACATCACCCAAGGTCTGCCGAACTTGGCTCATAACTGACTGAATATCTTCTGCAGTATTAGCATATTCTCCAAGAATCCACACAGCTGCACGATGAACTCTCACAGACTTGATGGTGGGAAATGCATCAAGTAAACGCTGAAATGCATAACAATGTTTTCACAGTTATCCACGCTATGATCAACAATGTATAAAATAAAAGAAAAACATCTATAGAAGGTTACAACTACAAAGAGAGTAAGTTTGGGCAGGCTTCGCATTTAGCAATGTCGCTAACACTAGAAAGAGTTAGTTAGTAGTCACGCTAAAACTAAAAACAAATGACTCCGCACAATTTTCATTGGAGGAATTATTTTTACCTCTTCTTCACGGTCTCTATCATCATTAAGTAATGTAGGCATTGTGCAACTGTGGTTCAGCCCCTGAGATCCAAGATAAGAGCTAACTATGGCTATCACAGTCCACAAGGACATGGATTTATATGAACCACAACAGATTTTTTAGAACAAACAAGAATGAAGAATTAACTAAATAGTCCCGAGAGAGCAGGGGCGGATCCAGAGAGCAATCTTTGAGAGGGCTTTGTAAGTCTTGTAAAAGTGTACAGGTGTATTGGCAACGGTCTGCCATGATGGAAACACCGGTTCCCAATCAGTCACCAAAGTTAAGCATCGTTGGGCTTGGCTCGAGTTTGGAGGGATGATCCTCCGATTTGTCTGAGTGCTGTTGCCCCTGTCTGCACATAGCAGACAGTATGTGCAAAATGACCTTAGCCATTGAAGCACATTAAACAAAACTACTACTACTGCTACGGGTGTATTCCTGCATGCACATGCATATGTGAATCTTACGTCATTAATCATATACTTACTCCTAACTATGCCTGTATATTTTGACTACGCAATTGGCAATTTATTGAACACCCTTAATCATGGATTTGTTAACCCCTCTCCACCCATTCTATCTGTGATCTGGTGATGCCTGTATATGGTCGAGGGAAGGCCAGAATAGAAAGGAAGTAACATCTAAAGAATTATCTGTCTGCAAACACCTCTCCCCATTTTCCAATATGTACTCAAAACACTTGTGCACGTGCTAATTACCAGGGTCACTACTCTCAGATAACCTTCTTTGCCTGCATTCCTTTTTCATTGAATTGTTATGGGCTATGTTACTTTTACATCAATCATGATACTTCTGTTGTCTACAGAAGAAGGTGCGTTGAAGGATTGCTAAATATTGATGACTAGTATCTTAATTGACTTTGTTAGTCTCCCTCCATTTACTTTAGTTATGTATTTGTATACCTACTCATTTAATTTTTTTTATTTTTTAATACAGGCACAATAATAATAATAACAATACAATTTCCTGTAGTGTTGTGAATTCAATTATTTATATTGTGTTATATTTTGTTCCCCTGTGTATAATTTAATTTTTAGTTTTTATTTTTAATGCTATTATCCATTGTCTCATTTGATCAAGTCATGAAATGTGCAAAACTTAGTAATTGGGCATTTTCCCATAATAATAAAAAAAAACTAAATAAAATAAATAAATAAAATTACGGTAATTTCACAGGAATGGCCCTGCAGTTGGCTCCTATGGCTGGAAAAAAGTGCTAATTTAAAATATATTAGGGGAATAATCTGCGTATTTTTCACCTTAACTTTAGTTTTCAATAGACATCACCAAAAGCAGAAATTTTTAAACCAGATAAAAATGTGGAATATAGTATTTGTTTTGACTCACAAAGTCGCAGCGTAACCTCATTAACAAAGAGTTAAAGAAATTTAAAATTGAAGGATTCGGTGTAGGAAGACAATGAGCACATAAACTTTTTTTTTGTTTTCTGATAATTTCATTAACGGTGACCGAGACAAAATTTAAGTTAATATGACTTCAATTACGGCAGTAGTTCACTAATAACAAAAAACAAATAATGTGGTAAGGTTCCTATATTTTATTTTATTTGATTTCTTAGGAGTTTTCCCTTCTTAAACACAGTTTTTTGCAAAAATGCCATTTATATTAGATGGAATAATGCTATTTTTCTCCGTGTTTCTCCCAATCTCCCATTTAAAACCATGTAATTTGAAGATAGATTTACAAAAAAGTACAAATACAAATGATGACATTTTTCTGTTCTTATCAGATAGTGGACACGGTTTTCTATAAGTGGCCAGAATGTGAATGAAATGACATTTAAGTCATTTTCCAGTGGAACCATCTTAACCCTTTCGCGACGGGGAAAATTTCATTGCTTTGCCAGTACGGAGCTTTCACTATGCTAGGATCTTCACAGGTACCTATTTCTACAACTTGGGTCGGGGGCCAGAGGGGTGTTGAACCTTTTTCACGGCCACCGGGCTGAGATAATCTCCGCCCTTTTCCACTTGGGGTTCCCATTACGGCATGCGGTCGCGGTCAACTATTTTTTATGTGATGGTTTTGCTAGAAACACTGTTGCTACAGCCTTGATATTTAATAGGAAATGAATTATTCTCGTTTTACAATGACTTTACAGCTTTTAAACGAAATTCTATCATTAATATTAAGCTCTCTAGCTACAAAAATCGTATCAATGGAAAAATAAATAATTTAATCATTGTATTTCACACTTGGAAATGGATTTGATGAATATTCAAAGATAAAAATTAATATAAATTTAAAATGTCCTTATTCAGGATCATCAGAGCGCGAATCAAAGAATCAGTACTTAGAAATTTTCACCATGTTACTTCATGAGATGTACGGTCTACAGAACTCTTGTTTTTGGATATTTTTGCACAAATTACATTCATCACGTACAAATATGTTGATTATGAAAAAATTTCCCAACATTCTTCTTTATTATTCTTATTCATACTTTTCTTATTCCTAAAATCACCCAATTTGAGGAGTATGAAATTCTCCAAAGCAAATGTTATAACTTCAACATTCGTGTGCCTCGGGATTCAAAACACTGCCAGGAATCACTGTAATCTTTAGGTGGAAACCATTTACCAACAAAAACAAAACTGAAATAGACAGCTGTCATAATCAAATAAGCATGAGTAATTACAGGGAAAAATAAACATTTGAACTCACTAAAAATATGGTTGTCAATTCGTATAAAAGAATAACATTCAGTTGTTTACCTAAAAAAATAATAACTCCCTTACTATCTTAAATCTATAGAAAAAATCACTCCCAAACCAACTAAATAATGAACAAAAAAATAGTTTTGAGATTTCTTTACACACAAACTACGTTAAAAATAACAGTAGAACTCCGTTTAAAATTTGTAGTTGTAAAGCTAAACATAAGGAATGCACTTATAATGCTCAATTTGCCAGTTACGCAAACAATTTTAAGTTAGTTATTACTCCACTCCACCAGCAAGCCAGTGACCGTGGACCCCTGCTGTGAGTGGGGCGCACACTGCGAGGAAGGGTCGAGGAAATCCTCTCTCGCGAACCGAGAAAGGGTACCTATGGCGTCCCGAGAAGAAATCCTTTATGACACACAACTTTTAGGCTTGCTTAGCGGCACGCCGTTCGTTCGTTTGTGTAGAAAAATTTACGCCGTTCTATCACGTCGTTCGTAGCGAAAGGGTTAAGCAGGATGCACCCGGGAATCACTTTTATCATTATACTCAGTAAAATCCTGACTCTAGCTTGGGACGAAAAACTAATTGATTTGAGACTACTCTCCAGCCCACACCACGTAACTTTTTTCACGGTATAAAAGATGAGCCGCTCTCTAATGCACATTCAACTCATCGCTAGCATTGCCATTTTAACCATTTTCTTATCAATATTTTAGCCAATGTCAACACTATTCACACCATTTTGATGGCATTCCAATCAACCTATGACAATCCCTCACTTTTAGGTGTTTTCTTGTTATTTTGTGAATTTTTCATACATTTCATTAATTTCTTAAAATTTCAGCGCATTTCTTTCATTTAGCAGTATTTCTAATATTTCTCACAATTTTTTCTATTTCAACCATCTCCAGCCCATTCTTTACCATTTCTGTCTATTTTCATCCATTTCCGAGTATTTCCGTCCGTTTCCAACCTTTTCTTCCATTCCTGGCCATTTCAAGCATTTCTATCCATTTTGACCATTTCTTATATTCCTGACCATTTATTTCCATTTCTAGCCCATTTCTTTCCATTTCCAACCATTTCTCTCATTTCACGACCATTTCTCAACAAGCGTACACCATTTCTCAGAGTTGCATACCCCTCGAGCTAATGGTATCCAATTCAACTTTTTGGAAGTGCTTCCACAAAGTTGAAAATAAAGCAATAATTCATTTCTTCACATAAAATAGTTTTAATTATATGACCTGGGCTTTGTCGAGGAACAACATCATCAGGTACCACACCAACAGAAACCAGGAAATATATATCCCTTTAGTGGGGGGAAGGAGGTGGAGGGTCAAAATATTCGTTAGCGGTAGGATTAAGTTTAAAGGGAATGAGGGTTCTGGTATGGGGTTGAGTGACCTTGAGCTGGGGCTATGGGATGTATAGAGGGTAAAGAGGGGGGGAGGCACCAAAGGTGGTCTGGGACCATTGTCCTTACGTAAGTGCTTCCCAATGTTTGGGAGTATGGAATGGGAATAATATAGCACATAAATAAGAAGAACATTAACTCCTGTAAAATTATTTAAAATTTTCCTTCTTCTCAAAACAGTCGAGCCTAGGTCCCTAATTTTCCCCCACCCCTGTAAGTGCTATATATTTCCTGGTTTCTGTTTGCGTTGTACCTGATGATGTCAATCCTCAACGAAACTTGGGTTGTACACTAAAACTATTTTACGAGGAAAAACTAAGTACATATAGTTTTATTCTCAAATATTCATTCCAACTTGGAATTGCAATTTCTTAGAGGGAAACTGAATAAAATTTTTGTGATTAGAGTAACATGTTATTTCAATCCAAAAGTTACTGAAGAGACTACGTATGGAAGAACATTTCTTGCAAATGGCTTCCAGGAGTGTGTTGGGTTCAATTTGTGCACAGTAGAAGAGTCATGCAAAATATTAACAGGTATATACATGAAGTGGGAAAATGTCGGTGAATTGCCAATTTCTCATGTCATTATTATTGATAGTCTTTCCCTACAAGAATACTCCTAATCCAAAGAAATCTTGTGCACTTTTTAGCCCATATTCCAAATCTAAAAAATCTACAAAAAAGAACTAGGGAAGAAGGCAAGTGAAGTATGCATAGGGGTTGGAAGCAGATGAAAATCACTTATTTCGATTAGTAGAAACATAGGTGGTGAGACATTGCATGAGGTGGATGGAAAGGGGAAAACAATTAGACAACGGACTGAATAATGAATATACATAATTGAGTGGGAATAAAGCCAAAAAGAAGGGCTAAAATGTGGACGTAAATCTCACAAATTGCTAAGGTAAAGCAAACTGTTTTCCTAAGATAAGCCATCAGTTTTCATTGTTAGGACCAAGTGAAGAACTAATAAAATATTTGATAGAGCAGGATTAATTTCATTATTTAGATTAAATTTCTAGTATGAAGAACTACTACCCTTGGTTATTCAAGCAGTTTTTAGGATCTCTGTGCACTTTTTTGCACTCTCATCCTTGCTTCTTTTTAATTACAGAGAATAAAAACAAACTTATTTTTTCACACATTAAAGGGTAAATTTTTCATTTCTATAGGATGTATTTTACTCTCTATCCCCACAATCAGGATGTGATTTCTAAGATTATCTTATTAAGAATAATTTTTATGATGAAAAACAATGCACACTCCATACCTCAATTATTAAAGGACGCAATGTTTCAAACTTTTGAATGGCTTCACGGACAAACACGAGCACATCTGTGGCTGCAAGCTCATTGCTGTCTGACAGAAATTCAATGAGCACAGGGATTACTGTGCCAGCCACATCAGGAAACTGCAAAAAATGAAAATTAGTATAAGAAGAAAGTTATGGCTAACAAAATAAAAAATACTTGCAATACAGCACAACATAAGGATGAGATATATCTTTAGTTACAGGATAAACTTACTTTGATACAGCATGAATGAAGAGTTCTAACAAGCAACTGTCGGTATTTCCCAGTGTCTTCATGTTCCACAACATTGTGGGTTTTTGCTACCTCTTTCTTTAAAACCAGCACCATTTCCTCAATATTTCTCGATGATACCAACTCCATAGCTGCAAAAAGCAACCATTTAGCATTGCCATCCAATGACATATATTTTTACATTTAATATCCAAAAGAAGAAAATAATTTACCCAGGTTCAGAGTTTTTTTCCTAACTTCCAGGTCAGGACTTGCCAACACTCTCAGAATGTCCATCACAAGGTCCTGCAGCACTCTTTCATGAGATGGGTGGTCTTTCAAGGCTATCAGTCTATCTAGTACTATGAGCTTCACATTATTGTCACTTTCTTTAACTATCAGCTCAATGTAACAGCTAGCAGCCGCCTGAAATAAAAATTATTTTAACATAAAACTATCAACTCCAAAAAATGTTAGGTAATCAAAACTAATAGATAAGCAAGGGAAATCTCAAGATTTCAGCATTCTATGGACAAGAATTTGAGCGGGCCAAAATTTAAAACAAAATACAGGCGGTCCTCGACTTTCGTACAATTCGCACTTTCGTACGCTCCTAATTGATACCTTTTATTTGACTTTCGGACACTAAATTCAAACTTTCGGACATTTGCCTAACAGAATTTTTGAATTTCCCGCAAATATTTGAATTTCCCGCAATGGTGCATGGCGCATCACGGCATTCAATTGTTACATCTGGCGTTCTCGCTCGCTCTTATACGCGACTGTGGGCAGTGTTGACTTAGAGCAAGGTATAACTCGTTTATTTACTGAATTCAATTAATATCGTATGAGTAGAATGAGTGGAAAACCTAAATATGATGTTCCTGAAAAGAGAGTTGGGAATTATTAGACGTGCTGAACTGGGAGGATCTTTTGCTGCGATCGGACTATCATTGAACTGAAGCTGTTCTACTGTGTGTTCAATAGTAAAGGGGAAATATTAAATTATAGACCATGTACGAAATGCTGGGAAGTGGATGCGAAATTCACGAATTTTTTATGGCCTGTACCTACGAAACCTCATTCTATTTTCGTTTGTCTTTTGTCCAATTTAGGAAATTTCGAAATTTTGTTGCTTCTTTAATTGCAATAAACTAAATTACATCGAGTTTAAGGGTCCAAAAATTAAATGTCGTGATGCTTCTTGTTTTGTGCCTTTATAGTTATAGTGGACGATATCAGTGAAATGTTAATTTCTGATTGGGAAAAATTAGAAATGCGTATGTTTACTCAGTTTACAACGATATTCTTTCAGAACCGTTTATCAAGACTACGTAGTTTTCAAAGTAATTACGTATTGTTTGAATAATAATTAATGTATTTTTAAACTTTTGTATTAAAAATAAAATTTCCTAACAATTGATATGAGGTTTTACTATGTATATTTAACTCTCCGGGAACGTAACCCCTAATTAGTATGGGACTCTATTGTTCGACTTTCGTACATTCGACTTCCGTACATGTTTTCAGGAACGCATTGTGTACGAAAGTCGAGGACTGCCTGTATATACTTTGAATTCAAATAAGGCCCATGGTAATTGGCAAAATATGGAACAACATGATCTTTTGAAACTAACACTTGTCCACAAAAGATATTTACTTGGCGTGAACACACCTTACACTTAATAAATAGGTTTTGTGGCAAAGTGCGAGTTTTGAAACATTGAGTGTGACTTCTATCCACTTATACATACCACTGAATACCATTGATGGAAAAGCATTTTGTGAAAATGAAAAAAAAATTCACATTATCCACGTCATTTATCATTTTTCTTTTTAAATAATGACATGTGACCCAGGGTCTAAAAAAATCATCATCAGGAGGGCTATTACGGAACCGCGAGTCACCGGCGACAACTAGCATTTCGGCGACTCAGGCTGAGTTCTCACCCTGAGCGATTACGGAACACCGTTTTGTCGCCTTCGGCGACTAAATAGTCGCTTCCCCATGTCACCCTCGACGAAGGTGCTCACTCGTCGAGTCGCCGGCTTGATTCTGATTCGCTTGGCGATAGTCTGCTGTTTAAAGATGTCTTCCGTCCATATTGACTGTTGTTTACGCAGGAATATAGAGATGATAAGCCATGGATTTAGGTTAAAATGACGAATTGCCGGTGAAGTAGTGTTGATTCCGAGGAATAAATTTATCCGAGTTCATCAGTACCCTGTTCTTCTCACGTATGTTTTGATAACGCGAGTGCAGTGCGTAATACCTAATGTGTTCTATTGTATTCATTTCGCCGCTATCCATCGATGTTTTTAATCAGTTATTCGTGCAACCATGGTGATACTTAGTGATATTTACCTACAGTGAATATTGTAACAATGTAGATTCATTGTTTGATTAAAAATCATAGTGGTGTTGCGTTATCTTTCGGTTGTGATTTGGATAGTGACAATGTTTTATCGCGAAGTTGTTTTAGCAGAAGCTTTATTGTGATTGAACTGTGATGAAATTAGCTCGAATAATATGTCTATGTTATTCATTTTGCTACCCTTTAGCTCTAGCGTACTTGATTTTGGTTACTATTCCTAAACAATGGATTTGTTGTTTGGAAGATTGTGTTGTTTGCTTTCGAATCAACTCTTGATTCTGTCGACAAGTTCGTTGGCTGTAGAATGTATGCCCATTATCTTCGTTATATGGACGTCGTGAGTCATGATTTGCTAGTGAAGGGTTAGTGCAAGTTGTGGGTAAAATCGTGTTGATGTGAATGAAGTTCTATAAACGGAGACATATAATTAGTATGTTATTGATGTGCTCCTCCATGCTATTGATGCAAGTGATTGGGATCGGTATTTGATACTTTTTAATTTATCGTTGGCATATTTTTATCAGAAAAGTGACACAAATAAAATTGTCAAGTATTATTGTTTTTCTTACATTTACCTCGATCCTCAACGATCATAGTTACTTTACCTTACCTCAATTGATACCTTACCTCAATTAGTTTCATGTGTAAAATAAATCAGGGATTGTAATCGACGAATAAAGGAATAATAGTCGTACAATATGGTACAATAAATATCAGATTTATAGAATTAATATTTTGAATTGTAAAATACCCTTTCCTTTTGGCATTTACTTGCCCTCCAGACCCATATTTAGAGGTGGATATATATTCTACTACTACTGAATCAATGTAAACGTAATTTTTTCTTTAATATAACAACTCGGTGCTTTATTTTTCTTAATTTTTTTACTTGGGCCTATTCCGTCAATACCTAGTATAATTCACATTTCTGGCCAAAAATGCGCCAGCTCAGTAGGCAGCAAGCAAGTCTGCGCAGTGAAAGGCAAGGAAGCTTAAAAGGAGAGTCAATTAAATACATCAAGTAGTTACCTGTATATTGCAAAGTCATTGTATAGAACGCATTTAATAAGCGGGATAAATGGTCACTGCCTTATGCTGAGCATGTTTCACATCACACATATGTGGTGAAAATGTTTTAAGTGAAAAGCATATGCTGAAAACAAATTGTGCTGCTGTGGAATACAGTACTTAGGGAGGTAGTATACTATACTATATAGTTGCCGAATTATTTCCCATTGGTATATAACCGTTTCATTCAAGCATTTTTGGCTAGCTCATGAGTGAAAATGATTGAAGCTCACACGTTGGATATTTTCGAGTTATTATCGTATCCATTGGTGCCCTTATTAGTTCCTAAATTATTATTTCAAGCTATTTATAAGTTGCTTCTATCGGCCACGAAATAGGTACTATCAATTTTGACCGCTTCGAATGAAATTCCACTAATTCCTGCAAATTCTCGTACCTAACATCCGAGCATCAATTTTATTGCATTGAAATATGCACAAAATATTGTACATATCTGTGGAAGTACTATTTACTATATAGCTAAGTGACGATATCACATTATACTCGTAATTTTCAAGTCGTCTGCTGCACCACGTGACTTGTAACAAGGATGCTTATTGGCTCAGAAAACTGTACTGGAGATTCTCATACACTCAGAAGTCGCCCGTCAAGTCGCTAGCGAGATACGAGTCGCACCCTGTTCCGTAATCGCAGTGGCGACTTGCGAGTGGCAAGTTCGAGTGAGTGACGAGTGAGTCGCCCAAGATCCGTAATAGCCCTCCAGATACACTTAACTTGACAGTGGCAGGCTTCACTTAGTGGAAATACTTAATGTTTGTGATCATGATTAAGTGAAATACTACGTACTTGTCTACAAAATTTTAATCTGTACGATGCAATTCACCAATTTACGGCGTTGTCAGGAACAGAAAGTTGAAGAAAGTCTTTCTGTACCAGACAATGTTGTAAATCAGTGAAATGCATCATAAAAATCAATTTTTGTAGAAAAGTACTACGTATTTTACTTAATAATGAATACCAAAACAGATATAATATTTACCAGCACTATTGAGCACCTGATGATGAAACTTGAGGTTAGAACATGTGTCAGGATTAAATTAAAATATAATGGCAGTACAAAAACTTTTCTTCCATTTTTTATGAATATTAAATGATACCTGGCCAAACAGTATAAACAGCTCATTAAAATGAATTAGTGACCACTGACAATGATAGATTTATGTGTACAAGAAATAAAATACTAAAAAGCCTCTATTGAGATCAAAGACAGGATTAATGAACAGAATACAGTAGTTATGAATGAAGTGAGAGCTACAGTTTTCTTTTACCTTAATGGCAGTAGGAGCATTGGAAAGGGTGACTAAAGTGCCTGCAGCTTCATAACGAACAGCTTGGCTTGTTGAGTTCAGTAAGTTGTAGATGCATCGAATGAATCTTGACCTTTCAGATGGATTTGCATGGCAAACCTGTGTCAAGAAGTACAAAAATGAAAAATACAGATACATGAAACAGTAATAATTATAGTGAAGATTATGCGAAGTATTCATCTTAAAGATCAATTCAGGAAGACAAGGTGAATAGCAAATACCAGCATGCCGATAAAAAAGGTCCAACAATTCATTCATTAATCAATACAGAAATGACATTAATGTTATAGTAAGGTAATTTTCAACACTCATATCATTAAATGGTTTGCTTATTTATGACAGTTAAACTTTCGTGATAACCAAGTTAGGTTGATCATATATCACTTCGGAGGAAATAGGCCTCACTAATGTGCATGAAGATTCCATCCATTGTGTTACACTATACATACACATTTCACACTTATGAATTCTGAGGAATTTTACAAAGCATGAATTCTAATCCTTCTCACTTGGAGTAAAAGGCTGGTCGCAACTGCTGGGGTTATATTTTACCATCTAAACCAAGACGTGATAACATCTACAGCTGAGGCAGGATTCGAACCTTTGCCACGCTGGCATGTAATCCAATTTGGCAACTGAGGCCGGCTCATTCACTCTAAATTGCCCTCGATGTTACCATACATGAGTATACAGTATTACACCAAAAATGTTTAAATATAGACCTTAATTTCCTCATTAAGTAATAGGCTAAGTAAAATTGCATGCCCACAACTCAATTTCTCTCAGTAATTCCCCATTTTATATTGCAATCAGTAGTAGGTATTACATCATGCTATACTGGGTACTGGTAAAATGAGAAGAGGTGACTGGGAACTGGAGTGGAAAAGACAATAAAAGACAAAATCCTATTTCCAGTGCTGGCAGCCATTTGCATCACCCATCAATAATTTCTGAACAGCGATCTTTCTCACTTGGCTCCTCTCACCATCATCTTTACAAGCAAAAGCTTGTCAGGACTTAATTTTGACAGCCACATTAAATACAAGATAATTCCAACTGATTTTCCCACAGTTATAACAAATTCCCTCATGTGAATGTCAGCCAGTAACAATTTAAAAAAATCTATTTGCATTTACACACAACCTTGGGACATGCAGACTGCATGGGCAAGCAGCTGAAAGGATACCAGCCCCAAAGAAGGGACGGAAAAGGAATTGGAAGAGGGAAGAGACATATAGGGAGATGTTTTTCAATGGATTACCTAAAGAACACTCTGGGGCATGTCCATGAAAATTGGATAATGGTTTGTAACCAAATCTATTCTTTGATTTGCAACTGAAAAGTTACATAATAACCCCTCAAGTTTGTCTAAATATCTACATTGGTTATTTACTCCAGTGAATATTATGGTCCTTGGATTATACATTTATAACTCTACTATGATATAGATATTAAAAATGATTGTGCAAGGACAGTATATGTTTTGCTTACACAGCTAATAGACACTGCAGACACAATTAAAATCAATAAAACTAATGTAAAGTTACCTTATAGATGAGTTCAACTATGACCAACTGTAAAATATCTCCAAAGGAGGTAACTTGATCCAAACAAGATGCCAAATATCCAAGTGCTCTCTCCTGATCAGCATGCAACAGCATCAAGAAAGCATTACGCTTGCACGACATATCCTCTTCCCCCTCCAGAAAAGTGGCAATGAGTTCAGGGGCATCCGGAATTAAGAATTCAAAATTTCTGTAAATGTAAAACAGATTTTCATAGCATATGATGGAAGTTTTTCAGCATCAAAGAAAGAAATCAAATTATTGACTGATTTCATAATATTTACTAAGCAATCACATTCAGCTCTGACGATTTCTTAATTTTTATGCTCCAGTCCGAAAGGAGATAAACTTTAACTTACAAGAATTACTGAAAGGAGGTAAGTACCAACAATGAAATGAGACTATTCCCATTCTTTGTAGACCAATTATCAGCATTTCATTTTAAAGTAATTGAGATTCACGCTGTATCTTAAAATCCACACATAGAACTTAAGATACATGTGTTTATAGCCCTTACGGGGACTTATTCTTTCCCACATATACTACACTCAGTGATTTCCATGCATTTAATGCTGAGATACATTTAAAAACTAGTCTTAGAATAATAACCAAATCAAAATGAACTACAATTATGGAGACTAATAAGACTTGGCAAACCTGTAAATTGTAAAAATTGCGAGAACTGCATTTCTCCTCACATAGGAATGACGATGTTCCAGACAAGTTCTGATGGCTGGCATGAGAGGCTCTAGTAATTCAGGCTCCTTTAGCTTACACAAGAATCGGAGAGTTGAGCCACGAATAAATTCATTGGGGTGTTGGAGATCCTTCGCAAAAAGATGATTTAAAATGAGGGTCATTGCTAAAAATCATAACAGATACTCTGATATAAAACACCTTACCTTCCTGTACGCATCACAAACTAAAATCATTTCTTGCATTAGCTTTCCATCAGTGGTTGTCTTAGGCACTATTTCCCAAAATATTAACAGTAACTTTTTAATGGTGTGATCTTGCAGCGGCAGAACAAAGCGGATGATCGTCATTAATATTCCTGGTAATCTTTCACCACTTACGATCATGTTGATGGTTTTTTTCAGGGCCTCTATTTTAGTTTTAACATCGCCCTTTTCTAAAAAAAATCGCAAAAGATACATGAAATTTTGTTAAATATGTAAAGGGGCAAAAAAATAACATAGAAATCGGCCGTTTGTCAGGAGTGGGGGCATTTGTTGGTGAATTTTGCCTGATGCCATTGCTCAAAAAGTTTTCATTCAGCATAAAAAACACAAAAAATTGATTTTGAATAGCTTAAACGGGTATTTCATCAAACAATGGGTTCCACGGGAAAAATAAACTCCCACATTCACATGAAAAATTCCTTAATTACTTAATGCAACTATACCATCACATCATCCACATGAAAAGCTATGACATTTCATGACGATTATGACCATAAGTGACAGGGAGATTTACCTAAATCAAGCTTTAGCTGTAGTTCATTAGGTGGTTCCGAATCAGTCGGTAAATTTATTAGCGTGTAACACGGCTGCTCTACTGCAGTCATGATTGTGTGATATTTCAGCCGGCAGTGTAACAATGGATTTAAGACAGTGCGGTAGGTTTCATCTGCTGCAAACACCTGTTTATAACAAGAATATTAATATACTTCCGAATAACTCTTAAACATTCAAGCCTTAACCAGCAGGGAATTGGTTCAAAGATAAGCTCTGGAATTATTTGTAAACATCACTTCTCAATGAAATATGAATAACGACCTGATTTTCACAGCACTGGAGGTAGGTGGAAAATTACCTGGTACGAATTACTTCAGTTGGTAGTGTTCCATTTACACAGCAGATAAATAACAAATGGCTAAAAAACTAAATAACTTTCGCCTGTTTAGACACTTATGACAGCCGACCAGACGTGTCATCCACTAGGATAGTCAATTGAATTAGTGACGAGAATAAAACTTGCAAGTAAAAACAAAAAATTAATAATTTTATAGCCTTTTAATTTTACATAGTTTTTAAAACACACGCTTAAATGGATCGTTTTTACGATATTTCCATTTTGAACAAATTAAAGGTATCAATTGGGAAGTCAATTGGTGTCCGGCGTGTCCATAGTGTAAACAAGTGAGCTTAGAAATGTTTGTAGTGGCGGTTTGCCGGCAATCTTGCCAGTCTTGAATATCCTTGATGCTATGTCGTGTACGAGTATTCTGCTAAGGTGAGCGAATTAAAAAATATATAAAATTAAGGGTGACATAATAAATCGCTGCTTTGAAGTAACGTTTTTTTTTTTAAATGTGAGTGATGTAGGATATAAATCTTGAAAATATTTTTAAAAGTACGGTAGAACTGTGCAGAATTATGTCCGAGAATGTCATATTACTGTGTGCCACACACTGTACATATTTTGTGGCTGTATTTTATCGTGAGGTGAACTTAATCATGAAGGGATGAGAATAAAACCTAAATCTCACGGTCATTTTTCAAGGACAGGTTCAGGGATGGCGGCAACGAGAGTATGTCATCCATGTGACATTTCTGACGAATGAATGAGAGGGTTTTTTATTGAAGTATTCTTATGTGATTTTGTAATATTTAAGATGAGATGGGAGGATCATATTTTTTTATGAAAGAATATTTGTACCTATATGTAGGTTTATCCCATCTGCTTTGGAGAAAAAAGAAATGCACACCTATGAATTTAGGGGCACGATCTAATATTTATAACTTAAAATTAGCCCTCAAATGGTTGTTTATTAAAAAATGACTCATTCTGTAAAGAGAGGATGGGGAGAAAATTATTGCAAAAAGCACATTACCAACATTTTGGTGATCCCTCTCATTGAATTCTATAATATTCAAAATATTTTCACATTTATGCCTGGTATTTTTATCTGCTACATTTATATTGTGGTCATATAACATGACAGATATTTCAATGCCCTCTAGAATCTATATTTACTTACTGGGGTTACGCATCCCCCGATGCTAAATGACTCATACCCCCACCCCCACAATATGTTTTTATTGCTTCTCCCCCACACACTCACAAATTTCCTAAAATTCAGGGTTTTCTCCACCAAAAATTATTTTATGATGCGCTTTGCATCATGACCCCCTTGTGGAGCACCACTCTATACTTACCCCAGAAAATAAATTTGGGAGGCAGAAGTGATCATTAAGCCAATTGAGTTGTAACCTCTTGACTTTTTGGCTTTTGCAGGCAAGTCAAGGGGTAAAAAAAATCATTTTTCCATGGCTCATACTTCCAGAATGATTGTACTAATGTATTATTATTATAGGGCAGGGTATTTTGTCTCCCAGAAAAATTTGGCCTGTCTTGGGGACCTCTATACCCACACAGCAGGGTACGTCCCAGGGAATTCCCTGGGATGTCCCGGCAGGACATTGCCTAGTCCCAGGGAGCTATGTGAGAAATCCCATACGGTCCCACGGAGCGCCTAGAGACTTCTATGTCTGCTCTATGGGACATCCTAGGGCGCCCCAGGGACATCCCATCAGGACCTTGCCTTGTCCCAGGAAGCTCCGTGGGATATCTCAAGGGAGCGCGAGAGATGTCCCTTGGAATTCCCATTTCACTTCCCATGGGTCTTCCCTGGGATGGGTATGTTCCGTGGGAGAAGACATTGGAAGTATACATATTTATGGGATGTATGAAGCACCTGTGGGGAATATGTTGCAAAAAATTTGTTAAGTACTGTAGTTTATTCCAAGAATGTGTGGAACACACAATACTTTTGAATATACAAATTAAAAATCCTTTTGTCCATTAAAACACCTCATACCTGGGCCACAACATTCACAAAGGAGCAACGATAACACAAAGGGCCGTGTAGAAATTCAATATTAGCAACTCATTTCAACAACTGATTTACACTAATGCAACAACCAGAATTTGATCAATTTAAACACTTTGTCCAAAGTCTCATGTTCCTCAAATGGAGCAGTGCTTCATTTGGCTGTACAGCACTTCTTTTAAAAAACTATGTACAATTGTATACATATGTATGCTTGGAATTCTTTCCCCATTGCTGCAGGAAATTAAGATTTATGATCATAAAACTGGATTTATTTAGAACAACATATTTTGTATTCAAAGTAAAAATTACATTACATTAAAAAATTATATTATGTGGCTTTCCCGTATTTCTAGCTTTTGCAGTGTTCTCGAGGCTGGGGGAAAATGTCTATTTCAGCAAGTAATTGATTGGAATCGTAAAATATATGGACGCGGTAGTATAGAAGGCCTGAACATCTCGGAGGGATAAGTTCATTGCAAAGAGGAATCTCAGAACAACATATATTTCATGGTGTACCCGTACATTAATGACAACGACTTTATGACATCAAATTTTTGAAATAAACTTACCTTTTACAAACGGTGAATTAAAGGGTTTCTCTTGTACTCCCAGGCATTCGAGTCAACTGATAAGGAGTCATCCGGTTCGGTCATTCCGGAGTTCACACAACCTTGATCCTTACCTCGGTCCTGCAAATCTCTGGTAATTCGGCGAACAATGTTTTCTGGTGCAGTTTCCTCCGCTAGCCAAGCATCGACTACTTCTCAGGAAAGCTCTTCCTCCAGATCCCTTTGTGTTTGTGTCCTTCCCTCTTTGTTCTCAACATCTGGAAACCATTGACTGGAGCCCTTCACCCCGTGCGGTTGTGTGCTCCAATGCGATGGGGCAGGGGAGGAGAGAGCTTTCCTCAGATAGTTGAGTAGGCGTAGTGGCCGAGGGACAAAGGAAGGGTGTGGTGGCTTTAAAAAAACACAATCCAAGTTTCTTTGGAGGAAGCAATTGGGACGCAAAATAAGGGTCTTTAAGTGGTTAAGTACTCGGCGTTGTATAGAGGAATCCGAGTTTAAAGGACGGCTAAGGCTAATGGTTTTTACTTTGTAGAATGTTCATTCATTATTAGATGCACTTCCCTCGCTTATAGGTGCAGGTGACTATGTGAAGGCAAATACCTTTCCTGCGGTCCCGGCACCCTCAAATTTTACAATTTATATTGGTGAACGGCAGAGGGGCCAATATTCAGCCAACATTTGAGGCTTTTTGAGAAACTTCGACCATCATTATAAAATTGACTTGTGACGCGATGCATTCAGGGAGAGTGGCAATGATATAGGCATCCCTCGTATCATATTTTTCATTATAACCATTGTGCCAGTCATACTTTTTTCTCCTCGAAGTTCACACATTTCAACAACATTATTTACCCAACCAGCTGGACCGCAGAGCGCACAACTAGAGAAATTGATTTTTGAACAAACCTTCATAACAACTCGCGAGCGAGTGGATGATGCGAAAAGGAACTGCAAAAATGGCGTGTGTTTCTCTCATTTCAAACGCAACTGAACCATAATAGAATAAACTTTGAACAAAATAAAATAAATTTGATTCTTTCAAAAAAACTACTTATATGCATTTTCACACAGAGTTTTTAGCATTTTACGATTCCTATCCAGATAGACTATAAATAGTACTAACAAAAGTTAGGAATTTCATCGTTGTTACTGTTATACTCTTTGTGAACTGGCTGACCCCCTTGAAATCCTGCATGCATCCTGAATGTCCAAGATGATCCCAGGACATATCGGGACATGTGGAAGCCCCATGGGAATCCCGAATGTCCCAAATTGATCCCGGGACATTATCGGGACATGTTGGGAGCTCCACGGGACGTCCCGGGACTAATTGTGCTGTGTGGGTAGTGATTCTTCTCTCTCAGAAAACTCCTTTGCTGTGCAATGTTTCCCTCTTCACGAGTCTTGAAAGGCATTCAAATTCCTTCCTCTTCCAAATTTACCCAACATTCTCCATTCAGTTAAAACCTCTGAGGTCTTTCAGCCTCGTAACGATGAATGAAATATGCCATTCTCTATGAATGGTTTTTTATTTCATTGTATACCTCAGGAAAGATAGTGATTAACACTCGAGTATCTATAATATTGGACATAATTAATGTTAAATAGTTTGTCATTGAAAAGTAGGAGAAAATAAGGGAGAATGTCTTATCTTATAATGGTGCATTTTATACAATTATCATAATTAAATATCATCGTATCCCTTGTTTTTCTTCTTGCATTATGTGTTTGATGTAAGCAAATACCTATTATCTATAGCGGGATGTTGATTCAACTGGAAAATATGTACTTACTGGACATAAATAAAAACAAAATTAATTTCTTCTCATTAATGCTCCTTGTAATTGTCTCACAACACGTTAGTGCATGTGAAACAAATGCTTAACCATAGGTTTTATGGGAACATATATAGTTTATAGATATATATTCTTTGACATTGGTAAGTTATAGGTTTGAGGGAAGGAGTTCTATAATAGTATGTCTGTGTGGTGGTGAAATGGTGTAGTTTCTTACCAGTCACCAAGTTAGGGCTGTTAGGGCAAGGGCCTAGCCACGTTGACACACCGGTTTCTGTCATATCACCAAAGTTAAGCAACGATGGGCCCGGATGGAGGTTGGATGGGTGGCCCTCCTCCATGCCTCTACCGGGTTGGATGGAGGGGTGACACTCCCTCCAGACTTATACCGGAAGGCCGGAGGGAGAACCCAGACCGGGACGGTGGGAGGGAGGACTCCCTCCATACCTGTACCAGGAAGGTTGGCGATGGCTCCTCCTTCATACCTCTACCGTGGTGCTCTTGTTCCCTGTCTGCAAGTGGCAGGCAGGTTAAACGTGGGATGGCACAATGGACCAAAAATGTCTTGAGTGCTGGGAGGGTTCCAGAAGGCCCTCGCCCACCCATACAATCTACATCTACCAGTCACCAAGCATTTGGAAATTGCTCCTCTAAATTTGACTTTTATTTTGGACATCATGCTTTGTGATAATGGGGGATTATGGTTCGAATTCTTTTTCGATATTACCATTGAAATCAAATTTGCAAAGGTTTTAATATAGATTTACGGAGTTACTTCGAAAAATTTAGGCCTAATAACCAAATAACTTATCGTAGAAAGTTGCATTTTTTTCTGTTCCTGCAAAACGACCTATGACGTCATTTCATCCATTGATTGAGCCTGTGGTTTGAACCCGGTGAAGACTGATATTTTTTTCAAAGTATTTTCTAAATCTTTATACTGTTTTATTTCTGGCAGAAGTGGACATCTTCTCAAAAGCTTTATTAAGGCATCTTTTAGAATGTATCGGGAAGAAGTGATGGATGAAATGACGTTATGGGAAGGTTGCCTGTCCATTCAACTTTAGACTCCTATATTTCTGGCAACTTTTCGAATCTTTTAGAGATGATTTGCAAATGATCATTTGTCATGATCCCCTACAAGATAAAGTAAGAAGCAAAAATCGTGATAAACCCCCATTTTCCATGTGCAGGATGAGGTTGTTAAGTACTCGCATTTTAATCAACCCCTGTTGCTTGAAACAGTAATATGATGTTTGTTTGCCCCTTTGTTTAGTGTTCAAGGTCTTACAGCTCATTTGACTATTAATGAAAAATAAAATACTTGGAGAAACAACTTTGGATCTATCAGACCAAATTTATTAAATAATTTGAGTAGTAAAAATTATCAACCTCCCATCTGCTAAGTTTTGATACATACAATACAAAGTTGCTCCTTATGCTTACCTAACATGACATTTACAATGATATCAATAAATGGAGTTATTAATGTGTGGATGGCTGTGCCTCAAATAATAATTCAAAGGTTACATTAATCTTTTCCTGAGTAGGTGCATCTGATCAATCACTGTGGCTTTATCAAATCGGCTCACAGTTTTTATGAGATACATAAATTTAAAACCCACAATCAACATAAAATAAACATTCAACTTAAGCCTTCATCTCAAAGATATATGAAGCTCAAATTAAAGCAGTTTTTTTATCCTGTTGGCTCATCATGCCAATTTAGCATTTATTTACAACCAGCCTCCTCCTCTTGGCTGCCTCTTAATTGTTTTCACATCTTCAACTTTTCCCGGCATTGGACTGGTGCTTTGTATTAGTCGATCAGTTGAACCCACGGCTCCCGGCCCCAGTTGACTTTGCTGATTCAAATTTGAGGTGTGAGTTGACCGAGGACTCACAGCTGGTGTAGAGGCAGGAGTGACGCTGGCTGAAGCCAGTGTCACTTCTAAGGTGGGGATGGGTGAAGTTGGCCTTGGGATTGCAATGCCTTCCTCCATGTTGCGGTTGGCAGTTCTCTTAAAGGATGATGGGGGTGGTGGTAGGGAAGGAAGGGACTGCTGGTCACCTTCTGGGGCTGCTTGAGGTGGGAGAGAAGCCAAGCCCTTGCGTTTGATTACTTTTGGTGCAGAAGAACAATCCCTTCGCACAGTAATTGCATTTGGATCATCCGAGGTCTTCCCATATTCTGTATCAGCGTTTGATGATTGAGAGTTTATTACTATGTTTCCTGGTTTTAGAATGATCTCTGATGATCCCTTGACATTGCTGCTTTGCTGCTTACAGTCATGGCTCTTTGTCCTTGGTCCATGCATGGGTGATGAGGGGTAGTTCTTATTGCTTTCTGGTGATGGTTTCTTTGGTGCAGGACTCTTGGCTCTCCTGATGTCCATTTGATTGCTTGGTGTTACTGGCCTAGAAGTTTGGGTTGCATGCATCACACCTAGCAGTCCTGATGAGCTACCAGGCTTGCCCGGTGGCTTCCACTGTTGTGGAGTAGGTGTATTTCCTCTGCTAACATCATCTTCCTTAATGTTGTTAAGGAGGTGTATGATACTGGTTCCAGTTGTGTCAGGCAGTGGAATGGGTGTCATGCGAGGAGAGCCTGCGCACATGTTTGTTGCAGTAACAATTTTTTTTGCCTCCTCCATTGCAATTTGAAGATTTTGCTGCTTCTTGAATGATTCCCTGCTACTGCACTTTCCAATCTGTGACCTGAAGAGAAGAGAGAGTGTAAATTACTTCATGGATGCATACATGGGTACTATTCCACTACCATCGTTTTTGATTGTCCTCAGGGATGAACCTCTAAATGAGAGAATTCTGTGGGAAATATAACTCTCTGGAAAACTCAAATTATAAATCCTCTAAATATCAGGGAACTCTATGGAAATGAGCTAATCTGCATCAGAAGTTGCCGTAAGTCTTCCGGCGGATCATCAAGTCTACAGGTCAACCATACTTTGTTCATTATTGAAAATTTGTGGTTAAAGTTAAAATGATACAGTTGTCAAACATCAGAAGCTATTGCAGTAATTAAGAGAAGAATAGAGAAAATCGACTTAGCTGCCATCAAAGATTTCAAAATGGGAAATTTTAAAGAAAAAACACTTGGTCATCATGGAGACTTGCTCTAAAGATATTCTGTTAAGAGTTATGATCTTTTATGTTTCTATCAAAAATATTTACATGCATAGTTGATATGCCTTAATTAGTCATTCAGTTGAAAATCAATGTCTTTAACTATAAAAAATTGGATTACCCCCCCTTTTGGTATCCTCTAAGAAATCAATTTAAAATTAGCTGTGAGTAACATGTCACCTTAAGCAATTTAAAATCAAGATTTAGGTGCAGCCTTATTGTATCCTCTCATTCTGTTATAAGTACAGAATGCTTCTTAGAGGGTTTGGAACCACAGAGTATGAGATTGGTGCTACTTACAGGGCTGAAGTTAGTCTGTGACTGCAATTGTCTGCAGTTTGCCTTGTTATACATATACATAATCTTATGCAGAATGGCATAAAGATTCTATCATTTCTGTCTTACTGTCTCTGTATGTTTTTGGCACCGAGATAAATAAAACTTTAATTTAGAAGTAGGAATCCAGCATTTAACTGCTCCTACATTAGATCTGTCGCAGAAGGATAGGAGATAATCACAAAAAAAAATTCTATTTTTCCTGGAGACAATAATAAAAATTGGAACTTGTGGAAGAATATGATAAAATGAGTCGAAGAATTTTCAAACTGGGCCATTGGATGACGGATGAATGTAAGAGGTAGATTTAAGAAGAGGCTATGGGGATGAAAACTTTAAATAATATAATGTTAACTTCAAACTGTTACTTAGCACTAGCTTGGAAATTAGCAATGGTTTCACAAAGACCTTATGTGGTAATCATCCAAGTAGAAGATTGTACATATTCTGAGTCACATCAGCCTCTTGAAAACAATAATGGATGGAGAACTGAATGGGATGAATTACTGAGAAAGACCAAGGATGGTATGCACAAGACAAATTATGAGGGATGTATAAATGAAAACCTCTGCCGGAAAAAAGAGGTTAGCTGAATGGAGCAGAAAGCAGCAGCAGACCTATTCTCAAGTTGATGACTATAGTTCAATATATTGATGATGATAGAGTTTCTGAGATTTCTGTGAATGAAGCTATTAGGTATTTCTTCCAAAATAAGGTAATTGATCCTAGACAAAAGAGCTTTTTGTGAGTAATAAATGTAACTATATGTGTGGATATGGTGCATGTTGCGATTAAACTGCTATTAAAAATACTAAATGAAGATGAAGACAGCATCCGATTTCAGCAGGAAGCAGGTGGTTGTCTGGGATCTAGTACATTTGCAATAAAAAATGTCAAATATCCAGGAAAATGTAGGAATAATAAGACCCTAAAAAGTCTTCTCCAATTTTTGAGAAACAAAGTACTTTAGGCATTGGAGAACAAGACTGCTCAGTGTCATGATTTGCCAAATTGTGTATAATTTGGGCCATGTTTCATTCCTCATGTTACTCACTCATTGTCAGGTATAACCATATCTGGTATAATAAATTGAATGGATTACTAACGACATGTAGACATCTCTAACAACTTGTCCCCATTTGAAGGAACTGGATCTGGCCACAGCAATTTTGGCCAATCTCCTCCATTTGGCCAACGGTTCCTCATTAGCTGGTGGTGTAGCCTCTAGTTCTTCTAGCATGTCCTCACTGACAACTGGTGCTACTTGGAAGTCCTTCATCAATCGTCTTTCCCACATTTTCATTTTCTTCCCAAGTACGGTGGCTGCAAATGAAAATGGAAATATATTTATTTCAGTTTTGTTTTTGATGAATTTTGACACCAAATTTGGCTGCTGTACCAGAATTGATTGTTGTGATTAATTTATGGCAAGATTTTATTGAATTATATGCCATTGTTTATGGTGTTTTTTCATAATTTTTCTGGTGCCAGTCAGCTGGTTGGATTATCATTACTAGTAGCAGCAATCGCTAGAAATTAGAATGCAAGTTTCTTTAATCAAACTCCTTTTTCTTACTAAAATAAGACCGTAATGACCAGTGAAAATACATGTTTTCAGAAATCATGTTATGTATGCATACATATTCTTATCCTTGTTTTTCCAGTACATCTTGACCATTGTCAGTATGTGTACTTGTAGGGACCTAAGTATTCCTTGGGAGCATAACTACTGATGTTTGCATGGATTATATGTGGTTGCAGTTTCCCTGATTTGGTTTCTGGATGTAACTGTGCTTGTATAAACAAGAGTGTTTATAAACCTTGGCCAGAAAACAAAATTCATTTTCATCAGGCCTTATGATAAAACTACAGTTTGTTTTTTTTAGTCATGTACTCATGATAAAGAATTGTTTTAAGAAAGTTAGCGGGAAATATTTCATTTTGTGATTCACAAGGGTTTATTTAATCTTTAACAATGTTTTATTGGTTTTATCACCACTAAATTGTTCTACCATTTACTTTAGACAGGGATGGAATGACTATATTGCTACTGAATGATTAGTTTAAATTTTTTTGCAGTGTTACATTTTTTAATGAGCTTTCATCATACTGGTTATGACTAGCCTTTTGTCAATAGGTGGCTGGTTGAGTTGAGTCACTTACTGTCTTTCCTCTTATCAGCAGATGATACATCCATTCCATTTCGCTCAAAGACTTCCAGCATTTCATATCTCATTGTTGAGATCTCTCCCTTGACTTCATTGATATCGTCCTCGGTGACTGGATTCTCATCGCACTTTCTCTGCATGCTGCAGATGTAGCGCCAAACAAGTGATCGCATAACTGCTGTGTATCGATAATCTCTCTCCTTCTCCTTCCTCTCCTTGCGCTAGGATGGAATATGAAATGAAAATATATTAAGTTGATGGACAAATGCAAATCATTTACATTGTTTTCACAGTGATACGTTATTTGGCCAGATCCACTTTTTTGTATCTGTCAGCCAGTCTATTGCTTTATTATATTGAGTCATTCCATGTTAAATAGGTAAATTTTCGGAAAAAATGTTGCCGCACCAATTCCGATTTTGATGAAAATTGGGTCATAAATAGTACCAACATTCCTTAGACCAAAATCGTTTTCCTTTGTCCAGGGAAAAATTTTTCCCCATGAAATATAGACAACTATGCACCGAAAGATCGGTGAAAAAACATGTTTTTAGGACCTTTTTCGATGAGCTCTAGCAATTTTAATATGCATCAATTGGACGTAATTATAGTACCACTAGATAACAAAAAGTGTGTTATTTACGTATATTTAATCAAAATTGGACTTTTCACTAGCTAAAGTTCTCTTTTTACAGTTTGAAGTCAAACTAAAAAAATGTCATTTTTGAACTTCTAGGCATAAAGTACACCAAGAAGGACTGCAAATAACAGGTTAATTTTTTTACTTATAGCACTTATGTTTATGTAGAGTACGTACAATAAAAATGAAATGGATATTAGATATCTTTCACTGCGAAAACATTCCTCGAATTTGACAGATTTTGAAAAAGTTTGTTCTTTAGGTAATGTGGGGAAGGTTTTAAAAATCAAGGATGCATTGAACTATAAAGCCCTTTGGATATACTTTCTAATTAAAAAAGAATCGTTTTGTGATTCACTTGGATTGAAGAGATACAGTCTTGGACTTAGTGAAAAAATCAACGCTGGACCCCAATAAGGTACATACATGCTTAAGCATAAGTGTGGATGCCACAAGAAATTCCTCTGTGAGTGGTAAAACTATAAGGATACTATCGGAATGAAAAAAACTTTGTAAATTTCACATGAGTAAGTTTAATACGACCAGTTTCATCGCTTGAGCGACATCTTCAGGTACAAATACAAGGAAATCACATCTTTAAATAATCTAGGAACAATTGGGGGTGGAAGGCTGGACAAGGGGATGAGTGAGGTAGAGGGGGAAGTGGGTAGTTTAGTGGGAACGAAGGGAGGTGGGGGGGGGGAGTGGAAAACCGGGATGAGAAAGGCTAGGAAAAGGGTGCGGTGTGTCACACTAAGACGTTAGGTGGGAGGGTGGGGTGAGGGTTTGGAGTGTGGTCAGTAATGACGGGTGTGGGCGAGAGGTTGAGTAATGGGGAATGGGAAAGGAAAATCACATCGTTAAGAAGTAAGAGGTGGGGGGGGGAGGGCAAAACCCGGGAAGAGAAAGGCTAGGAAAAGGGTGCGGTGTGTCACACTAAGACGTTAGGCGGAAATTTTAAAAGTGGTATGTCGTGATGGAGGGATACTTCTTAACGATGTGATTTTCCTTTCCCATTCCCCATTACTCAACCTCTCGCCCACACCCGTCATTACTGACCACACTCCAAACCCTCACCCCACCCTCCCACCTAACGTCTTAGTGTGACACACCACACCCTTTTCCTAGCCTTTCTCTTCCCTGGTTTCCCCTCCCCCCCCACCTCCCTTCGTTCCCACTAAACTACCCACTTCCCCCTCTACCTCACTCATCCCCTTGTCCAGCCTTCCGCCACCAATTGTTCCTAGTGTATTTAAAGATGTGATTTCCTTGTATTTGTACCTGAAGATGTCACTCAAGCGATGAAACTGGTCGTATTAAACTTACTCATGTGAAATTTACAAACTTTTTTTCATTCCGATATGAAGCAATTTCACAAAGTTACGCCTCAAACCATTCAATTTATAAGGATACTAACTGGGAGCACTCTAAGGGCTATTTTAACACCTTTTGGAATGTGGGAATGGAGATAGGATTGTCACAGAGGGAATGGAGTGGCGAAAGGGAATGGAGTAAAAAATACTATTTTTTTTCCCCACATTTTTATCACTTAGTAAAGAAGGAAGCATAAATAGGAACTAACCTTAGTTTTTATGAATGTACTTGTAATTTCTTTTGGTCCAGTATTGCCTGCAGATGGTCATTCACCCTTTGATTTGGTGTCTTCTCCCATTGAAAGCCATCAACATCTCCAGTGATGTGGCAGTTCTCCGAATACTTTTGATGATCTCACATTTTAACCAGTTTCGTGTTTTATGTAGTCATTTACTAGGACACTTTGCTGGAAGGTTTGTGTTTGATATTTAACATAACTTAATGTTGATTCACACAGACACCTATTCACCAATGCAAATAGCATGTTCAGCCGTCACTTCTTGTATATATCTATATGTGATTGAAATTTATCGATCTCTGCTGATGGGCGCAATCTTGAAATTGTTTGACTGGGATATTAGACGAACCTTAAGAAAAATATTGTTGACTGGGGAAAAACTTTGGTAAGTTCTTGGAATTGGAATTGCTAGCTCATACCTGGGTATGAGGAACTTCTTGATTTCTTCAATGCCATAACTTGACCAATAGAAAAATTTTATATTTTTTTATGTTTTCAGTGCAAAACTTGAACATTTCAATAGGGGCGGTAATGTGGTTTTCCAGTGTTCTTTGCAGACTTGTCTTCCTCACAATCCTTTTATCTGTCCCACTAATTCCATAACAAGGTCCTTTGCCATGTGCTGTTGCAAAGCAATGCCATTCAGCTCGCAAGCTATAATCTTTTCCGCGAAGTGCCAAATTAATAAAGTTTTTTTGTATTTTTATATTGAGTAACAGAGCCATCAGAAAAATAAAAAAAATTTAAAAGTTGAGGTAAGAATTTTCTTAAATTATAGACTACCTCTTTTTGAAAAGAATATCAAGTTTTTGTGTTGTGTTCCATTGAGTCACTTATTGCACAGTAGCATTGGGTTTTAAGTTCTCTATGTTCTGTAAAATATATCACAAAAGGATGTACAGTTGCTTGTGAGTTTGACCAGTGGTACGATTGGACTTCATCTTGTAGGTATGTAAAATGAAAAGTTTTCCGAGAAATCACCCAAAACAATGCATTCATCAAGTCACAGGCTTGTCTTCATAGAATTCAAATATTCTGCTTGCTTTTTGCTTATGAAATGGTGTATTATCATCTGTTCGAACTTTTCTGAGAGGTTTTCAAAGTATTCTTGAAATGGAAGAATGCAAGTAACAAGCTCACACCGATCGGTGGAAATCTATTGTTTAAATTTCATTTCTATTTCACCCTTTTCAAATATTTCATATTCTTCCCATAGTATTTTCTGCATTTCATGAATTCCTGGACATTGGCTCAAAAAAAAAACACACGCCCCGCGTTCTCCCAGATAGGGTACACGAAACGTGCAATGTATTCATAGTTAAAAAGGGTATGAACTTAAGTTTATCCCCCTTTATTTCACTAATATTTTTTTTATGATTTACCAGTCTATTCAGTTCATTGTCTTCTAATCTGCCAAGCCACCTCCATTCACTCCACCTCTCTCTTCTCAGCCTCCGACAGTCTCGTCTCAGCATCCCCCTCTTCATACCCAGCCTCTGTCTCTTTCCAGTGTGATAACATGCAGGACTCATTTTCTGTATTGCACACAATACGTTTAAGAATATCCTTTCAGTTAATCGAATTCTTAATGGCTGCCAACATTAGTGTTACATTCTGGTGAATGACACAGACACACACAGAATGTGTACCTGTTCCCCCAGCCTAAGCACAGAACTTTGGCCTTAGCTTAGCAATTTTCGAAAATCCTATTTTCAATTGCAGGTTCATTTCTTTGAAGACTGAGTAAAGATCCTTTAGGTTGGACAAAATAAGCCTCTTTTAGAATATTTTCTTTAAAGCTATCGATATCTTTCTCAGACAAACAATCATTTTTTTCTGGCATCATTCGTCTGTAGTCATCATTTTGGTAGAAATCTTGTAGTTTTGATGGAGACCTCACCAAGTCTGTTACTGGGCTTCTTCATCCCAATTTATTGCAAAACTCAATGCATTTTTACTAATGTTTTTGACATTTGAGCCAAATATCAACTAACTTTGAATTCCATCTGAATCTGCGCTACACTCTAACTACTTGGGACTTAAAATATTAGTTTTATCCTACATTGACGTTGCATTTTTCATTTTTTCCTTAAGTTTCTCAATAAAATCTCTGTATTGTTGACATAAGTGGTCAGCCTGCGTGATCCTTAGATAGTATTCCTCCTCAGGAGAAATATCTACCACAAAGGTTTGGCATAACTTATTTGTAACAGACTAGGTAATTTTATTAACATTCTTTTTTAAAACTGACAGCCTAAATTCACTTGACATCTTCGGCTATTTTATGGGCGAAACACCCAAGGTTGAATAAGCTTCATTCACTGACTCGACAAGGACATATTCAGGTACATAACTATCTCCAAAACAATCAAATCCTAAGGGTTTAAATAGCCCTGATAGTGCTTCGAGTTAGCATCATTATAATTTCACCACTCACAGAGGAATTTGTTGTGGCATCCACACTTATGTTTAAGCCTATACCTTATTGGGGTCCTGCGTTGATTTTTTCACTAAGTCCAAGGCTGTATCTCTTCAATCGGGAGAAGACACCAAATCAAAGGGTGAATGACCATCTGCAGGCAATACTGGACCAAAAGAAATTACAAGTACATTCATAAAAACTAAGGTTAGTTCCTATTTATGCTTCCTTCTTTACTAAGTGATAAAAATGTGGGGAAAAAAAATAGTATTTTTTACTCCATTCCCTTTCGCCACTCCATTCCCTCTGTGACAATCCTATCTCCATTCCCACATTCCAAAAGGTGTTTAAAATAGCCCTTAGAGTGCTCCCAGTTAGTATCCTTATAGTTTTACCACTCACAGAGGAATTTGTTGTGGCATCCATACTTATGTTTAAGCCTATACCTTATTGGGGTCCAGCGTTGATTTTTTCACTAAGTCCAAGACTGTATCTCTTCAATCCATGTGAATCACAAAATGATTCTTTTTTAATTAGAAAGTATATCCAAAGGGCTTTATAATTCAATGCATCCTTGATTTTTAAAACCTTCCCCACATTACCTGAAGAACAAACTTTTTCAAAATTTGTCAAATTCGAGGAATGTTTTCGCAGTGAAAGATATCTAATATCCATTTCATTTTTATTGTACGTACGCTACATAAACATAAGTGCTACAAGTAAAAAAATTAACCTGTTATTTGCAGTCCTTCTTGGTGTACTTTAAGCCTAGAAGTTCAAAAATGACATTTTTTTAGTTTGACTTCAAACTGTAAAAAGAGAACTTTAGCTAGTGAAAAGTCCAATTTTGATTAAATATACGTAAATAACACACTTTTTGTTACCTAGTGATACTATATTTACGTCCATTTGATGCATATAAAAATTGCTAGAGCTCATCGAAAAAGGTCCTAAAAACATGTTTTTTCACCGATCTTTCGGTGCATAGTTTCCCTTATTTCAGGGACAAATCGTTTCCCAGGATTAAGGAAAACGATTTTGGTCAAAGGAATGTTGGGACTATTTATGACCCAATTTTCATCAAAATTGGAATTGGTGCGACAACGACCATTTACATATTTATCATGGAATGACTCTATTGCATTAATTTACTATGTGATGTAGCTGAAGGAATACATTATAACCTTCTTATTTAGGGATGTCTAAAGAATTTTTAAATGTAATTTTGAAAAAGTTTCTAAATGCTTAACACTTATTCTGGAACAAGGTATCACTCACAGTATGTCAGTATTGACTGCCAGGCTCTCACCAATTCTTTTATTATTCCAGGTATGAGCAGAAGCAGGAGTTCTTTGAGTGTTTTGTTTTTCTGAAACAGTTTAGCCAAATTTCAAAACCCAGGTATGTAGCCATGAATTTTTAAAATAAAATTTTCCAATGTTTTCTCTGACTCCCTGGTTGTCTACCCATTCCTCTGTTCAGGTGACACCAACATCATTGCTTCATCTCCAAATTCCAACAACATTTAAACCTAATTTCAAAATGCTTCTAATATACTTAACATATGGTGTCTCAATAACCTATTAATCCTGAACATTGAGAAGTCCCAAGTCCTCTGTGATAAATATAAAAACAAATCCTCCGATGAAGCAGTGGTTAATATAGACAATTAGGTTATCCCCCAAGTGTCCAGTGTGACATTTATGGGACTGAATTTTGATGGCTCACTCAGCTGGGGGTTTGTGTCTAAAACTTGGCTAAAACGCTAAGTGGGAAATTCTTTTTAATCTTTACTATGCGAAGTAATTTATCATTTAATATCTTGCTGCTGTTTTATTATGTTGACTTTTACTACCCTTTTAACTTAATAATTTCCTCTCTTGGGTTCCTCACCTCATTCTCCCCACATATTCAAATTATATAATATGGCTGTAAGGCTGATTGCAAATGAGCTTTTTCTTGCACCCTGCCATCCCATTTTTTATAAGTTTGTGTTGTTCCTTCTTCCTTGTGTTTATATCTTATACATTTTAGTGTATATATATCAAAATGTTAACCAATTGGTTAAAAGTTATGATACGCATGACTACTTCACGAGAGGTTTTAACAATTTGTACATTCCTTTTGTCCATACCGAAAGCACTTTGCTTGGTCCTTATGCAATGAGACTCCAGCTTTTTAATGCACTACCATAGGAGCTGGAAAATTTTCACAGTGCTTGACTGCTTAACACATTCAATGCGGGTTGCAAATTTAAGGAGACCCTAGAATCGGATCCCATTTTGAAAGGGCCTTAAAAGGCCACGTCGATTGACATGGTCCCATAGATCGGCATAGACAGGACCACGTCAATAGACGTGCTCTGCGCTGAATGTGTTAAGTCAAAAATGAAACAATTTCTTCTTGACAAGCTATATTAATGGATTGACAAATAAATCAGTGATAACTTACAGTAATGAATGTATTTTGAACTACTTTTGACGTGTCCCATATCATGTACTCAATCGATATCTTATATTTACCCTTTCATGCCGGAGTCTTGTGATGGGAAATGGTTTCCCTGTCATGAGTGCCATGGGGCATTTCACTCTACTCTTCTCTAACGAACTCTCTCGCAGTAAGGAATTGTATAGGTATACTTTTTGTCTGTCTTGGTACCCAAGATCTTAGAACACGGAACCCATTTCTCGGCCGGTAGGTGGAGGTAATATCAACCCTTTGCCTCAGTGTCAGCCCATGTCCATGGTCCACTATTTGTTTATGCAGTGGTTCAACAAAAAAAACATTGTTCCATACTCAAAAAATGTAGACTCAGGAGTGTATTCCTTGCATTCACAAATTTTTAACATAACTCTTAGGTAATTATTAACGAAGTTCTTTGTTAAGAATGCTCTCAAAAACTTGGCTAAAAACAATGTTAGAGTTCCGTTAAAAATTTGTAAATGATGAGTGCCACATTAGGAATGCATATACTGAAGATAGTGAAATTCACCATGAAAAAATCATTTGACCGGAATTTTTTCATGGCAAATTTCACCATCTTTGGTGTATAACTTCGCACCCGTGCACTTGACTGCGTACCACATCATTTGTTAACGCAATGATTGGAAATTAGGATTGCAATTCAGAGCCTATATTTTCTGAGTAAAAAAAATGTAGTGTACCCATGGTGATTACAAACAGTTAACCACAGCCACATGCCATGAGTGGGCCTGTCTATGAGAGAAAGGGAAGAGATGATCCCCACCTGCATGGTCTCACATCCAGTAGGGTGGGGTTGCTAATGATACCTGGGACCGTTTTTCTTGCTTGCGTCTTGCTTGACTGCAGAGCCGTGTTAGCACGGTGTTTTTTCTGTTGCATAGAGAAATTTACGCCGTTCATAAATGGAGTTAGTTCATATGAGATAAAAAATCTTTACCATGTTAACACAGCATTCATAGTGAAAGGGGAGTAATTATGGGAGTCATAAATGGCCCATTGCGGATTACAGCCTTTCCCCAAAAGTGAGGAAACAGTACATTACCAATTATATTTCACTATTATTATGCTGCGAGTAGTTAGAATGTCATAGTTTTGATTTGGAAATATATTGGGATATTGACTAACCTTGGAGGACATTCTCCTCAGCTTATCCTTCTTCCTCAAACCAAGCCATTTTATGAAATGCTTTGGAGTGGGAATTATGTTGAATGGAGTTGGTAGTGTTGCACTCTCCTCGAAGTAACTCATCCACAATTTTGTTCGAGCAAACTTCCATTCAGTATCAGCATGTTCCTAAAAATAGGTCATATGAGTAATATTTAAATTTTAGTTAAATACAAATGGCTTTATTGGCCTAATATTGGAGATGATCATGTTAGTTAATGCTCATTTTCTTATTTTAAATGAAAATTGAGGGTACAAACATGGGAGACTCTTTGATTATTGCCTACTCTAGTATGTGTGATATTCCAGTATTCATTTTTTGGTGGTACAGTTCACTCCAGAGCCAATACAAGAGTTTTGTATCAGTACCTTACGAGAAAATATTTTCATCCTTGCTCCTAATATTTGGTAAAAAATAATACTTGAAATGCATGTATTAGGGAAGCTAAATTTAAATTCTAATGTCAAGGGAAACCAATCATCTAACTTTATGAATTGTTGAATAATTCACCGTCTATTTTTATTTTAAATATCAGTAATTTTAATTCTATATCATTAGGATACTTGAAGTGGAAAAGTAGGAAATCTTTAAGTCTCTAATAGGTTATTTTTGAGTCATGGATTGAATGGTAAAAGGAGCTTCAACGGGAAACTGTGTGAAAATTTTGTGAGTTCAATGGTACCTTTGCACCTAAAAATTCCCAGTTACCTACTACTAATAATTAACAATGCCTAATGGGATTGAATGACTCATGTGTTTAACTAAACTTCATATTTGTCCAATTTTGGCTTTTTGAAGCAATCAGAGGTTTATTTTTTCAAGAAAAATATAGTTTTAGCAAAACACTTTACACATTTCTAATAGCTAGGTGTAATATATATTGAGTTTGTCAATGATTTCATAGCAATCTTGTAGCTGAGCTGATTTAAGATGAAAAGAATGAATTTAAAAATAAAAGTTACTCGGGATTGAATCTCACTGAGTCCATCCAATTCGATTTGAAAATGAAGATAATCAGTGAGAAATAAAAATTATTTGGTCCTCTAGGACTATTGAAATAGCCATTCTCTATTGATCGATATACTTCATCCACTTATGGTCCAATAGTAATTATTCACTTGCAAGTGAAGGTACTGATGCACAACCTGAGTGCAAGATCATAGCAAAAAAATTGAAAGTGGTTGTAATTTAGAATGCAAGGTGCTCAAATATATGTAACTCATGTATGCACGACTCAGTTACATTTGAATGCATATGCTCACCACAATTGCAGCATAAGAATTAGACATCATGGCGATGAGCAGGTTCAGGAGAACGATCACATTGATCACAGAGTACGAACCAAACATTAGAAGTCCCCAGAACCGCGTGTATGACTTTATTCCTTGTAGTTGGAAGTCCTCCAGACCAACCATGCCAAAACTTGCCCAGAAGAGTGATTGCGATGACTCAAAGAGACTGAAATCAAAGAATTTTTGCTGCTGTTGAAAATGTTGAAAATATATTATTTTGCTATTATTGGGATCATTTTGTAAGAAAGCTTTTATGTTTGCTAGATAAAATTAAATACATTGAAAGTATTATTTGCTGATGGCATTTAGAATGGATGCTTATAAAAATAAGGATGGAGATATAAATTTTCACCATTGCATTGGAGGAAATTAAATTTAAGTCTTTAAAAACTTTTTGCATACATTCCTTAAGAATTGAAGAATACATAGACACTTTAACAGCCATGACTACTTGGCATTTGATACAGAATTCACTTTTCTACGTAAACACCGCTATTCTGACTTGTGGAATTTGTACTATTTTTTCAAGCAATGTGTATAAGATTGTTCAAATTACTTCTTCTATGAAAATTTCCTTGAAAACCTAAAGAAATTTTGAATTCTCATCAGGTCAGTACTTACTTTCCAAATCGCCGCCACTTAAGGCATGAGTCACCTTTGTTGTCCCAGTCTGGAAGCCCTCCAGGAAGTGAATAACATTTCTGACGTTCCAACTCAGCAAAGTACCACAGAAGTTGGTTCAAACCTAAAATAAATCGCTAGCATGTACCAAATGTAATGACATAAGATATTAATTAAGCTTGTCAATATAAAGAATATGAAGAGAGGAGCAAATGGCTATTATGATAAAATCCACTGTTCTCGAAACTTGAATCATGAGCCAATTTAAAACTCATTCCATTTAGATATCATTCTATAAAAGTGAAAGGAAAAGTGGTGAGCAGGGCAATTATTGCTCCACGCGAATCAATATTTGCTGAATTTACGGAGACATTATTGCATTTATCTATAATTTTTGAATAAATTACTTACCACAAGCGAAAGCAAAGAGCACCAAGCTGTAAATGACGAGGAATTTAATAATATCGATTATCATTCTTCCTAAAGAGATTTGCAGTGGTCCCAAGTGTGGATTCACCGAGAAGAGATGGACCAGTTTTAGAGCACTGAAAGAGAGTAATAATAAAAGAGTGGGATTAAAACTTCGTCAAGTTTAAATTGATCGATTTTGGCGATACTTGGTGGAAATTGAAGGTAGAATTCATTATGACAAAAAAACAGTACAAATGCCACTATTTATTTATTATTTTTTTAATGCTATCGACCGGTTTCGACGTCTAAAGCTTCATGTACAAGACAAACAGTTTGTCATGTAAATGACGCTTTAGACATCGAAACCGGTCGACAGCGTTAAAATAAGCAGTGGAATTTGTACTGTGTTTTTGTCATAATCAATTCGTTAAATTTATTTGGGATGAGATTATTATTACAATTATACAAGCTGGTAAAAACTTAAAAAAAGATAATTGTAATATTAGAAAGTCTTATTCATTCGTTAATGGTTTTGGGATTCGTAAATCCTTACCTCAAGACGTTAGCGGCAGCAAATAAGCCTTCTGCCACTAGTTGAGGGTCAAAATCGTCCCACTGTTCTCGCGGCACAAACGCTATTGATGGATTCAATACTATCTCTTTATTCTGTTGTATGTAGGCAACCACCCGAAGGAAGAACACGCCGACGTACAAAGAATTGCGAGTGAAATCGATAAAATTCCACAAATCTCGCAGGTACTTCTTTATTCCATCTTGTACTATCTCCATTATTTCTTCCCATATAAATCCTGTAATAGAAAAAAAGATTGATAGTAGGTAGTACTTAAGTTAAAAGCTGTCATGTGATCTATGGAAATTGTATTAAAATATTAAAAATGGTTTTAAATTACAATAAAATATTTTGATAATTGAAGTAGCAGATACAGCTGAGTGGTTGATCTCTTTTTTCTTAGAACGATTGATAAATTTTCACTTTCTTTGATTATTCCTTAATATGGCAGTGTGCAAATTCTTCTCGGGTCTTCTACTGGGTCACAGGCTGCATACTGACCGATGCTTTGATACTCGACTCGAGTATCGTTCTGAGGGTAGCCTTTACCCAGAGGACAATATATTCGAATCGAGTTTCGAAACGTCAGTTAATCTGCTGTGCGAGACCCGGTGGAGGGCCCGAAAAGAATTTGTGCAACTGATACGCCAGGAAAGCGCAAGATCTTACTGCATACCAGTGCACACATTAGAATCAAATTAGTGGGAAAAAACTACTAAATTATTTCAGAAGTTCATACCTATGACGTAGAAGATGACCACGCATTCGAGGATCGTTGGACCGTTCCCCCTTTGCCGCTGGAGTTGCTCATCCAGCTGCGATTTCATGGCCTCTGTTCCAAATATCTGTATGATGCGTATCTCAAACCTCTGAGTCACTAGCACCAACAGCACTGAAAAATATGCGAGAAAAATTAGGGAACTTTGGAGATCATTTCATTTAGTGTCATTTTATAAAGCATATTTTCTCGTCTGGATAATTGAAATTGTTGCATGGCATTTTCTTCTTCAGATACCAGCTGATTAAACGAATTCCGTGAGAAAAATATTGTAATTATTTGTTTGCTTCGATATTTCAAACGAGGTTCTTATAAAATCTTTTGAGTTAGCCACAGAATCAGATGGTTTTCTTGGCAGTAAATGTCTGAACCCGAAGAAATCGAGGAGAATTGCATCACTGTGATGCAATTTTCCTCGAAGCTTCTTTCTGAAGTTTATTATTTTATCGAAACTTGTGAATTGCCACGGTTTTTCATATCATAAAACCTGAAGTGTTAGAGTTCATGTCTGAGGAACGTATTTTACAAAGATAATGAAAACAAGTCAAGAAATAAACAGTACTTTTCCTGTTTTGAAGATTTGTTACATTTGTCAATCGACGTACGCAGAACGCATTTTACAGCGTTCTTTTCACACCCATGTTTTTCAGATTTGGCGTCTCTTTTTTACTATTGTAAAATCTCTGGAAATATTTAATGATTATAAGTCACCGTGAAATTGAAAAAACCGTCTCTATTTTGAGACGTGCGCTGTTCATTTTTAGATTCAATAACAATATCTGTGTATCGAGATTTACTTGACGTAGTTTTTAAGCATATTTATCTTTCATAAAAATCTCTATCAAATTCATTTTGGAATATTTTTGCTCACAATAAATCAAATCCGCTTACATAGAAAGAAGAGGTAGGAAGAAGCGTGGATCAAAAACTTCATGAATGGCTTTCTCATAAGTTTCCCTTTGGCGGTATTTGGAGCGAACATGTACAGCACACAGTAGAGAGGGAACAATAAGGCTATGCTCGCGATCTCCAGACACTGTTGCAGCATGGGCTTTCTTCGGAAACCAGGAAGGCCGTCATACCAAATGGCAGCCAAGAGTTGTTGGATGTTCTGATGGGCAACAAACTGAAAGAAGGGAAGATGTTGATTACCTATATGCTCAAGTGCTTTCTAACCCATTCAATAATTCGGCCATCTAACACGTTAAGGGCAGCTATCGCTATGGCTGGCGGCAGTGACATCATCGATTTGGCTTAGACCCAAGTAATCTTTGGCAGTAGTACAGTTCTATTCACTTGTGTGTTCTCTTCATAATGCATTGCCAATAACAGGACTGTGTTTAGGTGTGGGAAACGGCATTCATGCTCCTTTGTAAACAGCGGTGGGCCAAAGAATGGAAGATTATCGAAAATGAGTGACTTATATGATCAATATCGACGTCGAAGCCCGGCAGTTGATGCCTATTTTATTTTTATTGCCCTAAGGCCCCCGCCGTACAAATTTGCTCTAATATGCATAATTTTCTAGGAATGTTGGGCTGTATGTTTCGGTCAGAGCATTCAAAATTTACTCACTCCTTGCACAGTATGCAAGAGAGTTTTATTTTCAGTTAATGACAGTTCGAGATTTAATGAAAACACATTTTGAGATCTACTGATCACGTTTTGACTATTGCCCGAATGAGATATGCCGTATTTCTCCTAATATAAGCCGCACTCTTTTCTCCCGTTTTTGGGGCCTCAAAATCGGGGTGCGGCTTATATTCGAGGCGCGGCTTAAATTCGAGAACATTCTTAAAACGTCGTAAAAATGACCAATTTGAGCAAACCACCCATTCCGATTCACGCGGACGCCAGCTAAACTCGCCTAAGATACGGGGAAAGTAAGAAATAACGCTGAAAAAGGTCAAATTGGTGCACAATGTATTCATATATTAAAGGATAATATAGGTAACATTGTGTCACAGTTACATAGGTAATGTAAAAACAGATATAAAATTCTTATGCCTAATACTGTAGGTAGTACGGGATGCACTAAAAAGGGTGCGGCTTAAATTTACGTATTAACTTTTTTCCCTGTTTTAGACCCCAAAAAGGGGTGCGGCTTATGTTCGGAGAAATACGGTAAATAACTGTTAAGTTCCTGTGTGTCTCTGTCTATGTGTATGAGATAAAGATAACTGGAATAATATTTTGATCAGAAACAGAATTTTATAATTGGCAGCGTTATATTCAACAGACGAACTGATTAAACTGGCATTTGGAAATAGTGGAAATTTGGGAACTGTCGATTCAAAATATCTGACAACCTGGTTTAGTAAATTATTGATTTATTTACAATGAGTAATTTCCAACAGCTTTTGTTACGATATTTACTATTTATGGCAAGAGTTATGTCCAATTTTTTAAATGGCTGAAGATTGGCTAGTGAAATTTATTGTGTATCCTACTCAGTCTCTGTGATCATGGCATTGCTGTCCGTAAATTTTACCTCAGTGCTCTGCAATAGCGATCTCTTCGTCTTTGACCTGTTCATACTCAAACCGAGGTTGTATGTTTTTCTTCATTATTCAAAAACCTTTCATGAAAAATCATAATATTACATTATAAATTTAAAATAACTTATAAAATGTATGGCAAAGAAGCTTTAATTGAAGTTTTGTATTGTAGAAAATAGCGATTCAAAATAAGAAAAATGTGAACTAATCTACAGGGCTGCTTTTTATCCTTGAAGTTAGACATTTCCTGTAAACACAATCAATGCACGTGTTGCATAGTTCACAGGATAGATATTCAAATGGGACAAACATTTTCTATGTGTATTTTATTTTTTTATAGGGTAGACTTAGGTTTTATCCAGGCCCGTGCTGGGTACTCGAGAGGGCGGGGGACAGGGAGTGATGAGGGCGCCACACAGGGGCGTACCCAGGAAATATTTTTTGGGAGGGATACTTAAGAATACCTGGGATCCGGGAAAATTTTTCAAATTTTGGTTCATGAAAATGTATTTTGAAGGCTCACTAACGACTTAAAAATCTAGTATACTAATAAGGTAATATTTTGGCAAGAATAATCCTTTTCGTATCCATAGGTTTCAGAACTTTAAAAGATATCAGTGGTGCAGTCTTCCTCTAATGACTTCCTACTTATACTGGGCCAAACATTGATGAAGAACATAATTTTTCCCTTATTTTGTCTTTTTCAAGTGAAGCAATCAACTTACAAATTTTGTCCAATGCATTAGCTGAAAGTTTCTCTTTGAGATCAGTAAATCTTTTGGGGTCGAAGATATTTTTGTTTCACAAATCAGTTTTCCATTGTTTGAGTGACTGTATCTACAATGCAGTTAAATACATTTAATCTAAAGGAATATTCAAGGGAAGATCAAAAGTTGACGTCAACGTCTGAGGCCGTGGCATTGCATTGCATTGCAACGTTGATGGCATATTGCTGTCAATTTCAAGTAAACGGTCGACTTTGTGCTAGCTGGGTTTCGACGATAGAAATATTTTTTTGTTAATTTCTACCACAAATGCCTCAAACAGCCTACAAACACCATTTTCAATTTCAAGCGCTATTGAACTCGCATGTTGAGAAATGTATTCGTACCTTCAAATTACTAATTGTTTATGAAATAACAGCATAACATACAAATTGTCCTCCCGCGAATGTGAGTCCGACATTTATTCTGGAAATATACCAGTTTTATCCTCGCGAGATTTTAACCACAAAAACGCGAGTATATCTCAACCATGTGCTGTAAGGGAACTTGACTTCTTGCTTAGAGAAAACACAATAATTACAAAATTCCAAACGAATTAACTGGGACAAAGTGGGTAGCACTCCAACACTGTTCAGCAAGGCGCGAGTTTGTATTCGCTTTGTCAAGCGATGGGTGGCGCCACGCGGCGGATCGCAGGTATTCTAGCTGCCCTTAGACCCAAAAAACCTTGTTTGAATGCATCGCGACATGTTATCGCCGCATCATCTTCTTTGTTAAAATTAAGTTATTAAATATCATTGAGAGTAGAAGAAATAAAACTTTATGTTTGAAAGGTATTGATATATTCGGTGTGCCACTCGAGAAATTTGTCATAGTAAATAATTCCATACAACCCACAGCAAAAACGTTTTCTATATTAAATGTAGTTGTATAGCTGGGTTATAATTGGCATCCCGCCCAGATGTTCGAACAACTTAATTTGGATCTTGAGAACAGTTTGGATATCATCCGTCATGCAGTGCGACCCTTCGCTTAACAGGGCGAGTTCATATGTTTACTACTTAGCAGAAGATATCCGCTCCGGGCGACGCCGCGCGCCTGGCTCCGGCAAGACAGTTGGCAATGCTTAGACAACGTAGGGTAACCAACCTTGTATGCAGCAAAAACAATTATATAGCGAGGGTGGCCAGCTAAGCATTTTAGTAATATAAATTACACTTCGAATTAAACTTTATTTTGCAAACTACTATTAAATACTTGTAATTTTTTTATTTTTATACCTTGATTAAAAATTCCAGTACAACGAAAAATATTATTATTTTTTTCGATCCTAGGGCGCTATTTCTCCTATAGGCAAGGGCGCAGGGGGAAACATCCCCCTGTCCCCACGGGCCAGCACGGGTCTGGTTTTATCCTAGTAAGGAGTAATGTATGAATGGACTTTTAGCATTTTTATTAACTGAATTTTTATGATACCCTGTTAGAAAAAATATGTGGCAAGTCCTGACGAAAATCGTCTCAATAACTAAAAATGAACTCTTGTAACTCTCTTGCAAATGCAGTTGGCTTACCCACCTCTCAGTTTGCTAACAATCCATGAGGAAGCGAACTGATGCCATTGATAAGTGAACATTTGAACGGTGCACTTCAGCAAGGCATTGTTGCTCCGAATGGGAAAAATTGATAGAGAACTCTGGGTAATTGCGAATTACCGGAGCACAGGAAAAAACACGATGGCATTTTAAGCACCATAAAAATGTATATACTTTCTTTCATTCTATATACCGACTATAATTTCCTGGCACTGAGGTGTGCTAAGCTATGGAGAAAATAGGAAAAGAAGGGCAAGGGAAGGGTAGCGAAAAGGGGTTTGGGAAAGGGAAGGACATAACACCGGTAATCGGTAAAGACAACTGGTTAGCACTTAACCATCTCGGTCCTCTGGGGAAAACAACTAAAATCGTGAATGTGGCAGTCCACAACCGTTACATCAACTGCGGAGGGAACATTTACGAGGAACGAATACACTCAGGAGTTACCTTGCCATCCATTTTCTGGGACTTGAGATCTTTCTTCCGAAGTGAGTCCATTGCGCGTGTGACACGCTCGTACAGCTTGATGTGGGTAGTCCGCTTTGATCGTTCGTTATCAACTCTCGTTTTTCATACTTTGTGAAGGTCCTCCCCGCTATAATTTCTTGCCACGTACGTTAGTTATTTTTGTGACAAAAAAATCAAAAGAAAAGAGCAATCTTTTCATTTGCCATCTTTTGTGGTGAAGATCCTGATAGAAAAATTGACATATTTCCCCTGCTATTGAAATTATCACAATTTGACTAACTTGTGCCCTCAGCAATAACTCATATTTACTCGACACCCACAGTGAACATCATTGATATTTTAGCCTATTTTCAGAATAATAGTCTTTTTACGCTACCTAGCATGGCAAAATATTGTTTAACGAACGAACGAACGAAATATTGTTCCATGGGTTTTAGCGAATTTAGAAGGTGATAAATGTCAGGTGATATCTTAAAACAGAATAACACTGAAAAAACAAACAGAAAGCAGGTAGTGCGCATTTGACGGTAATGAGTCAATTTATATTTTCGTAATAAATGTTAATGCCAAAACCGTTCTAATTAAACACCCCCTTAATCTTACTGGAAGAGAATACATAATACGCTGTGAAGGTGTTTTTAATTAAACAATCGTACGGGTGTTAATTTAAATCATAGAGACAATTATAGCTGTCACAATCAGTATATAAGAACGAAAAGTGTTCTTATAAGTTTTTTTTTCGTTCGAAATTACATTATTTCGCATGGCTATCGAGAGCATAGTATTGGTTGAATAAAGAATTCCTAGCTATAGAAAACAGATAAGATTCGTTTCGTTCGTCATAAATTATCCCCACTCACCTTCTTCTGTTTATAATCAATAGCGAGTTCCAGGCGGGCAAGTTTCATGTGTTCTCCGTCTTCATAGGGCGGATTGTTCGGGTCGTGGTTGAGCAGAACGGCGAGTTCCGTTGAGCTCCTGGTGTGTTGTAGGAGATCGACAGCCAACTTTTGGCACTGCCTCCGAAGGTCCTGGAAACCCAGAGGAATTTAAAACTGTGTAGAGAAACAGTGGGTACAATGCATTCTGATCATGAGAATTTAACTCTAAATAACTGCGGAAATTAGAAAAAAAATATTTTAAACTCTAACAGAGATTTAAAATTAAAAACTGTACAATTTAATTCTATATACAGTTAACAAGGTATGGGCACTACGTTATTCAACTTATAAACTTAATTTAGCGGAAGTTGATTCCTAGCGCAAAAAATCTTCATAATTTGATTTTAGAGGACATAGAGACCACATGTACGACATGGTCTCTAGACTGGTGGAATAAATGAAGGTTAAATCCTGGTGTGAGTGCTACTTTGTTTCTCAGGATTTTTCTGGACAGAACTTGTTCCAGTGATTTTAAAGGGAGACAGGTACTTATCGAAAAATACAGGAAACCGGCGCCATTTTATATAATAAAAATCATGGGCTCCAGTTATGATCTTGCGATGCGGTTGAAACATGAAAAAACTGGAATTTCCATTGTGCCACCATGTTTCCTTGGATATCCTCGAACAAAAAGTCAATTGTGAGATGTAAATGTTAGGTTTATCGTTCGTGCGTAATAATCGGTTGTAATTTTTATTCCTAATTAGGAAAATCGAATGATGGAATTTCACGCCACTTAGGACTGCAGTTGATTCTCAATCCCTTATCCCCTTTGAAGAAAATTTGAGTAACTGGATTCAGTACTGGACCAAATTAGATATAATGTTTCTATACAGAATATAAAATGAAATTCCATGGTGGAGTATTGAGTGAACATTTCTAAAAGCGTTATATTGTTTAACCATTAGCGAGAAAATCCTCATGGTGATGATTTCATGGATTAGAGGTGCTATTAAATATTATTTAGAGGAAACTTTATTTGAATTTGAAAAGTAGAATATTCTCAAAAGCGTAAGAGTAGTTGCCGTAGATATTGGGTTCTAGGTACTCCACTGCTAAGATTTTATCGCGCCGTCTAAACTAAGAGCTTTAGGTGATTTTACCTTGAGATATCCCGCTGTCATTGTATATCGACGTTGGCAAAAATTGAGGCTATAACATATTATTAATGAACTTTATTTTCGGTTGAATCGCCGCGTTACTTTGGATTGAACTGAAATAGAATTTTGCGAGCTTTCCGAAACAGGTGATTGCAGCAACCGGGGTTGTCTCTTTGGGGTCTTTCAAGGGTTCAAATTGTTATTTTTGAACCTGATTAAGATTTAGTCTCTCATTTCGCGGTAAATTGGAAATAAGGTGAATTAATGCTTAAAGTATTTTATTTTCTACGAAGCAGACTCCTTCTGAGGCTGAAATTGGTTATTCATGCAGTTGAATGACAATTAATTTACACTACTGATGTGGATGATGTTTTGCATGTGGAATGCTTTGATTTCGCTGTATGATGCAATGGATCGAAAAAGATTCGTCAAAATATTTATTTAAATAAACAAATTTCAGTGCCAATTAGTCGATTTAGACATTAGTCTAGTCGATTAGACGATTAGCGTATCTGGGTAAAATTTTGAGCCACTAAATTATTTTACCAACAGAAATAAAAATACATTAGTGCAATGTTGATAGTGCCCGTTTGCAGGGTTAATTTTAGAATGTTCAGTGGGGTAAAGATGTTGAGAGGTGGAAACATATTAGCAAGAAAAGTAAGCATAAAAACACATTTATCTTGAGAAGCATATTGCTTTAATACGTATTTCAACGAGGTTATTTCTTGCACGAGTGCCTGAACAAGTGCTCCTACAAAGTTGCATAGCGTAATACGAGAAATTTCGCGGAATCACGAACTAATCTCCATAAAATATTCCGTTCTAATTCTGAGCATTCGTTTATAAATTTGTTCACGCATCCTGCTGAAGCACGTGACTGGTGTTCAATGACCTTGGGTTGGACCATTCCATGTTGCAGTCTACGTATTTCATCAAGTGGACCTTCCTCTGTCATGCCATGTTGATGAACCACGTATTAAAAAATTCTTGCTAATAGTAGAAGAGTGGGTTCTTTATCTGCATACATCATAAAAATCTTACCATTTCACATCATTTATGCAAATTTTACTTTAAGTTACCAGGAAATTTTCGCAGTGAAGGAAGAAGGTAATAAAAAGTTAGCTGTTTTCAAACGTATACTGTTGCATTTTTGCGGATAGATCAAGTGAGGAGTGAATTTTTCTAGAACATGAAATAGTAACAAAGATTATGACATCCGGACATTTAGTTTATGATTTACTGGGAAATAACTGCAGTTATCCAAGTCGAAATGAACTAGTTTGATAGATAAGGCACTTGAGTCGGCTCTTTGGGCTGATAAAAGTATTCAAGTATATATTCTTCCATTAATCTGCATATTAAGACCTCCCTTCTGGTTCTCAACAGCAAAGGCGTTTCATCTCTGACAGCAGCTAATTTTAATGGACACGAACGAAGGTATTTCATATACCATCATATTGAAGAAGTTATCATAACTTTTATATTTCAAGAAATGCTTTCGGCTTTTCTATGTTTTTTATTTATTGAATTATCAACGAAGTGTATATTCAACCACTTACCTGTTTACATAATAAAAAATTGCTTTGAATTTTGAGCGGGTGTTTTTAAGTACCGGCAGCTGCGTTGTTGATTATGGTTAAGAAACACATGGCACTATGGCCTCACCAAATGGTAAACGTTTTTTTATTTGCGCGTGGTATTTTTGGAAATTTTCATTATTTTTTCCTTGTACAAGAGATGTGTCACGCATTTTAAATTAAGCTTAATTGAGTCATTAGACTGTATACTTCAATATACAGCCTTAACCTTTATTGTGTTAATCACTGGTTCACAACCCTTTTGGTGTTGCAGTTGAGGATGATGCCTCACCATGTATTCCTGCTTGCATTCCGGCTCGGCGAAGGCCAGGTTCCTCAGATCCCAAGACAGTTCGAAGGCGGTGAGGATGGGGTCGGCGGACGAGAGGGCGATGAGCGAGGGGCTGGCGAGCGCCCGGTAGGCGTTGACGCGGGACAGCGAGTGCATCAACGAGTCCTTCCCGGACGACCGGATGCACTCCTCGCAACCGCACCTGCGGCGGCGGGGAGGGGAATACGACAACGGAAAGAATCAGTGAGTGAATGCCATTTCCATCTGATGCTGACTTGAATTTGAACATGCTTCATATGTGTTTATTTCCACAATCACGATAACAGCTCTACTGGCCTTTTGCATCGGGTGTTTCAACAAGTGATAACGGACGAACACTAGTACCCATGCCCTGAGTGGTGAATAATCCACTCAGGCGAGACTCGAGCCCGCGACCCTCGGATTATCAGGCGTCCCAGCCTTGAACCACCCTTAGAACTCCGTTGACACCAGTCACCACAAAAATTACCGATGTCAAAATTAATTATTTTTAAACAAAGCGGTATTTTTAATGCATTTCCCCCCGTTTTTTACTACATTCCTCTCTTTGGACGTTTCCACTCTGCGACCTTAGCCAAGGACTTGCCCGAGGCGCGTTTGAAATGCGCGGTAACGACATCGCGCCAACGACACTAACCATGCCTTCGACTCAAAATTGCAGCGGTTACTTAGTGCCAGTGGGTACTTATTGCCAGCAACTTTGCCGCAGCTTTGGCGACACTGTTGACCCCGCCTTTCTCTCGCCAGGTCAGCTATCGTTTATATAGCCGTCAGTGCAAGGAGAATTCCAGCGCCATGGCTAGTCTGGCTGCCGTACAATGACCATGTTCCACGGCCAGAGACAGAAGCCAGTTCCTGATGTTCTTATTGAAAGCTTCCACCCCATCTCTGTACCCATCCCACTATTTCCTCCCCTTCTAGGCCACCAGTAGCCTATATTCTCAGCTCACCCACTCCACCTAGACCTTGCACAACCCCCCCCAAACCAGCGGAGGATTCCTACTAGCAACACTCTCTTCGGGACTCGTCGGCATGGAGAACACATCGTTTTCGCAACGGGTCATTTTTACTCAGAGAGCCTGTCCTCTCTTTCGTGTACAAATTTTGTCATTGTTTCTGAAGTGGAAGCTCGGAAAGGGTTGGCTGGCTCTTGAATTATTGGTTTGTAATACGATTGGTTTTGTGAAGGAAACTATTCATATTAGTTGTTGATAAAATGTACTTTTTTACGATGATTCCCTCATTTTTCTCACCCAAGTTTGGAATATTTTGGTTCTAGACGGGCGTTTTCGGCGAGAAAATAATTTCCCTCCCCCTTGTCGCTTCATCAGGTGAGGGCGTAGGAATCACCCAAAGAAGGCCTTAGTTACGATGGCATATAATACAACACTGACATTGGATATTGCACCATATCAAGAGATAATATTACTTAATTGTATTTTCCGGTAAATAAATGAGTTTTATGCATGGAGGAATGCCGTCATGTTGCTGTATCACTTTAGTTGCTATATCTCTGTTAACAATTAAGAAAAGGAAAATTAATTTTTATCAAGAACCAGCAGTAAATAAAAAATTTTATGCCTTTTTTGTTTTCTGCAATTTTTCGTATCCCTGAGAGTAAAAAAGTAGGTAATTAAAAATTGTTTTTTTATTTTTGCTGATTTCGGTTACCATCTTCAAAATTTGGTGGTAATAAGCATACATTTCGACAGGAATAGAATTATTTATATTAAGTTCAGTTTAGACAATATTTACTTCGTTACTGATGGTGAAAGTCACTGGCTTTTGACCTTTTCATGCTAACTGCATACTGTCTCTCACACAATGTTTGCGTGGCCATAGCTCTGTTACTTCGGTTTTGACCACATATTCATAGCACAATAAATGCTTCAAATCTCCTTTTTCACTTTTTGAACCATTGAAAATTCTTCGTGAATCACCTTGTACATGAATTAAAAATTATATAAAATCATACTTATCCTCTCGTCATCTCGTCCTACCAATAGAGCACTGTTGCAACTCAATTCTTATGTCTAGCAGAAACTACATTTAAGCCCGGTTTTATTATCCCTGGTTAAATATTTCCCATGCCATCCATAACCCACATTCATACATTCTCCCATTAGTTACGCTCTTGATAACTAACCTACAGTTTCATTTTGCTTACAAAACCTTAACTCTCAGATAAAAGCACTCACAGTGACGTAAATACTAAACTATCTAGCTGTTAACTTCTACCAGACATTAGAACACTGGGCGTTAAATATACAGCTTATCGGCTGTGGAGGAATTGTAGCAAAGAAGCGTTTCTAATATTCCCCTAAATTGTCGGGGTGGAAAGGGAATGCCAAGTACTTGGTGGACTCAACTCATCCGAAAATTTGTAACAATGAGATACAGTGGTTAAACTCTTCTCGGACTCGCCACCTGTTTAAACTATTCATAATTGCCGACGTTTCGAGAGACGACTCGTCACTCATTCTCAAGACAAGAGTGAGTGGCGAGTCTTCTCTCGAAACCTCTGCAGTTATGAATAGTTTAAACCGGTGGAGAGTCCGACAAGAGTTAAGTCATATTATTCGCCGGGAAAGCGTTAGATCCTTCTTAATGAGATACATTATTTTTCCATCCGCAGTGAATTTGTTTTCCATGAATGGTTTCAACGGTGAATGTTAAGAGAGCCATCATTTAAACCCAGCTGTCATGTATCCACGCGTGACACATTTTCTTTATCTCTACACGTTAATAAATGAAATAAGCCCGTTAAAACGTTTAAATATTTGGCTAAACTTCGTTTTGGTTTCAAGGTTATTGCAAATATTAATTATATAAGGCAGAAAATTAAATCTATTGACACGCATAGGCATGCGTGTCAATAGATTTAATTTTCTATCAACGACTACACATTAATATATCGCCATTGCACCAGCAGTTGTCTTACTTGATGTCATGTGGCATTGGTAAAGTGGCGCCTCGATCCAAAAGAATTTTCAGGATTTCGTAGTTGTTCTTGTGAGCAGCCAGAATCAAAGGTGTGATGTCGGGTGAAAATGATGCCGTATTCCAATCCATTCTCTCCCAGCTCTGTAAAAAAAATAATTTGACACCCAGTTAAATCCATTGGTTTTCTGAATAAAAAAAAATTATTGTAATTCTTAACTCGAGAAATAAAAAAACCTGTATTAAGGAAAGATTAATTTTTGGGAATGGAGGAAGGATGGAGAGAACCCGGGATCACGGTTCCTTATTTCGTTTAATCGTTATCCAAAACGCTCAAGATGGGCAATGCTTGGAGATACTTCCATAAGATCGCACTCCATCAATTGAAACTAGTGATTGAAGTCACCTGAAGAAATTTTAAGGACGACGATCGCGTTCTCGCTCTCATGAGCGCCATTGAAAAACAACGATAGCACGAGCGGACGCGTTATGGGGAACAGTGATCTGTTTTCTGGTGTTTGAATTTGCCTACTCTTAACGATAGGCCCACAGTTTAAGGTGGTTGGAGTGATTTTGTTTATGTACAGGTTTGGGTGAAACATATGTCTTCTCATTAGTGATATCTATAGATAAAAGTGAAAAAAATCCCTCATAGTAATGACATTTCTTAGTAGTTTTCCACTTTTTAAATTAAATATAGGTTTGTGCGACTAGTTTCAATGTCTTACATTATTGTCAAGCACGTTATGATACTAAAACCATATGACATTTTTTAGTATAATAACGTGCTTGACAATGATGCGATACATTGAAACTATTCGCACAAACCTATATTTAATAATAAAAGTGGAAAACCGCTAAGAAATTTCATTACTATGAATGAGTTCCACCACATCTGCCCTGATACAACTTTATTTAAAATCCATCATACCCATTGCAATGGCAATTCAAAGCAATTTCAACTCGTAGCTTTATGGCACATCACATATATTACGTAATAATTCGATTGGGTACGTACAGATTTTCTTCTAAACTTGAAATAATGCGTTCTTATCATTATAACTGTTGCTAGCAAGTATCAAGATGCAACATCGAGTCCAATATTCGAAAAAACCATAGTTCGATTTTTCATCTAAATATCGAATACTGGAGTCGCAACATGGTTAAATTAAGGAAAATAAAAAAAATTCTTTTATCATTTTCATTCCTGCCTGTATGGTGAGTTTCAACGCATAAATAGATGACTTGAGTGAAATGTGGTCCAAAAATTTTTTTTACATACTTAAACAGTTATTCAGATATGCACTCAATGACAAACGGTTACCGCTCCAGCCACCTTAAGGTCCCATCCAGCAACGGAGGAAACTCTGCACTAAGCTATTAAGTAGAAATCGGAATTTCTTCTGTACACCAAAGAGGGAGAAATTCGTCATGAAAAAATCATTGGAATTGACCGGGATGTTTGTGCAATCGCAATGATTGGAATATGGTCAAGAGTTCGTCGTTCTAAAGCGATAATATTGGACTCACGTATGGCTCGCTGTCCTTGTGGATGAGTTCCTCGTGCTCAAGTAACAGTTCGACCGCCTCGACGAACTCTGCGTTGATGGCGTGCAGCAGTGCGTCCTTCGTCTCGACGCCCAGGACCACTAGCAGCTCCACCATCTCGAGGTTCTCGTTGTCGATGGCCATCAGCAGCGCTCCCCGTCCTAGAGGATCCACGCAGTTGACGTTGATGGTTCCCGGGTGGCGATGGGACCGCTGGATCATCCTGCATTACGGAAAGAATCATTGCCTTCAGTTCTCCGTCACGCAGCAACATTTAAGATTCATTTCCCCTGATATGATATTGAAAAAACGGAGGCTGAAGTGATATTTTCTCGTGGAAATATTAGCGGTGGAATTCTTGCAAATTCTGTCTCTTATAATTCTTATGAGTTAAGGGTGATTTTATTTTGAGGGTCGGGAGTGGTATTTTGGAACGCTATGTTGAGGTATTTGCAGAATTAATATAATATGTACACATTTTTATTAGAAAAGAAGAACATATTTGTAGGTATGCATGTCCTTGATGATTGTTTGCCTAATGTTGACAATCTTCTAAATCGTGAGATTTGATTTTTATGAACAATGCTCGTTAATCACCTGCTGCATTATGTGGAAAACAAGCAGACTAAGAATTGAAGGCAAATTCTTGTTCTTCCATCCAATTTTCCTTTTTTGCCTATTTTATCTATTTAGCCTCGGAATGAATTAAGTAATGAGCCGTTTATCTTGAAAATTTGCGCGTAGGTAGGCACTTGATAGTTATTTAAAAAGAAATTCCAATATGGTCTGTATTGGTACTAGAATAAATATTGCTCAATCTCACTCAAGGGAAAATATGCTCGAAGCTTATGTCGATCTTCCCCACGCCCCCTAATGAAACTGGAATACTTTTTTAAAGTTTAAATGTATTTAAAATAAACAATTTCAGTAAAATAACTTAATACTATGCATCATTGCAGCAGCAAAACGGGAAATATACATTTAGTAAATAAACAAGATGAGAAATGAGAAGTCAGATTCTCTCGTGTATGAGTATGACTACTATATTATTTTTTACTTTTATCTCTACCGTTGAGAATCAACGAGATTGATAATAGTAAAAAAATACATAGATCACCACTATTTGAAATTTTGATTTAATTTACTACAAACCTGTGATACGTTTTATCTTATAATTCTAACTTTCTACTCACCGCTTGACATTGGCAATGTCTCCACGTTCTACGGCCAGCAGGAATTTCTTTTCCTCCAAGTTCAATGGTTTCGGCAAGTCTGGCATCTTTATGCTACACCTCCGGGATGGCCTTCCCCCCTGTGAATGGTAAATTTAGGTTTGTTTAGTACTTTAAATGAGTAATGTACTAATAATGCCATAACTATATTTTGCGAAACACAGAAGGAATCACCGTGAATGAAGTCAATAGTCCTGCCCGAGCTTCACCAATGGAACCGGTGAAAAGCAGTCAATATGCAGTCTTCGCGCATAATATTTACATTATATTATGGAGGATAGTTATGGGTGAATAAATGCCTAAAACTGCGAGGAAACATTTCATATCTCATGATATAAAGCTTTATGGAACTTGTATGCAGGGCTGGCCCAAGCTATTTTACAAGTATGGACTACATTTTTTTAAAGGTTTTGGCTACTAGGTTTTGGCCACCCCTAGTGAAGAATTTATTTATAGATAATTTATTAAACCGTACGTTAATTTGAGGGATACTCTGGAACGTTTTTCTTAACATTTCTGTTTACTTTTCCGTGAGGAATACCATTTAGGAATACCATTTTTTTCTATAAGTTGTCTCCAAGCTTCGAGTTTTACGAGGAAAATGGTCGATAGGTATAATTTACATTACACCTAATTCTTGTGGGCGGGTGTCATTTCAACTGGGAATTTTAGTGAAATTGTAGCCACAGTTCCTATTAATGGGTTGGTGACAAGAATACTAATGAAGGAATTTGCTAGTCCGAAGGTTTCATTGTGCTCTTTGTTGAAGTTTATTATGAGTGTCAGTTTATATTACGGTAAACTAAAGAAGGTAATTTAGGATAGAAATGCATGTTTGAAGTTAGTGACATTTTCCGATTCCCATACTTTCTGTTTCCTTTACACATTCATCAATAAGTCGCAGACTGGCCCCCCTTAAGTCCCTGTGGCTTTTTCCCACGTTGCCCACACCTTGAGCCGGAACTACTGTTGTATGAAAGCTTTATGATCGCTGGAATTTAGCTAATGGAAGGAACTATGCATTCGATGTTATTAATAGTAATATTAAAATGTGAAGTCGAAATGATCGAAGCTTGTGAAAGAATATTGGTTCTTTGATTCGTATGTTTTGGGTGATTGAGAGAATGGACCTCAATAATTAGGGAGTAATTTCAACAATGGTGTGTCTGTAGGGGCATCAGTCAAGCAAAAAAGCTACATGAACCTTGAATAATTAGTGGTTGAAGTTTTAACTTACTTCTTCCATGTCCATATCCGTCTTCTCCTCCACCATTTTGATCTTGTCAAGGGCAATCTGCCGCAGTGCCCGGGCTGTCTGGTCCTGTTAATCGTAAAAAAAACTTTAGACTTTTGAAGAAAGTTAATATTGATTGCCTTATTCTTCATGTAAACTTTCAGTTGATGTTTGTATTAATCAGGATATTTAAAAATCAAATTATAAATATTTGAGTGTATTAAATTTTGAATAAATAAATAGAAAGCTCTGGTACCTGGAGAATTTGAATATCTTACAATAGGTATTACACAATTTATACACAACTTTCTAAGGAAGGCTAAAAGACTCAACGCTACCTTTGGAGTGTAAGGAAGTGAATTTATTTCAATGAGCCTACAAAAAAAATGAACTCACTAATCACTAAATATATGTTTGTATTCGATTTTTAGCAGAGAGGCATTATATTTTCCGAAAATTGTGTTAGGCTTTTAAAGGAGCAGAAAAATAAGGGATATCGATAGCCTAGCCTATTATCCTAGTCGGTTTCCCTGCAGCCCGTGGTATAGGCTTACAGTGGTCTGTGGTTGCATCGATGAAGCAAGTGAGTTTACTCAGGGATATCTGATGAAGCTTTGCTTTTGGCCAAATGTTGTTCTGATCTTTCCTTGGTAAGGGGTTGAGGGAGAGGAAGTGCAAAGGGAACGTAAAATGGTATCTTGGTGACTCGAAGAATCAAATGTAATGCAATTTGACACGGGTTCCCTCGCAATGATAAGTCGCGTATAGGGTTCAAAATGACGCATGTCAATTTAATTTTCACTCTCTCTCTCTGTGATCAATCCTAAGACTCAATTTGAGAAAACGGGAGATAAAGGTTGATGGAAAACTGAAACTAAATTGATAGGAACTGATTTATATGTAAGTAAAATAGTTAAACTCAAAATTATTCAAATGAGTGAGTTTTTCAGTGCATTGGGAAATTAACTGTATGGTAAATAAACGAGAGACGCCTACCAATGATTTATATTTAATTGTCGATTTATTTATACATATTTTCCTGAAATTCTGTGCCTGAAAAAATCCTGGAAGTGAATCAAGTCATGTCTGTGGTAGTAGTTTATTTTTTTAAATGTAATCTACCAGGTAAGGTAGGTAGGCTAAATGGAAAAATTAAAATCCTTAATAATCGTACTGGTTCATACCTCTTATCTATCTACGCAATTTCTTTCTTCATCTTAGCATATTTCACACCGGTATTATACCTCTGTTCATTTCACACATGAAAAAACTATTTTCTGCCTCCTCATAATCTCAACTAGAAGTTTCCTTTTCTCACCCACCATGCCAAGCACTTACTCAAGCAATATAGGATGTAAAATGCAGATTCAGGAGTGATGTGGTTGAACCGTTCCATAATGACAGAAGCAAAGCACTTGCAGTTTTCCACCCATAAGAGATTTAATGCGACTAGTTTCGATGTTACTACATCAAAGATTATCTGTCAATATACGATGTATTTACCTTGATGATTACACTAATGTGTTGAAGCCTTGGTTGAAAGAAACAAGTCTGAAAATAGTACAAAGTTGTAATTGTTCATCATGAAACACTTGCTCGTTTGTCTTCATTTCCGTCCTCCGTACTTTCTCAACTTTCCTTCGTACCCACATCTCAAATGCCTGTATTCTCGTCTTCCCTCCTCAGGTTCCACGTTTATGCAACATACAACGCTACACTCCATGTTAAACTCTTCGCCAGCTTCTTCTTTATATCTTTGTAGAAGGTCCCGTGATCAGTTCCCTCCTATTGCTGAACGCATCTTTTGCTATTCTCCTCCTGATGTATTTGCTACTATGCCAATTTTCTTCAGCCGTGCTAAACAAGTAATGAAATGGCCCCACTTGCTCCAGTTAATGCCCTACATTTTTTATGACCAGCCTTGCTGTCTTTTTCTAGTGAATTTCATCACTTTTATTTTCATAATATTTATCTTCATTCCGTATTTCCCGTACTGACTTTCTATATCATCTACCAAATCTTACAATGCTTAAGATAATCGACTAACCAACACCTGGTCGTCCGAGAATCTAACCTACATTATCAGCAGACCTCCTTTGATTCCCACAGATAGCTTTTTGCATGCCTCTCTTACCATTATTTTAGCATAGACGTTAAAAAACATAGGCGACAATGGGCACCCTTGCGTTACCCCGTGAGATATAACTGACCACCCTGCTTCTCCGTCCGCCACCCTCACCTGCGCCCTCTCGGCCATGTACAACTTTCGGATGAGTCTCCTACGTCGCCAATATATTCCTATATTCATCATTATCATTAGTAGTTTTTTGCAATCAACACTGTCAGACACGTTTTCCACATCCACAATGTGCCACAGCGAAAAATCCACAATGGAAGCAAAAACATCCTGATTCCACTCAAAGTTCCTGTCTATAAGTGTTCTCATCACCGAAATCGCGTTCCAAGTTGCCTTCCCCTTCCTGAACCCAAACGGGTCATCGCCTATGTAGTACTTTGCCCTTATCTCCAGCCTTGTATTAATTTTTCTAAGGAAAACTTTTGCAGCGTGTGAAATTAAACTAATTATTCTATACTCCTTGCATTCTTACTCTTTCTTCTTCTTTGGGATATTTATTAAGACAGTTTTCACCAAGTCCTCTGGCCATACTCCTTTTTCGTAGATTCTACGAACAAGATTGAAAAAAATGAATCTACCGTTATTTAAAAATTCTTTAGTGACACCGAAGGGATGTTATCTACTCCCACAGCTTTTCGTGCCTTCACCTCTCGTAATGCCTTCTTTATTCATAGGTCAACATTGGGGGTTCTCAAAATTTATGTAATTATGTTTATTTATTATGCTACATTGTATTAATAAATTATCTATCTATTTCGCTCTCGAGTATCCCCGGTCCGAGGTTATCCTCTACTTCTCTCTCGTACTTAAAATATAATATTACAGGTAAATTACCGTTTTCACATAGTTCTTCCACGAATTATCTCCACCTATTCTGGTTATATTCCCATTCGATTAATATCTTACCTGTTTTGTCCTTAACCTTTGATTGCAGCCTAATAATTTTTCATCCAGATTTAATTTTCGATGAAGGAAACGTATTTTTAACTTTTTGGTAACAACTTTCGATCATCTTTTACTACTTTTGACTTGTTAACTCTATGGAAAAGTTGAACAACTCCAAGTTAATACAATTAATTTTGGATTACAATGCGTAGTTTTTACATTTTTCTGGTTAAATAATGAGAATATCGGAAAATATTTAAATGACTTAGATGAAAGAATTTTGGAAAATAACCTATGCTTCATCATTTGTTTGAACTGAGGAATATATAAATTCGGGATGCACTTTGTAAAATTTATAGACTTCGGAGTTACTTCGTGGAACTCAACGGCGTTCGCTACGATGCAGCGGAGAGACTTTGTGTAATACCACTCTTTATTTATTTACCTACCGCCTTCGACGTGCTCAAAAATCTAAATCAACAACAACGGCGTATCCACCATATTGCAAAAGATACACTTTTGTTGATCATTCTATTTCGAAGTCTATTGTGTCATTCTCAAGGTACCATGGTCTTGTGCCTCGACAATGATGACATTGACGTTAAAGAAGTCAAGTGCTGTCTCTTTTTATCATGGTGGATGAACTCCGCTGTTGATGTAGAAGTTTTGATCTTCTCCTTCTCTCTTTCCCATTTCACATCTGCGTTATTAACGTAAAAATTCTTGTAGACCAGGATATTTGCTTCGAAGAAATTTCGGCGTACTAGTGGAGGATATTATCTTGCTATTTGAATAATAAAAAAAACAAATATTTTTTGTTTTATTGCTTACATCCGCCCAATTACATTAATCTATCTGTAGCTAATTATGAATTTTTGTCATTTAGAAATTTCTCAAAGTTATTGTCTAGCTCTTTTCTCGGGGTGTAATGATGTCATCAGCATCTATCCCAGGCAATTATGCTTACGTTGGGAGCTTTACAGTCAAGATTTGGAAGTTAGCGCAGATCCGAACACATCGGTGCACGCGAGCGATGATGAAACAAACGATGTGCGATAGTGAAACATTCGGTAACATGCCGGCAGGCAGCACTGTATTTACACCATAATCACGGTCGAATTTATGTAAATAGTTAACAAATGAGTTCAAGTTGGTAAGTTGGTGGTTTCCGGCGTGGCTTAGAGGAATTTACTGATTTAGTTTCGATTTTACGTCATCTTCAGGTGGACCTGAAGATGACGTAAAGTTGAAACCATGGTCGTACTATATTAAATTTATGTGGAAAAACAAAGCACTACTTTTTCATTCAAAATGAGTTAAAAGTAAATGCTGAAGTAGGAAACAAAAAGTAAATTACATATTTAGAAATATCTGGTCTTTCGGGTATTATATCGCGAACGTCCATATTTTTTCAGAGAAAATCGGCACAGGGTCTGAAAGAAATGGAAAGAAGCTGAGCTGTTTTGTTACGAAATGAACAGCGCACCAGAGGGAATGGAATGCACCCATCGTCTGTTCCACTCTTCGATGCGTGACAAAAGAAACTATTAAACTGCTTAAATTCAATAAATTATTGCAGCCTTATAAATAGCATATTGATGGCTTTAGAATTTGGCTTTTGGAATAAATTCATTTTGTTTAGGGTGCTCTGTTTGCTTAGTAGTTTAGCTTAGAGTTGTAAGCTATCTCGCTCCACCGAATGCAAACTCGCGCACATCTATATCACTGTGAGCTTATTCCAGCTTGCGTGATTAATTGATATTAGACTTTGATATTCTTTTATATAGACTCTTCATCATCGCCAGGCTGTTAATGCAATAACTCAATTACTAATCTAGATGATTCCTCTTCATGATTCATGACTCATGATGATTCATGATTTATGTACTCATTTTTTTCTTTCAGGAGAAAAAAGATAGATAGATTGTTTGTAGGGGGGCCTTCGACAGGAGCCCGGAAACTTAGGCCTTCTTGGTCCATTGTGCCAACCCCATGCCTGTCTGCCACATGCAGACAGGGGACAAGAGCGCAACGGTGAAGGTATGTATGGTCCAACCATCCAACCGCCGTCCGGGCCCAAATCGCTTAACTTCGGTGATCTTACGGGAACCGGTGTGTCAATGTGACTGGGACCTTGCCCATTTCAGGGGATATAGATCCGTTAATTATTAAATTATTTTATTTCTCATTACCAACATTTCGTATTTTTATGTATGCTTCTTCAGGGCTCAGAGAGAGTTCCTTATGAATTTATTGGACAGTATTATGTACAACAATATGTATTATATTTAACGATTTATAGGATATATATAACAATTAATGGAAATTAATAGAAAAAGAAATAATTTTATTACTTATGTCCTGCTTGCGGACGTGCGGGCGGAAAAGGAAGTGATGGAGCCGGTGCGCAAAATAGTCGTTGACGTTCCAACTTTCTCCAACGGTCGCTCTAATGTGCACCCGTCCCCGAAATGAAAGAGCAATGGAAAGAGTTTGCCCGTAAACCAATTACTTATTGGAAAATCCCTATATGCTTTTGCTTTGGCTTCCTTTGGATGTGAGGGGACTCCTTGAAGCGTCCGCTTCTAGTTTTCCGTATTGATTCACAGATGGAAAAAATGCACTTGTGTGGCTGCCGTGTGAGGAGACGAAAACAGTGTTTTACCCGCGTGAGCACGTGATTTCCACTGCCATACTGGACGCATCACATTTCGTCTGTTCGCTCCAATCAGTTCAAAGGTTTTTCGGCAGTACTGAGATTTTTTTGCTTGCCCTACAATTTGTTGCATTGTGTGCATCTTTAACTAGACATTTTTATCGAGCGAAATTTGTGAGGATACCGGGACTAGCCACGGCATAGCCTTTACAGAGTCACCCATAAGTGCACATAATAATTGTGCAATTCTACAGAGTACTCGGTGCTTTCAAAAAGCTCTCGGCGTGATATCGAGGGATCCGGGTTCGAGTCACGGTCAAGGCGAATGATTTTTCCTCTTTGGAATTTCTCAATTTTTTAACGAACTTGTTTGACTATAATTTTGCTGGCGAGTGATATTAAAGAATGCAAAGACTGCACCGAGAAGAAAAAACAGTGAAGTGGTGTAAATTTCCATTTTTAGGACACATCTCCTATGAAGTCGCCTCAAAATTCCCTAAACGGAAATACAAAACAGCTTTCTATTCCCCATCAACTATAAAAAAGCTATTATTTAATGCCAAAGACAAAATTCCGAAACACAAAAGAAGTGCAGTGTATTGTTTAAAGTGCGACGATTGCCCGACATTATACATCGGTAAGACAGAAAGGAGTGTTGATATTAGAACAGAAGAACACAAAAAGTGCCATGAAAAGAAGAAAAGAGAATCCATGTTCGCGAACCACCTCAGTGACAACAACCACCATAGCAGCTTCATCCCAGACATCCTGCACATAGAAAATAATGGAAGAAGATTGGACGCCCTTGAATCCCTAGAAATCATCCACCATTTTAAAAACAACGTCCCTTTGGCGAACGAGCAAGTTTTACCCTCCCACTCTCCCCTATTCTCCATCCCTTTGAACACCCTACGCCTAAAATAGTGAAAAAACCCAAGTGCAATGTAATTTGAACTGAAAAACATTGATGACAAAAAAGTGTATGACTAGCCTCCCCACCCGCAGTGAATGTCCCATACCTACGCCTAATGACCAACCCAACCCCTTAACCCCCCCCCCCCCCTCCCCCTCCCCCCCCCCCCGCCTCAGAAAATTTCCAACACACCCAATGACTAACCTTCCAAACACAAGCCCTCAAAACCCTTCCCCACCTTCCCCTTACTCATTCCCCCTCCCCTCCAATATTTTGTGTATATAAGTGAGTTTGAAGTGTACATGTTACCTGAAGATGACACAACGTGTCGAAACCTAGGTCGTCTTAATAAAATTATCTGTGGAGTTCACTACGTTTTCTCATTTATCCATAATGGAAAACTTCCACCATATCTCGCCGGAATTCATATCCTCTATGATATTAAAGAAGTTACGTAAGAAAAATAAAACAGCATTTACATCGGAGTTAGAAATAAAATTGAAATAATACACTTTATCATCGCCCTTCTAAATGAAATATGCTCTGCAGAATTCTCATAATAAATCGAAAATAGGTACAGTTTCTGATCTATGGAAAAGTTAATTAATGGACTTGGTTATTTTATAATTTTTTCACCTCTTCACCCAAAATCCTATGTTGAGTTATTGCGTCAAACGGGTTATGTAAGTTTTCATATTGCTAATATTTCTACTCGGGTGTTGATCATGTTCCCCATAGTTAGCTCGCGTCAGGTTGCCAAAATTTGTGGTATTATAGAAATTGTAATTCCTTACTTATTTAGACGATCTCTGTTAGCGGATGAATTTCAATGTTTTCACTTTCTTCAGGAATGCATTTATCACTCTACACTTGCTGTCAATATGAAGAGAAGGAGTCCAATTATGATGAATGTAACGGTCTCTAGGATTCGACGTTTTGCAGTCAATGAGTATGCTGTCTGCCCGGCTTACTTTTTTTGGGCTAGCGCCAGCGAAATTACCGAGAGAATCCCGAGTTACTGTCAGCCGTCAGTCATGTTGGGTATCTATAAGTGGTGAGCTGCAATCGCGCAGAGGCTAAAGTTATGGTGTTTTATTTTACCGAGCGAAGTGACTCAAGCCTTCGGGTGTCTTATGTTATCAAAGAGCTTTACAATCCAATTTTTTTTGACGGCTGCTACACGACCAGTGACGTTAGACGTGAAACCATTGAACCCCTGTGGTCGTCTTTCATGGAAGTTAGAAGCAAAATTAATCCTTTTACTGGTTAGTCTTCCGCTGTTTAGCCGTATTTGACGGTTTGACCTGAGCTTTTTGTCGATATCATAACTACTACGACTCTTTGTTGCATACTCTTTACGAATTCTTCGAGATCAATGGTGTCAAAACTACTTTCTTGTGTCCGACCTTTGACAGTAAATCACTTGATATTTTTTTACTGCAATGCGTACGCTTTGGATTGTGTGGTATGCTATATACATTGTACATATAAAAAAATATCTGTAAAAACTAGCCAAAGTAGCTCTAAATAAAGGTTCTGGTGAATGAATTGCTTGAACAGTGGGAAAATGACATGTCAATGTGTTACTACGCTAAAAAAATCCCAAACAAATTTCTTCTGCGGTTGTTAATATTTCTATGTAATTTCTTCCTCATACAAATTATCTCTTAAATTATTTTTCGATAACTCGATAATTTAAAAGCCATGGTTTCTAAGGCAAGTATTTTAGAATCTCTTAAAAGCAACCAAATGGCTGCCTGGAAGGATTTAGTTATTTCTGTAGGGATAGAATTAAGGATTCGCATATTAGGTAAGCAATCCGTCCTTGCGCTTTATCATTGCAAATCCTATCTGAAGTAATGCTATACCTTAATAAAAAGACGCCTTCCCCCTTTGTTTAGATGAAGCTTTTCTTCACCCCATAGAAGAACAGATTTCTAGGCGACATATCTCATTTCTTTATTGTGACATAGTCAAATCACTAACAATGTAGATTATATTCCATATGATTCCATTGATGATGGAAACGATGAACGCTCTTTACCAAAATATTCATGTGAACTTAATTTAAGCATACGAACTAGCGAAGAGATAACTCATCAAACTATCCTATTGTTAAGTAGTCGTAGCTTATGAGTAAAGGCAAACAATGAATTAAGCGATCCAAATCTGAACATATAGTAACGTTCGCTTTTAAGCTTATGAGTGAAGTTGGCAGTGCGAAAAGAATTTGAAACTAGAATGTTGGCGTCCGTCCTAATTTTAATGACAAATGAAGGCACAATAATCATATCGGTGTAAAATTTAAAAGTTGGAATAAAAAGTTTCAGTATTCGAATATGCCAAAGCTGCCAAGTCCGACCAATACTTATATACCTGCGTTTTCTTTGGATAGTGGGGTTTTGAAATAAGATGCCATGCTGCTATCAGTTTAAGTGTGTTACCATAGGTAATTAAACTTTCCTAAGATTCTGTCTGTTTGGACCTGAAATTACGGCTCTTCATGTAGAGCGTGAGTGGATATCCATCGCTTTTTCCTCCTTGTTGGTTTTCATTAACTTGTTATGGTAACGTCTTGCGGAAACATCTTCCCGGTGTCTCAAAATTAGTAACAACTCAAATTTAACTGTGGAAATTACAAAAGTGACATCTTTGTGAAGGATAAAAATATTTTTAAAATTTTGATTGCTATTGCAGTATGGTGGTCTGAGCATGGCTACTTTACGAATGGTATCATGCTCAAATTCGGATGATATTTGCTAAAAGAACCGGATAAATAATTGTGACTCTCCAGCCTCTAGAATTTTTCGGGAAATCTGAGGTGACAATAGGAAAGGAACTGCGTGTCCTTACTAGTAGTGTGTGGATTTCTACGCCTAATCTGGGATTATTAAAATCACTCCAGAAATTCGTCAGTATCTCTACTATTGTAACGGCGAAGCCATAGAGGTTGTATCACTGTCACATTTTTTGCCATAATTTGATTAGCCACGACGTATTGGATGTCAGAACTTGGAAACGAGTGGAACTAGGGAAAGATATCAAACATGCATGCAAGGAACACGAAGTGACAGCCTGAGGCATTTGTTGATAGGACAACATGCGAGCAAAATATAAAGGAGGCTCTGTGAAAATAAACGGTTGAGTGTTATAAATTCACTTTCAAGTGTGAGAAGGACGCTCGATTGACAGAGGTGCTTCATTCACACCATAATTAAATTTTTAGTGAAATTAAAATATGAAAAGATGTGCTAAATGAAATGGTGATTATGAGACTTTTTTATCGTTCTAGTAGGGGTAATGGAAACGATTAAACTACCAATTACGAACAGCTAGATAGTGGATGTTTCCTAAAAGTTGTTACTTAAGATTATCAAATTCTATGGGCTATCAATTTTTAAGATGTAAGATACTGAATTTGGGGGGGGGGGAGGAGATTATATGTGATTTGAAGGTGGAACTGAATGCTGTGCTCTGTCTGAAGACATTTAAGCGTCGTATTGCACTTTCATGTTTTAACACAGCTGGAAAAATTTTGCCCCAGTGAAAATCATTTCTAGCTTTGACCTCACCATTCATCCTCCGGCATAAACTTAAAATGTATCTCTCACCATGCAACTTTGAATAAAAACTTACAGTTTTCTAAGTAATTGAGGTTGAATCGAGAAGTCAAATATTTCTACAGTATGTCCCGGAAAAGGCACAGCACTTTTCATTGAGGCAATGAGAGAACAGGCAAATGAAGTTTTGATATATAAATGATGTTACCTATTGGTTATTGATCTGAAGGGGGCGAAACTCTCGCATCTGCCGAAGGTGAGAATGGAAGCTTGCGACTCTGATCATTCAGTTGAAGATATTGGTTCAAAGTTTCCTCTCTCTCTCTCAACATATGCTTTGCTGCAACGAAATAGACGAACAGTCATAGGTTTACACGAACAAGAAGCAATTTGCATATTTATATTTAACATTTTCACCTCTAGAGAATAAATATTAAAAGGCTTTTAAAATGTTAAAATGCTTTCTCAAGTCCTTGCTTCAAGAATATGCATGGGCGGACCCAGGGTGTATTCGAAAGGGGGAATTTTCAAGTGAGGTTATTTTTTGTATGGAAAATTTACAAATACTTTAATTATGAAGAAGAAATGTAGAAATTGATGGCTAACTCTTTGTATATTAAGAAAAACTGAAAATATGGGTGATTGTAATTGAATGAGAAGGTACCTTAAACCACCCCAGCCATCAGTATTTTTATCGTATTTACATAACGTATTGCTCAAATATTCCAATGGCCATAACCTTTCATGCCCACCAAGAATCCGCCCATGAAAGTTGATTGATTCCATCAAAGGTCACTACTTAATGTTATTTAAATCGTGTGACAGCGCTTCATTCAAAATATATATAATTCAATAAATACATTTCTTTTAAAAATATATAGAGGTATATATTTTGAAAAGAAATTGAAATATATATGCGCACTCCCGATTCATGAAGGCTGTTTCTTCCGGAATTAAGTTTTTTTTATCATGATATTTGGTAGAATTTTCTCTATTACTCAAGAAATCTATTAATTGAATTGCCAAAACATAGGATAAGGAAACGTAAAATTCATTTTTTTACAGTTGAAAATATGATAGGTCTGATAATCGGTTTTGTATTCAGGAATTTTCTTACCAAGCTGCCGTACAGATACTAATTTTAACTATTATGAAAGGATATCCGTTTATTTTCGGAATAATAAACGTCTCTACTTAAATATAGTTGTAACGGACACACTTCGCTAAACTGGGTTTGAAAAATAATTTAGCTGATCTACATTTTTAATTACAGTGAAATCACAAAATATTATGCCAATTCACTAAAATTAATGACGGATATAAAAAAGATTTTATCTCGGTGAAGAACGTGATTTCATTCTAATTTTATGCTTCAGTCAAAACGAAAAATTAATCCGATCTCTCAAACCTATGATTTAAAGTTACTACTATCTAAAGCTACTCCACTATTTTTTGTTGTAAGCCTGGTCTGATGCTATCAACCACATTAAACGAGCGCCTGTTACCCGTGAAACATTATGTTTTGAAACTTTCAGTCACCTTCTTATGAATTTCACATTAATTCATACAAATTCACTAAAGAGGCACCACAATACCAACGGAATTTTTTCAGCTTGATATAGTGTATACATTAACGCGTAGTAAAATGAACACCATCCACGCAATTCGTAAAAAAATGCAGTCCGACAGAAGCGGTCTCGAAGCAAGTGAAGTAGTTGACAAACTTTTTCGGGGAACTCGTTGGGAGCAGCGCTCGATCTTTCGTGGTTGCGTCAATAAGCGACTCAATATTTTCTTCTTCAGCGGCTCACCTCTTGTAGCGGCCTCTACCTCGGGAATGAGGAAAAAGCCTCCAAGTAGGTCCACAGAGATTCCCGGTGGCTCTGTCGGCTGACTGCACCGTCGCGGGCCGCTGGGCTAAGTGAAGACGCACGCGTCAACTTTTCTTTATATACTAGATTACTCCGCGGGCGGCAGCCAAAAGAGATTAAGGGGTTTGCGACCGCCCCTTTCCGCCTTTTGCCGTTTCCCGTGAAGCATTGCGGGCGCGAGGCATGGGAGTGAGACCAGGGGATGTTGGGAGAGGTTTCCTCAACCCCTCGAGCCTGGACGAGAAGTCCTGTGAGTGATTGGAAGGAGAGATTTTTAGGAATGGTTTATGAGGTAGAAGGAAAACAAACGACTGGGAGGCGGTGACCAACAGGTCCTTAAGGATACGCCGCTTCTACCCTCGTAATTGGAGGAATGCGAATAACTGAGGTGAATGCTTCCTGCTGGTTTGAATTTCATTTAATATAATGTTTGGTAAGGTTATTTAGGGAGGCGACTAAAAACTATGGCCCTTCGCACCATCAAAGATTGGCGGGTAAGTTGGTAGATGAGGTTTGTTTTGGTGAATGGAGGGAGGGTGTACGCCGCCAGTATTAAGAGTATTATTAGTTGTACTGCACTGAAAAACTTGCCACGCGGATTTTACAAAAAAGAAAGTAAATCCACGTGCTTTGTTGAAAACTGTTACGGGCGGAAAAAGTGTAGTACAGCTGATAAAAGTCAGATTGAGAGTCGCTGGATAATCGGAGGCTATACGGCTAAGATTACTTCAAAAATTCATATTACGAGACTAATGGGGTGAATGGAGGATATTATTTAAGCCATGCACTATATTTATAGAAGTGACATCAGTGAAAAAATTATAGATCTCCTCTGCCGAACTGATAGTTTAAACAATTCTTCTCTCCTCGCACCTTTGTCACTATTACAAAAATGATAAAAAACGAGTGGTTTTGTCTGGTTAACATTATCCGTGAAATGACATGGCCTTCGCATTAACTTGATGTTAACGCGATCGTTATCGATGGGAAAACGTATTATTATCGCTTTTCATGCAGAGAAAATATTTATCGAGGGATTATAAAACCGAGCCTAAGACTTTCCAGTTACATACAATTCACTTTCGTCCCTCCCTCTTTCGTCCCTTCCCTTCCCTGATCACTCTTCCCTTCCCTTTTCATGGCTGTCATCCTAACACCTCCTGTCACACGCTTCTGCGTCGGCTGGGAGGGTAATATGTTGATTTAGAGGGGAAAAGAAACCTGAGATCGATGTTACCTTACTGTTGACGAAAGGCATCAAGGGATCCATAGTTAAACGTTAAAAGTTTACCCGACGGTGGAATTAATATGCAAACCATATTTTTTATATTATACACATTTCAAGCAACCATGTAAAGATTGGGATTCCAGTGAAAAATCTTCACGATTAATGAAAAAATAATACTCCACCAATTTATTTTATGACACAACTAGTTTCGACGAATTGGCGTCAAATTCCGGTACCTAATGAAAAAAGAAAACTTAGTTTAACTCCACCAATTTTTTTTCTGGTACAACTACTTTCGATGCATCGGCGGCACCATAGGTATGTACCTGAAGAACACGCCGATGCGTCGAAACTAGTTGTACCAGAAAATAAATCGGTGGAATTAAACTAAGTTTTCTTTTGTCATTATTCACAATGAACTTCCACAAGTTTGAGCCTGAAACCATTGAGAACAAATCTTCACCATCGCCGGGTTTTGAAACCACATAGCTACCACGCTCTCGATCCCCATTCACCAAGCCACTTGATCCCCATTTTCGTTCGTTGTGATGGATAAGTACAACAGAGCCGTCTTAGCAGAATCGAGTGCCCCCTGCCACACACCCCTGAGGTGGCTTGCAGGGTATTTTGTAGATGTAGATGAGTGCCCCTGGGCAAAGTAATGGCCTGGATCCACACAATTCCTGTCTTCTGGTGTTTGATTCCCATGAGCTGTTTGGACCCCACTTGGCACTTTAGGCCTATAGTCGGTTCCCAGGTAAGCCTATGAGTTACAGCGGCACTAATTTTATTGAAGAATATTGAACTAGTACCCAGATTCCGGTAATTTCCTGAAAATAGATGATTAAAAGGACAAAGTTTAAATTTCAATGCTTATTAAGTCCGATGAATAATACGCGACGTATTCGTATACTGTCTTTGATACTAAATTACTGGTTTAATCCCTTGGCTTTAGCACATTTTACGTCAGAGAGCTACGTCCCTGTTAATCAGCACTAGTAAAATTCAGTGTTTTCGTATGAATTGACCTTTTCTGGTGAATTGAAACTTCGATGGAGAAAACGTAGAGGCTAGAGATTACTTAGGGAAACTAAAGGATTGAAAGCGTTTTATTATTTAATGGGATTATTTTTGTAAGTTCTTCTCATTAAAAATAAATATAATTTCAAGGTGTCAATATCGTTTCCGTTACTCTTCAGGTGAAATTTTTTACGGAAGCCCTCATACCAACAGGAAAAGGGATTGTTTACTTAAAAGTTTAATTTTTCTCTTATTCAGGTGCCTTATGAAATTTTGTGAACATTCTTTTCATCTCAAATTTGCAAATTTAAAAAGAAGAAAATTTCCAGTCTTGTCCATTACTAAGAGATTCTATCGGTTTATCAATGTATCCACAAAATGTGGCATTATTACACAGTTGTTTCTCTGTTCCGCTTTTTGCACGTCAGGCAGTCTCCACGTTGAATCATTTCAGATTTTCCATGTTATTATTCTCTTTTCCTGTTTCCATTTTGTACTTGTATCGCATACCAATGCCGTTGTCATTAAGAAGGAAGCTATTGCTTGGTCACTTTTCTGCATTTTTCATCGATTGCCGAAAACGTTTCAAGATTTCACTTAATTCTCTCAAATCTGCTTCTGAAATGACCTTTATGTTTCATATGGTTCCCAAACGATTAAAGATTAAAGAGGAGATAACATTTGGCACTGGTAACCTTGAGATAATACATTTAATAGAATGGTTTCAACGGTAATTCAAGTTTGAAAATGATCAATCCGAATAATCATGTAAATCTCGTCATATAAGCGACTGAAATTGCTTTCAAGCATTGCTGGGTAAAGCAGTTTGATACCACGGTTGATATAGGAAGCAGAGAGAAATGAGAAAGAATCTTCTTTCTTCTTGGAAAAATCATCTTATATTTTGGCTGAAATGCATGTTTAAATATGGAATGAAGCAGTAACAAGATAGTATTCGAAATTTGCATCAGCATTGCTTGGCTAAAATCTGTAGTAGATAATATAATTTATACAGTTTGTGAATCAGTTCTCGAATCCATAAGGAGCCACTTGAATGATGTTTAATGATAGAGAGAAACCATAATTCTGCTCTCGTGAGCTTCCATACTCGTGGTACTTAAGTGCACCCTTGCAGTGAAGTAGAAAAACGGCATTGTTTTGATTTCCATATGCGAAACTGGGGCTTTGCTCACGTGTTTTTCTCCCGCTTTGAGGAGGAAAGAAATGGTGTGAGCACGCGACCTAGTGGAACCTTTGCGGTAGCGCCGCGGTGAATGGTGGGAGAGGAGGGTGCACATCATTCGGTTGCAGTGCAGTCCAAAGTGTTCAAAGGTTTCCCCCGTTGAATGAGATTCTGGAAGATGTAGTTATTTTCCCCTATTTACTATCCTTACTTCCTTCAACTTAAGGCTTTAAGTCTCCGTTTTCAGCCTGTGTGCATCACAATGCCTAATTAATCGACGCTAAAAAAATATATTCTTAAAGAAAGATTGCATCATCATTGAAGCATCGCAGTGATTTTTTTTCAATTTAAACCAGGGAGTGGGAGAAGTTTGCTGTGGGGAAGACATCTGTGGATACGAATGAAAGCGAGTATTGAACGGTATAAAAACATGTTTTACACTTGCGTCTTGTATTGCATTATTTAACGAAAATTATGTCCCAGCAGTTTTATGTAAAATAAATGACATTTTCCCCCTGATTTGTCCGACCATTAATACGTGAGCTCGTCTGCGAAGATGGTTTTGACTTTTGGAATTGGAGAAAGAATAAGACCTTAATTTTGAACGCATTAGGCCCTGCTAATTTATTTAGAAAGGGTTCAGTCGATACTTTTCTCTCTATAAGTGATCTTGCCTATACCATGGACGTAAATACTCGCCCTCTTTGTGCTCTAATTTTGAAATTTTGTTCTCAATAACCATGGTAAGGACGTGTAAAATTCGAATGTACTCTTCGAAAAATGTCTTCAGCTGTGTTTATCTTCCTTACGCCTAAGTTGGATTCCTGGAATGCTTCGAGAAGAAAGTGGCTACGTTACTTTAGGGTATTTTCGCTATTCCGTGTGTTTCTTGTTTTGATATGCATCTCAGACTTCATCGCATCGGACTTCTACGTTTGGCATCGTTGGAAACCTTACGGTTAAACGAGATTGATTTATCCTTTTTTGAGACCCGAGTGTGGAAACGGGACCATCTCATTTGTTCTTTTGTTGAAAGGAAAGCTCACCCAGTCCTGGCATCATTTTTTGCATGAAAAAGTTTTTCAATATATCGTAGTCTACTCATCAATTAAAATACCTGGCGTATTGGCGAATTTATCCAGGGAATGTCTTGAATTAAAGTTGTTAATACAGGTATGCATGAAGTTTCACCTTGATCTCCTTCAACTCTCGAATTTTTAAGTCAATATTATGTCGTAGATATTGAGGCACTCATCATACTGCCTCCATTATTGATAACAAACTGCCTGATAGTATCAATTCTATCAGTAATGGCTTCAAGAAGCATTCATTAACCATTTAAAGCAAATTTAACATGGTAGTAGTACCATGAACATACCTATTACAGTATGCTTTCTACAGCATCAAAGATTTACAAGAAAGCAATATAACACCTGCAGTATATGATTGATGAATGTATTTTCTCTTTTGTGCCTTTTATTTATAATTTGTGCATGGGGTGTTCAATCTGTATATATCATATATATTATTGTACTTATGTAATTTTGTACCTCCAAATTAACTTATTGTTGTTTTTCAACCATTCGGAGAAAAAAATTCCCTTTCGGCATTGGCCTACCGACGCAGGTAGATTTCGAAGCTCATATTTTTAATAAGTACTAGCAAACAACACGAGTAGCTTAATTGTACTCGGATGAAGTACGCACGCAAGTTTCAGCGCAATCAACTTGTAAGAATTGAGTTGTAGCCAGATATGTAATGCCGTGCGCCACCTGGGTGGTAAAATTGTTGGAGGCAAATAAACACTGTAGTACATGCATGAGCTTTAGTTGGCGGCGGAAATCAGCCAAAGAGAACACGTCTTTTGAAATCATGACGTCAGGACGCTCTCTGCCGCTGACTAGCGCCGAATCGTCGAAAAATATTCCCTCCAACTGAAATTATCAGGGGCGGCCGCTTCTTTTATAAACTGAAACCTCCCTCGGTGATTAGCGAGACGTTATTTTTTCGTAAAGGCTCCATTTTATCAACACTTATTATTTCTACGATATATTTTAGTTATTTGGAATTTAATTTGTCCTGAAATATAAGTATATTAGCCTGCAATGCGTATTGCATGGCTGGGTAACAATGACATAATGCGTAGCAATGGAAATGGAAAAATCTCTAAAATTGCATAATTTTTACGCGAAAAGTTCAAACTTCTCAGTTTATCGGTTGATTCATACAAATCAGTTAAATAAATTATAAACTATGAAGATTTGACTTAATTTAAGTCCAAAATGCGATCTCTTGGCTCAATTATTTAATATTTTAATGAGAAAAAGAATATTGATCTACTCGAAAAATTTTCGTATTTAAGGCAGTGCATTAAAAGACTATTGTGCAAGAGTTAAGTGTTTTATATTTTAAAATACAAATAGGTAACATTGTCTCCCCTTGCAATAACGGTTGGTTGTACAAAAACATGTTTGAAACAAAAGTTGTAGATATTTTTTTGACAATTTCAGATAGGTAACTTTAAACGGATTATGTAATGTAAATAATAAGGAAATTATGATTTTTGTTCTCCTTCAACCCCTAAAATACAAACAGGTAACATTGCCACCCCTTGTAACAACGGCTGGTCGTACAAAAAATGTTTGACTAAAAAGTTGTAGATATTGTATTGATAATTTCAGATAACTTTAAACGGATTTTGTAATGTAAATAATAAGGGAGTTATGATTTTTGTTCTCCTTCAATCCCTAAAATACAAATAGGTAACATTGTCTCCCCTTGCAATAACGGTTGGTCGTACAAAAAATGTTTGACTAAAAAGTTGTAGATATTGTATTGATAATTTCAGATAACTTTAAACGCATTTTGTAATGTAAATAATAAGGGAGTTATGATTTTTGTTCTCCTTCAATACCTTAAATACAAATAGGTAACATTGCCACCCCTTGCAATAACGGCTGGTCGTACAAAAAAATGTTTCCAACAAAAGTTGTAGATATTGTATTGATAATTTCAGATAACTTCAAACGGATTTTGTAATGTATATAATAAGGGAGTTATGATTTTTTTGTCCTTCAACCCCTATTTTTTCCACCCTTGAGCTAATTGTTGGTGTAATAAAAAAACGTTCGAAACAAAAGTAATTTCCAACACTTAGAAATTATAATACACCAAAAAATCGTTAAGTAGTAAACTAAGGGAGATAAGGGGGGGATTAAAAAAATCCTCTCCATTTTACCCCTTTGGTCCGATTTTGTTCAGTAACGAACTTGACCAAGATTGTAGTAACGTGGAAAATATCGAATGTTCATTTGAGAATGTGTTGTTCGGGGGTCATGTGTTTGAGTTATCTCATGGCCAAGAGTTATCGCTATCCCTCAGAGAATTTTTCTTTCGTCGAGCTTGGATACTAAGACTTTTTTATTGAAAGAAAACTTTTAAAACACTAATACGGAAAGTCCCAAACTTTCTCAACTGCAGAAAATTGGTATAATGGAATTGCATGGGATGCAAAAGCTAATTGGAAGTATGTATTTTCGAAACGGATAAATGCAATGAGTTACATAAACTGCGAGAAGTTTCGTAGCGAAAGTAAATTCACGATAGGAACATTTCCTGATATAGTGAAATTGCCGTAATTGAATATTCATTCGCAACCGTCCGAATCGCGAAAAGTTGAAGGTCTTTTTTGTAAATGAGGGTAAATCTTCACAGTTTTCTTGCAAAGGATAAGGTTACTGTCCCTGCACGACCTGTGGTATCTGAGGATGTGGTTCTCAAAGCAATACCCACCTGGATGTTGCCGCACGAGAACGACGAATCTTCACCTGAATTGGGATTCGGTCTCACGGATGCTCTTCCAGCTAGGTTTCATGTCAGCTTGCATGATGTCAGCTGTTCAAATGACATGGATTCGCCTTTAATTTATGGTGGGTTTGTTCATATGCATTGCACGCATCATTGCCTGTTCTTTTAGTCATTTGTTTTCATTTACCAACCTGTTATAGGTCTTAAAGAAAAATATTTCCCAATTAACGCGAGAGAAAACAAACAGAAATTTTGAAATATTTGGAGAGCGAAGCTCATAGTCGTATATTCCACCACCCTCACTCCATCGGGGATGTTTCTTGCCCTGATGCAAGATTTTGCTGGACTTTGGTAGCGAATGACTACGCAAAGTTGCGTGCTTGTAAAGTACACCCGGGTCATTACTTTACTATAGAATCGATAGAGAAAGGATGATTACTATATTACGCTTTAACATATTTGGCTAGGATTTTTTTTCTGCAGATTCTACCTCAGCAAACGGTGTACCGATCTGAGTTTTGCCACATTTTCTGCCGGCATATCACGTAAATTTGAGTGTAATTATGTAATATTTTTTATTATGTATACGTGGAAATAATTTGAAACGACTTTTGTAAATTATATAAAACGCTTTACCCTAGAAGGAAATATTTAATTAGGGCATTATGGTTCTAAGAAAGAAGGGTGAGGGGTTCCTGGAGCCAGAGAAAAGACGATATCAGCCTAACGTATACAAAAGACATCAGTTAGTGCCCAGTCTACAATTACAATCGACACTCAGCCTTTCATGTAGTTGGTGACTCCAATTTTTCATACGTTCCCAAAAATCCATGGTACGTACGTGGCAAGCCTATGCTAATTACGGAATACAAAAATATTTAGTGTCATAAAATATGTAAGTATTGTTAGTGTCCCTAGATTTTACAGCGGTCGCGCTGAAGCATCTTTGGTCGTGTATCGGTTAAAAGTAAAGTCACTATAAATATGCGGGCACACGTATCAACCACTTCGAATCTTAATCGCGGAAGAGATCTTGAAATCGCCACCAAGACAGTCAAGTTAGTCAAAGTCCCAGTTTAAAAAATACGATGGACATTCTAACACTGAAGCCTAAACTAACGTAAGTAGTCTTTTGTAAGTTCGACGGTGACAACGCCGCGAGCATAGCTACCGCCGGGATGAGAAAGGGTTGGCCACCGCCGCCCTCAAAAATACCATAGGGGGCCCTCAGATAACTATTATTACGGAACCCCCCCCACATACTAACATCACGCCCTCCCTGACCACCACTCCCGCGTCATGAAATCCCCTTACCCTTCCCTGCGAAGAAAATAAAATGGCCGAGAAGCTTTTCATCAGACGCTGTCCGCGCTCCCGGACAACCTAAATATAGAAGTAATACTACGGCAGGGCAATGCATCAATTGCACGCATCTATAAATTAATAGGCAGAGAAGTCACTTGCAAGGGTTCCCAGAGCGCAATAAGGGAATGTAATCACTATACTCGCCCTTATTCATTGAGAGCAATCCATTCCGCAATTTTTTTTAGCCGGGCATAAAATGATAAACGCGCATGCCAAACTCTTTGGGGATACTTAGCCAAATTATCACCAGAAATGATCCCCGGTAAGTTTTGGGCGGGTAAAAGATTGACGATCTATTAAAGGATAAAGATTGAAGCATATACCTATTTTTATAAAATATATGACATAAGTAAATTGTACGGTATTCATCTCATTTTTGAACTCGGTAAAGTGAAAAGGGGAAAATACCTTTCTTGTACATTCCCATTGCTTCATTTGCGGAAAATCTTCTCGGTTCTTCCACCGGATAAATGGCTGCATTATGTCAACCAACGTTTCGACGCTCGACTCAAGCACCACCCTTAGGGTGGATGAATGTCATCTTTGCCTTCGACCCGGTGGAAGACCCCAGATGATTTTTCTGTAAACCTGCTGGGCCCTATGGAACTACTAGTAAGTGCATGCATGGTGAGTGCTTGGTGCAAGGTCAATGCACGCTGAAGCTGGGGTTTCATGGGCGGAACGCGAAGCACGGAGGACGGGAAACGGACGAGCGTATTGTGGTTCACATGTACACGGAACGGCGGACGTGAGAAGGAAACATGGCAGGTTCACAAATTCCTCATTCTAAGCCACTTGTCGAAAACTTTTTCCCTATTCTGAAACGTTTGCGTTAAAAAAATTACGATAAAAATTATTTAAGAAAAAATATAATGTTTTGTGCCAAAAGTTATGTTACAAAAGGTCATTTGTTGCAACTGTAAGAATGAAATAACAATAAAACACTTTTAATTCGGGAGAATTTGAGAACAGCTTTGAAAATTTAATTAAAAGGCATCATGGACAAGATATAATGGTATTACATCAAAGTTAGGGTTAGTAAAAATGTACCAAATAAAATTAACGGCAGTTCATGCTCATTTGCACGTAGAATTATATTCTTCGCGTGAAATAACTGTATTATTTCCATTGTGAGTGTTGAAAAATTTTCAATGCTTTATTTTATTTGATAATAGAAATTTAGCAGTTTGAATGGAAGTACAATAACATTTATAGTTGTAGACGTAACTTAGTGGAATTGAGTAATAGACTTGATGAATGACGATTTTGTGTATTCCATTACAACTTGAACCACAGTGTAGTTATATTTTCATGCAACGCTATTCTATTCCACCCTCCATTGGTTGTAACGCTTTGTTTATATTTGTACCAGCGAAACAGATTTTCATGATACATGTCAATATCAATTTCAGATGGGGGATTGTCATTCGAATGCTTTTTCGATGTCACCGTTGAAATCCAATATGCAAAGGTTTTCATATAAATTTACGGAGTTGTTTCGAAGCATTAAGGCCTAATAACCAAATAACTATTCGTAAAAAGTTTTTTTCTGTTTCCGCAAAACAACCTTTGACGTCATTTCATCCATCGATAGAAGACGGATATTTTTTCAAAGTATTTTCTGAATCTTTATACTGTTGCATTTCCGGCAGAAGTGGACATCTTGACAAAAGCCTTTTTAAGGCATCTTTTAGAATGAATCGGGAAGAAGAGGGAAGAAGCGATGGATGAAATGACGTCACGGCCGTTATGGGATGGTTGCCCTTTCGTACAACTTTAGACTCTTATATCTCTGGCAAATTTAGGAATCTTTAAGAGATGATTTGCAAATGATCACTAGTCATGGTCTCCTGCATGATAAAGTAGAAAGCAAAAATCGTGATAAACCTCCATTGAATCAGAGAGGATTTGTTTTGATGGAGCTGTGGTAAGCCTATGTTACGCTACAGTATACGGAGTCGCGGACGAAGTCACAATTGTTATTATTATAGCGCACAGAAATGAGAGATTTAATCGTTGTTTGTTGCGTCAAAGAAGAAATTGCTCTTGCGATGCTGAATCGTTTGCAAAAGAAACATTATTTATTTATGAAAAGTTATTTCGACGGCTCGTGATCAGTTAACGCAATGCAGAACAGTGTCAACCTTCATATGTTTACCCTCAAAGAGACCTTCGCAAAAATAAAGTTGTCTTCGGGCAGATGTGGTGGAATTGATCTATTAGAATGAAGCAGTTTTCCACTTTGAAAAAAGTGGAAAACAGCTAAGTAATTTCATTCTAAGACCTTCGCAGGTTTATTGGGCACACTTATCAAACATATATTATGTACATTGGTATCGAAGTTAGGCAAACTTAGCTTATGTCGGTGTCTACTACCCCATTGTAGACACTACAAATTACATTTGAACGTGCCAAAAGCTCAATATGTCACACCATTTTCCGAAGGGAATCCAATTTCTCCGTGACGTGAAACACGAAACAGAGCCACGGTCTGCTCAAGTTTAGAAATGTTTACGGACAAAGGTAAGCATTTTTGCACCCTTATTAACCTATTTACGCCGAAGTTTTTTTTCCGTGGGAGATTTAGTTTTATTGGTGAATCTGAGTGTGCATCCATCATTTAGCTTGCGAAAAATTATGAAAAATCCTGTATACCTAAATAATAGGGTGGGTCGATTAATTAATTAGACGAACCGACCTAGACTTCGACGGCAGCGCGCGTTAACTGGCCAGCTGTGGCGGTGCCCACCTCTAACCCTGCCTAACTCTGCTATCGTCATCAGCCCTGGTGACGATGAAAGAGTTAGCCGTCGAAACGTTGGCAGGAGTCGACTTTCTGACCCGGTTGGAAACCCGAGAAAACTTGATCCCGATCATGATAATGTTATTACATTGAAATATATGTCGCAATTAAAGTCTTATTCGCGGATGAGTTCTCATCGGGTTGCAAACCGTGTTATTGCCTCCATATCCACCGTCGTTTTATTTATTTTTTTTAAGTTTTCTTCATTTGTGGAAAATTGCAGATGGTTTTTAAACTATTAATCACCTTTGGATTGTTGGCTGGAAGTAGGTTGGGGTTTGGATGTCGCCCATTTTGCATTGTGAAAGAGTTTGGTTTAAAAACGGATGGAAAACTGGAGTGGAGTGGCGAATTGGAGGCTGTCGTTTAGCAGAGGGAGAGAGCCAAAAGGGTTTGCGATAGGTAGGGCAGAAGAGGTGGGGGGAGGGTGCGGTCGGAAGGGGGACGGGTTGAGGTGTGAACGCCGACTCCCCGACGCGGCGGGCCGCAAGTGGGCTTCCCTCGGGGATCCCAAGTGTGGTCAGCGAAGTGGTGTGTGAGTTTGTGTGGGCAGGGGGATGTCCTTAAAGCGCGAGGAAAGGTGAATGCAATGACAATTGGACTGTGAGATGATTGAGAAAATAAGCCCGCCGTCACTTTCCTCTGTCTTTGTAGGATTTGTGCATTACGTCATCCATATCGATATATTATGCTCCAAGTCTTGGGAATTGGTATGTTACGACATGAAAGCACCTATTGGTTTGTTGGTTGGTTATTTGGGGAGAAATGTGGAGGGCTTAGTGTTTAAGTGGGCCTAATCCAGTGGTTACCAAAGTGGGCGCTACCGCCCCGTGGGTGCTATGATCTAGGGGGACGAAAATTAACAAGAGGGTGGTAGGAGGGCCCTGGAAGCAGGGTCCTGACCGAAAGATACATTACATACATGCCCTGGGATGAATATACTAATAAATTCTAATGGATTTGAAATATATATACATTTCATTATTATTGTTTTAACTTTTTTAATTGATATTGAATAATCTTCCTGATTGGATCATGTGCCTACTCTATGATTTTAAAGCTTACGGTTAGGGGCATTGGGAATAGTTTAGTGGAACCAAGGTGGCTCGAAAAAATTGGGGAAACACTGACCGAATCATTTAAAGTCATTTTTTAGGAAAACGCTTTTAATCCGTTTCCTCCCGTAAATCAGCTCCCTCAGTGCTCTCGAGGATGAATGATTGATGTAGAGGCAAACATTCTAACTTTGGACTTTGTTCTCTCTTGCACTAAAAATGTATGGCTCTAGACATCCAATGCAATTATTAGTTAAAAATGAACAAAATAGACTTGGCCTACTATAACACTGAGCCCTCCATATTGTACTAATTGTAAGATTGAGCTGAAATTCGTCATGGCCAGAATTACAAGGAAATGTAGGTAGATTGAGAGAATATTAAGACATTTGTCTATAAATTTAATCATAGACCTGATTGAAGATGAAAAATAAACAAGCATTCATTTGACCAAGTCATTTGACCACATTTTTTTGCGCTTTCACTATGAAAGAAGTGAAGATTGATTCCGCTAGAAGTAGAAAAACGTAATCATCATTCTCGACTATTGGAGACCATCGGTGTTCAATCAGTTTGGGCAATTAGAGGAACAGTTCTCGTCGAGAATTAAAGGGGTCTATAGCAGAAGCAAGTGAAAATTATGGGGCTGCGATGGCTTTTGGAATGTGAGGTAATTACGGAGTTCAACCATTCCTCCCTCTCTTCTTCCTTTGCTGAACCATGCGTTCATTGATATAATATGCTGTTATTCTTCTTCAATCTTCTTATTGATATAATATGCTGGGGATCTGAGTCACTGGAATTATACGACGCCAAAGTAACTTAAAATACCAATCGGTTGGTTGTTTATTTGGGGGAGGCCATCAACAGCTGAGGTTATCTGTGCCATTAAGGATAGGTTGGTTGGTTGTTAAGGGCAGGATTATTTTGGTAAATGTAGGAAGGCTTTAGAGAAACCTGTCGTCGGGCCAGCCAACTCCTAACGAATGGCGCCTCAGAGTCAACTCTTCTACGTCTCGTTCAATGGTCGTAGAACTACAGTTGAAGTGTTCTCCTCATCGCAGCCTAGTAGAGATCGGGATTCCATATAAACATATATCCGCCACTGTCGCGTTTTGTGTTTGAACTCTCAGGATGGGAACTAACCACACCAAACCGATCTCCTTCAATACATTGCCATACATATTAGCCAACCGCTTCATTCATGCATAATTTTTCATTTTGATGTTCCTCATAATTTGTCTGATGTATTCTATTCTTGATCTTCTTCTGTAATTCATTCTTCCAATATATTTCTATTATTGTTTTCAATGGGCTATTGCGTCATAAAATATGCCCAATAAGTCTGCCTTATCTTATTCTCCTTAGAGTTTTTATTATACTCATTTTATCTCCAACCCTTTAGTAAGATTCGTTGGTGATTCTCTCTCTACATTTTATCTTCATCATTCTTCGACAACACCACATCTCTATTGATGCCAATCTCTTTTTTTCTGCAGCTGCAGACTATTCTTCTGTAGACTATAGACTAGTAGCAAAAATATTGTTCAGGTTTCTCTGCCATATAAAAGCATGCTCCAAATCTATGTTTAAGCAGAGTGCTTCCTCACTTCCAGGCTTGTGTTACTTTGCCAGCTGACCCCTTCTATGGCAGAATGGCTTCATTGCTTGGACTATTCTGTAAACAATATCTTTCTTGCTTCTTCCATCGCTAGTGATCCTGCTTCTCGGATAACCAAATTACCGTGCATATAATTCTATGAAGTACCCGTGCTCGTGCGCATAGCGCCACCGTCGAAGAGGTGTAGGCTTTAGCTCTTGAACGGTGACGCTATACCCCACATGCCCAAAGAGCACTGGTACTTCATACCATTTTATGCACGGTATGCCTCGTGAGAACACTTCGCTTCTTAAATGCTCCATGATTTTCGGAGTGGAAGAGTGGGCCTGGATAGGTTATCTGGTTAAAGCATTTGTGGCGAAATCTAACTACTAAATGTGGCGAAATCTAACTACTAAATGTGGCGAAATCTAGACACTAAAAAATCTGTTTCTTTCGTCCTCTGCAGTGTAATCATTCTCTTTGCTGCATATTGTGAATTTGTTCTTGTTAATTTGGTGAAGTTGCTACGTTTTCGCTTCACAAAAATGTCTTTGCGTTGGGAGATTCATGGACATGTTCATGACTCATCTGCTCAAGTATGAGTTACGGAAGGAGCATTGTTAATTGTTCAAATAGTTTGCATTTCTAAGTAATCCATTAGCATATCCGTCAAATTCGGCGACAAATTTGGGATCTTAGCGCGAGGTCTAGGGTTTATTCATAAAATGTTCCATTATGTGTAAAATATTTTTTCTTGATACAAAAATTCAAGAGATATTTAAAGTCACATAGCTGAGTATTGACATGACCTCGCTTTCGGACTACATTAGTTCTACGTCGACATACATACACGTCTACATACTGAGTCTACATACTACGTCTTCATACTACGTAGCCAGTTTTTGATGCGGAAGTGAATAGATTAGTAGCATCAAAGTATACTTGTTTCGAATGTTGTGGTGGTTTTGCATCTGAAAATGTTTAAGCCAATTCCAAAGAATTCTTAATGCCATAATTCGGGTTAAAACCCGAATATTCTCCTGAAAATAACTGTGGTTACGTTATTAGAAAAACATATTGAACTATCGGGATATGAAATAGAAGAGCTACTAGGGCATGAAAAAGTTAGTAGAGGACAGGGTAGAACGGTGAACTACTATCAATCAATCTTTGGAGTGGATGGCTAATGAACTCTTCTACATCAGGCTTCACTTCGTAGAAGTAATCATTATCCTTAATTGGAGTAAAGCACAGTTGTACTTTCAAAAAGTTTTATTAATTATAATCTAGGGTATACTACGTAGTACTTCAGTGCAAGTGCTTTTGATTCCAACTATGAATGAATGGCTAATGATGGTGATATTGAAGTACATGGTATATTCTAGATTGTTGCATTTTCTGTTGAAAGGCAGCGCAGCAGCATATAATTTTCCATCTCCACGTTGCAATTATTTTGAAGGGAACAGGCCGAACCCAGAGGTCATACATGAGGTTATTATAAATTAGTCAGTAGGTTCGTATCGTTATGATTATTTAGGAAAATGAGGACGTTTGGAGACCTGGCTTCGGCATTAAGCCTTCTATTTAGGAATGAGATGGAAGGGGTCCACCGTTTTTCATTCAATCTTGAGGGCAGAGGAATGCACTTGAAGTGCTCTCCCCGAGTGACTCAGTTAAGGATTGGGTAGCCAGTGATATATGGTTTCCATAAACCATGTATTTCTAAGCTGGAGTAGGAGAAAAACTGCCAACATCCCGTAATAGTGTGTTTGGATTCCAAATAAATGAAGACTTATCGCGGGGTATCCATCTGAAAGATATGAATTCACCTCTTCCATTAATCGAAGTGATTTGTTGGTTGATATGTGAAGAATGCTGCGTTTTGATTACGTTTAAAACTGTTACAACAAGGGTGCAGTTTTCAGAGTACTGCGGAACTAGTCAAGAAATTTACTTAGTCGGAGTCGCCCACGGAAGAATTCCTCTGTTTCTTTTTTTTTAATTCTCCATGAAAGTCGTCCACTACGACCGGAATACGAATCCAGATCCCCCCAATTTGCGCTAGGAGCTTTCCCAACAGAACCACTCAGGGCGTCAATTGTTGTTCCTCAGTCACTAAGGCTCGGATTTGAAATGTCTGGTTAACGTTAACCGAAAGATGACGTAGCCTAAGTGACTAATGGTGGCGTTGCCAAATCTTGAACCCGTGCGCGTTGTAGTAGGAGTATTAGTGCTGGCGACATTTATGTCATTTTCAATCTTCCAGCCTTGTAAAATGTAACATCGAACGCATATATTTTACCCACTTTTAAATTTTTTAAATTCCCTTTTTTATATTTTCAGCCAAATTAATATTAGATAAGATATTTTGAGTTTATGATTACTCACTCATGACATGGAGGCAGATGCCTTCTGGAATTCTATTGTGAACTACGAAACACATTTTTAGAACTTAAATATTCTACTGTCCTTCATAAATGTTCTATTTCTCTATATTCATTACGTTTCAGTTAGTAGCGTTGTGGAAACAACTTCTTCTTGACATAAAATAATGAAATGCAACTTATGACCTCGAAACATACCTACTTATATATCCATCCATACGAATTAAACTAAGATCTTCTACTTCATTATTCCATATAAAAAATGCCATTTGAACAAAAATAGAGAAACGTAAAGAGACTAACAACGACTGAAATTTAGTCACATGAATTGAAAATCCCACCATAAAAGTTTTAATTTTCGATCAACAAAATCCAAAATAAATTCTTATCAAAGAATCTATGTGCCTCGTATAGCGTGGTTTTTAATCAGCAATACAATATCTAATATTTAGATTAATTAATGAGAGATGAAGGTCGTAAAGAAAGGAAGGGTTTGCATCTCAAAGTGCAGTCAAAGGCCTCGATCTCTTCATTGAAATTTGCTAGTTGGACGAAGTTCATTTATTTTATGAAAGAGTAATGAATATAGTTTTTTCTCTTCCGCAAAAATGCTTCAGTTATACCATCGTTGATAATAGGTTTACCTTTATTTTGACGAAAGGAAAGAATGACTATGAGAATTTTGGAGTGAGTTTAGCTTCACAGTTTCGACCGGGATGAGGAGACATTTTCCGCTCTTAGCTGTGAAATATCCTCCATGAAATTTTAAACACGAAATACTTTTTTTTACTCAATTCAATCGGATCCTCGTGCCTGATGCTTCTTGCTAAAAAGTTTATTATTCTTTTTGTATGTCAGTTAATGTAATTTTAATGTCACCTCGTGAATATGTCAGATTAAGCCATCCTAAGTTGATAAAACAACTCGATATTATTGATGGCATAAGTGATCACAGAGTAATTTTTGCAACCTTAAAAATTGAAGTAGAGTCAGCTGTAAAACCGAAACGCAATATTTATTTATTTGATAAATGCAACTTCATAAAATTTGGCGAGATGCTTAATGATTCGTACACTGACTTCGTAGCTAAAACAGAGGATAAAATCACTGATGCATCACGGAAATAATTCTTAGAAATTCTACGCCAGGGAATCAACGAATATATTCCGCAAAAATTGAAATGTGATAGTAAAGAACCTCGCTGGTGTAACAATTATGTTAGGAGAGACCTTAAGGGACAGAGAAAACTGTACAAATTATTCAAAAAATCCATTACGTTAGGTGACAAATCGAAGGAACTTGAAGCAAAAGAAAGTTACGCTGCGCAACTCTCAAAAACCAAGAAATCAATGCGTACTGCATTGCGAAATTTCAAGAAAAAAGTACTTGGTGAATTGCTCGAAGAAAATCCGAAATCTTTTTGGTCATATGCGAGAGAGCTTCAGGAAAAATCTTCAACCGTAGATTCGTTATTTGATAAAGATGCCAAACTTGTCACCGATAATAAGATGATGATACGCCGTATCGAAACCGGTCGCAAATATATTTTATTTTGTGGAACAGCAAAGTCTTTTTTCTTACCCTTTGTGCATAACGTTAAATTCCCACTTCGAAAGTGTTAACACTACAGACGACACTGCATGTAATGTTGACATTTCATTCACTGAGGAACCGATGAAAGAAATCACTATTCAATGCGATGGGATAACTAAACAGCTACAGTCAATAAAAAATAGTAAATCTCCGGGTCCGGAGGGAATACCCGCGCGTGTCCTCAAGGAATTAGCGCCACAGATCGCACCGTTCTTAGACATAATATTCAAGAAGTCATTGTCTGAAGGAAAGATACCAATAGACTGGAAAATTGCAAACGTTACACCGATATTCAAAAAGGGAAACAGACATGACCCAGGGAACTATCGACCAATTTCATTAACGTCGATTATAGGCAAGATACTCGAACATATCGTCGTTAGCAATATCATGACGTTCCTGGACAGTCGTAACTTCCTTCATGGCTGTCAGCACGGCTTTCGGAAAGGTAGATCATGTGAAACACAGCTCGCGCTCTTTCTTCATGACGTTCTCAAATGTGGTGAATCGAAAACACAAGTGGACGCATTTTTCCTAGATTTTAAGAAAGCTTTCGACACGGTACCTCACAACAAACTTTTATACAAATTACAATCATGCGGGCTGAACGAAACAGTAGTAAACTGGATACGCGACTTTCTGAGTGATCTTAAGCAAAAAGTAGTTCTGGACGGAATTAGCTCTGATGTAGTTAAAGTGACATCAGGTGTCCCACAAGGAAGCGTAATCGGCCCCCTTTTGTTCATTATATACATAAATGACCTATGCTCTCGAATTAGTAGTAAAATACGTTTATTTTCTGACGACGCTGTCATCTATCGCGAAATTAGTGACCACTCTGACTTTGAAATTCTATCATCGGATTTAAACAACGTTCATGTGTGGAGCCAAGAGTGGGGACTCGAACTTAATCTGAGCAAATGCACGGCGGTTCATTTCTTGCGGAGGTCGTCCAACTATCCCCGTGTATATGCTGTGGATGGCGTTAAGATAAAGGCTACAGATGAAGTTAAGTATCTGGGAGTTACGATTACCTCGAACCTATCGTGGGGAACACATATAAGAAATATTTTTGGCAGAGCTCTGAAGAAGCTAGGATTCCTCAAGCGTATTGTGGGAAGATTTTCAGATGAAAAAGTAAAAGAGAGGTGCTATTTCGCACTCGCCCGGCCATACCTTGAATATGCAGCAAGCATATGGGATCCGGTGCAGAAAGACTTAATTCGGGAACTTAATAAAATACAAAGGAAAGCTGCGCGATTCGTCAAAAACTGCTACGGGCGTACAGACAGCGTTACGCAGATGTTAAACGAATTAGGCTGGTAGCCGCTAGAGACTCGGAGGCTGCGCGCTAGGCTTAGATTACTTGAGCAATTGAGAATAGATATCTTTCAGAGCGACACGGAGAACATCATATTAGAACCCCACTATATTTCCAGGTCCGACAGAAACGATAAATTAAGAGAGATATTTTGCCGAACGGATAGGTATGGGAATTCGTTTTTCCCCCGAACAATAAGGGACTTTAATAAATGCAAGGCGTAATTTCACTAGAGCGTTTCCTTTTTATATGTAAACGGCTGGTGTCCTAACACCCCCCGCCACACGCCTATTGAGGCGGCTTGCGGGGTAGTATGTAGATGTAGATTAAATCTATTTCTTTACTGTGTTAATTACTTCTAGTTTTCTTTTTGAGGGAACCCTTATTGTAATTCCATGATATTTTCGCTCCCGTTTAGAATCCATGATCTTAATTATGAAATAAAAATGGTGAGTACATTTCTTGTGACGAATAAATTCAAAACATAATCTAAAGGTCAATTTATCAAAGACAAAACGTATTTAATTTTACTTGTTTGATTACTGTCATTTTACGAAATAGCTATATAATAAAAGCAGAATTGGGGCCCTATATTGAGTAAAAACAGCTTAAATTGATGCTAAATCCCCACCTACAAACACGCAATGGTTTTTAACCGCAATATTATTACAAATGAAAAGTTAATAAATTATAAAACCCCTGAAGCAACCACTTGACCTCGCCTCCGTGGTCAAGTCGGGAATCCTGGCACCCGTATCACTGAACTCCCCCAAATTCTTAATGGTTTGACGTCCTCATTTACATGGCAAGAGACAAAATGAGCTGTTGGCTACCACGCTATCCATCATCGACAAGTTTACTTTTGTATCCTTCCTTATATCGATTGCAAACTGTCATAGGTATTCTGAAGTATGGCCGAAGTAGACATTTTCTACAAAATCTTTGCTATTTGGTATTTGAAAAGCACGCCATTTCTTCCGTGGCCTCAACCAACGCGAAGTTAGTTCGAAGCATCTTAATAGGTGTCAGCATTAGCCAAGCAAACGCGAGCCTGAGCGAGAAGAATTCATATTTAAACTTCGAGCAAGAATGCGTGGTGGCTTTCTTTCATTATATAGTATAGCCCAACTAACACGTAAACTGCTGCCAATTACTTTTTTTTGTCTTTCAATTGCGTAATTTCTCTTTAATTTATACTTACTTACTTTCTACTGCCATTCTATTTATTTTTTCACGTTTCCATCACTGCCTCCAAATGATACTGTGAAGATCATTGTCCGAAATATTACTCATTAACCATGTCATTACTATTTCCATATTTACCAATTCCTTTAAAAGTTCATTAACCTATATGATTCACTGTTTTTTTTAATTTCTTAGCATTGCCATTCTACTTGAATAGAAATATGGAGTACTTGCATCAGGCAAACAGGTTAATTTATTGATTCCCGTGATACGGATAATCGTTCAAGAGGTTTTTTGATGAGAGTGGAAATTATTTCGAATTTTTCCCGGAAAAAGTTTGTGCCATGAATGTTAATCAATAGCTTTTCTAATCATGGTGTGTTTTCTATTAGAAGTTCGCAAAATGCGTTTTTCCTTTTGATAATATGCATTTTGCAGCTCTGAGTTGAACCCAGAAAGGTTTTGTAATGCTTAACGAAGACTTTAGTAATTAGTGGAACTAATAGTACCTTATATTTATCCATTAAGGGTTTTATCGCAGCGCGTGAGTTTTTGTGGTAGCTCTGAAATTTCGATAGCCAACGGGAGCTACAAATACGTTCATGATGTAACCGATCACTTTTGATAAAATGCTCATATGCCACAGTTGAGGCGAGGAATGCTGAGCGACATAAATTTTAATGTTTATATGTATTCCAAATATGTTTGTAGCTCAATTCTTAGTTTTATAATTTCTAGTTAACATTGACCGAAAGATGACCTAGCCTTTAAGTTAAATTGATGTTGACTGAGAGATTGGGTGTTGTATATATTGCATCAGAGAGTCGGTTAGTTCTCGTGAACTCTATTGTGGGAAAAACGTATCATCGGTTCTCTTCGGGAGAAGATATTTAGCCAGAGATAAGAAAACCGAGCCTCAGGGGATTAAAAAGAAGCCGGTTAAGTCGATGTCTTCAAAAGTAGTAACTTCCCCGAAAATAATGAAGATACCGTTTTTGACACCCGCTATGAAGAATGAACCACCAATCCCTGGGTGTGCAAAGGCGAGGTGAATGTCTCATGGTAAATCCAAAGGCGTTATATTTCGACTATAGCAGTATATTCAGGGTGTTAATTATAACGTAATTACATTTTTGTATTCAGCTGGATAGATATTGATAAAAAAAATATTACCGCTATGAGCAAACTTCGTAGTAGTCCCTAATACCCCGTTTCCATTACTGATATTCCTACTATGATAACTCTCTACCCGCGAAATGCTGGCAATGGAAACGCTCGACAACGTCTACCATAGTAGATCATCTTACGAGAATTGAGCTAACTATGTGAGTCGTCTACCGTGTTAACTTTTTTGTAATTGGAACGCAAGTAAGGTAAACTTCCTGGTGAGAAAGATTTATGAGAAAAAAGTTGAAACTCGAAAAGCGTTTGGAGAATCGCGGCTTTGCGAGTGTTGACGTGTTTATCACTCAGAAACGTTGCCACGAGGTGTCTCTATTTGAAGTATTACTCCATATAACTTCCTTGTTACACTTATAACTTCCATAGGTCTTCACTTCGGTACCATGTGAGAATTCGTGCGCCTTTTAATATCATTCATTGATTTTTAAAAACTAGAATTTTGGTAATCGCAACCTCACGAAACGAGTTAATTACTAGGATAAAACGTAGCTAATAGGAACGCAGGTAGTTTAGGAGACCTAAAATAACCATGATAGAATGTTAGCAATGAAAACAGGGGATAAGCTAATTGAATCGAGATGTGACGGCGTGACAGTTAAACCTATGGTGCTTCTTTCTTACCAATGGCTTTATTTGCCGGAGAATATTTCTGCGTGAATGGGTATATGCTGATTAAATTAACAGTTACTATCATAGATTTTATTTCTGAAGGTAACTCATTCTATTTTATTTTATAATTTTTCTATCGTCGAGCTCAACCGTGGGCATGTATACGGTGGCAATTACAATTACTGATTGATCAATTACTTATGGATTAAATGGGAAAGTAAACTTGAATTCGCGGCAAAGTGTGTTTCCACATCGGCGTTTCTAAACTTGTATTGAAAGAAGAAAACATTTTTAAATGAAAATAATAGCAAAATTGTGGAAATTGGCACTAACTCTGCTTGTGAAGCCAAAATTATTTAACTTTTTAAACATTTTATGAGCACAATTTGAAATGTATATGCTTTTTGCTGCCCCTTACTCTATTATTAGACACTTTATGACATAAAATGGCCCTACCGAGGATATTGATTCGTGATGAAGCAATTATGCGGCAAGAGTACTTCATATTACGGAGGGTTCTCATGGTCTTTAGGGTCGTCTTTTCCTTAAATTTTGAGTGAATTATTTTCATATATGTATTTTAAAATTTCCCGGCGTGTAGCTCCACCGATGATAATCTTGGAATACGTAATTAACGTGGACGTTAATTAAGTATTCCAGGCCGTTTTCCTATATTAGACATAAGCGCCAGAAACAAGCATTGGGTGCAAATAACACTTGAGGAATGAATTGCCCTCGGTGTCACACTACGTACGCTTTGTATAAGAATAGACCCTTTGTCAGCAAAATGCAGTTTGCGAATCACATGCAGCTCTAAACGTACAAGTGGCTCTGTGGTAGAATTGAAAATGAAAGTAAATCATAAAATTCTCATTTATTAAATTTTTATATGTACTTATCCACATAATTGTCACTTTTTATTAATTTGCTAGATATATAGTAGATATTAAAACTTGCTTTTATATTAAATACTTATATTTTTTCTTATGAAAAAGATATTTGTGGTTCTCCAATAGTTTTAAGATTAATGTGGGGGTCACTTTAGGTTCTTCCGTTTCTTTAACATAAGGTCGTGGCGCTCAGCTGGATGTAGCCTCCTAAGGCCTCGATAGGGAATGAGTCTGCCCACATTAATAATTAAATATTTCGTTATTGTGAATTGACGGCAGATGTTGGCGGATTTTACCTTTATGCACTTTCCATATTAGTACACTGTCAAAGATGACAGAACTAAGGAGTTTGTTATTACAATATGACTATTCAACCATGTCTCACCTCAAAACGCTCATCATGGATTTTCCATAGAAATATGACATGCTTTATTTTATTTTCTACAATTTATCTTATTATTTATGGCACGTCGTAAACTAGCTGGAAGCTTTTATCGCCTTTTGGATTGCGGTGAATGTTGACCACTGGTCATCTTAGGAAAGGTAGAATATTTGCGTAAAAGAGGAATTTCAGTTCAAACATTGGTATAACGCTTTCTCCGTCCAGTGATCCCCGGTATTGCTGGTGTGAAAACTTACGTGCTCTTACGTGTTCTCCAACTCAGTATTGAAGCAATCAACACCGTGATCTTGCATTTTTTTGTAGTACACCGAAGAAAGTTTTGTGACTGGTAAGAATTAAGACCTTAAAATATCACATTCATCCTACTTACTGGAGTTTCCATGACGAAGAATGTTTTGCACCAATGAAATAAACCGGTGTCGTTGATCTTTTTCCCTTCTTCGCTGAAGGTGAAGGGGTCGATTTTTTTTCATGTGGTCGGTGGCGTCATAGTTTGTCTTTCATCGTGATAGACCTCAGAATTTAGAATGTTATGGAACTATTCAATAGCTCATTTAGTAATGTTTATACTCTACGATTATTGGAAAATCATGTTATCTACGTCTTTATTTACATAAACGCTCAAAAGTACTTACATTAGGGATCTGATCTTCCTCCCAGTTACAGCTTTTAGTTGGTTTAGTAATGAATTTATTATATATTGTACATGAGTTTAATACATATCATATTACATTAGCCAACTCTCGAATCGATCCTATATAATGATTAAAAACCTTCTGAAAAAATAGGAGACTGATAAATATTAATCAATTTGTATAGTGTCATTTAAGTATTTGTACGCATGACTAGATGATATATAGCAAAACGCTAGGCATAGAGACCATGCTAATGGTGGATAGCTGATGCTAATTTAGTGACATTCAAGATAAAGTATTTCAATTTATATTACCAAATCCTGAAGAAGAAATTTTGTTCAGTGCCATAATCATTATCAATCAAGTTCAAATAAAATAGCATTTAATGAACTGCGCAATGGATCTTAAGCTTTTTATTACTAATGAATGCATTTAAAATTATTTTCTGCCCAAAAGTGAGGTCGAAACAGTTTTAGGGATATCACTGTTATTATTTCGCTTTTAGCGTTTGTTTAAAAAGTTATAGTATTTAAAAGTGCTCAAATACTTCAGAGGAATAAGTATCTTGTACCAATGAATTTCCAGATAAATTATTCTGTCATACACTGAAAATAATAAAGTAGGAAATGACAACTAGCCAAGTATTGTCTCTGAAATATGTAATTTTGTCCATTTTCCAAGGTATTGATCTAAGTTGCAGTTCTGCTAGCTGAGTCTGCTATTAAATAAAGTATCAGTCAATGAAAAATATTGCTGACATTATTGATTATTAAAACTCACTGCGTCTTCAATTTGACTGTGTTGCTTCCTTGACTGAGTTCATCAGCAATGTATGTTAACATATAGATAGCTCTCATGGTATCTCGTTGTAATGTTTTACTTCATGTAGCTTCGGTAATCACAAATAATGATCTTACAGTAATTAGTGATTGCCCCAAAAGTTTTAGGAAGGTTAGCAAAAGGTTTCGTCAAAATGCCTCTCATTTAGGAAAAGTCTTGTTTTTTCCGAAAATCGAAAGGAGATTCGAATAGCCACCTGAGAAGTAATTGTTTTGTCACCAAGTCCATTATTAAAAATTGTTCTTTAATTACAAAAGCTTCGCAGGAAGCATTTATATCACCTGTAAACCGTCTCGTACATGACGGAAAGGCACAGACCCATCCAGCGACTGGACGACCAACATAACGTAGAAACTTTCACTTCGCAGAAACCTGAATATTCCATTACAGCCAACCCGTTAAAATTTCTCCCGTTACTTTGGATTTTCCGGGTTTGATTGGCTCCGGTTTTTTGGGTTCCGGGGTTTTCGCTGCTATCGTCGAGCCTTCGCTCGCCGCTGGGGAAGAACTCTTTGGACTCGGCTCTGGGGACGACTTAGGGCTGGCGCCTTTCGCAGGCGACCCCTTCGCCGAAGGTTCCTTTGTCTCTTCGGGTATGGGTGTAGGGCCTCTCTTGGGTGGGTCCGGAGACTTGGGCTTCTGCGCCTCCAGTTTGGGCTCCGCCTTTTTCTGCTCGACCTGCGGTTCCTTCTTCGCCGGGCCATCGTCCTTCGGAGGATCTTTCTTCGGCGGCGGCTCTTTCTTCGGTGGGGCCTCAGGCGGCTTCGGTTCCATGTTGACGACCACGGAGTCCGGCTTCTTCTCCGCGGGTGGTTTGGGCGCGGCTTCCTTCTTGCTCTGCGGCCTGGGCCTCGCGATGGCGCCGGCCACTGACGTGATGGACGCGTTGGCCGAAGTCCGCGGCTTCGGAGGCTCCGCGCCGGCCGCCGGCTTCTCCGAGCCCTCTTTAAACACCTGGTCGTCGCCCTCTTCCTCTCCGCCCGTCGTCTCGTACTCCTGCTTGATCTTCTGCATCTTGAACTTGGCGTAGGCCACTCTGGCGGCTGGTGGGACGACGTTCAGCTTCGGGTTGTACTGGACCAGCTTGTCCTGGTCCATGGACTTGAGGTCGGTGTTCTCGTTCTGGATGATGTGCCGCCTCAGGGACTGTTGGGATCTTCTGATGGCCATCTCGTTGGTGCTTCCGATCGGGTCCCTTCTGGAAGTCCTCCTCTTCACTTCCGCGTTCCAGTCTTTACCGCTCGCCTTCTTCTTGCCGATGGCCTTGGCTATCTTGCTGAACACGTCCTTTGGCTCCTTTTCGGATTGAATGGCGTCGTGGATGACTCCCTCCACGAATCCTATTTGAAAGTCCTTGAGAAGTCGACGCTCCATTGTCCTTCCCTTCTTACCAGCAACTGAAATGTTAGATATGGAATTTTTTGTTTATTCGGTCATGTAGAAAATATCTATCTTAGAATAACGTTGACTTAGTTGGTAAGAGAAGACCAAAATCAGTAGCGGGGTTGCTGATTGATTCATCGGAGTATGCCTCTTTGAAATTGGAATCCACAAAAATGGAGGAAGTATGTTTCTTTGCCAGAAATTATTTTAATCAAATATAGTATTGGAATGAAAGGTAAAGGGAATCTTTTACATGAAAAACACAAGTCTGATAAATTAATAACAATCCTGTGATTGTGATAATTCACTAAAACAAGCCCCGATGCATAAAAATACTTTTGAACGCGTCAAAAAATGTGTGCTATTTTATACTCGGGCTAATCGAGCTTGCTCCTTTGGAGTATCAAATGAAAATTCTCACGGCATCAATGAGAATGGGGCCAAGCAAGCTAATAAAGCGTGAAAACGTTCAATCATGTTTTGACGTAATATGCAGTGATGAGTGGTGCGTTATGGAAGGAAGAATGTTGGTTTAGCACAGAGACAAAAGAGTGGACATTTTAGACGCCATGGGAGAGGATCCCTTTTGGTGGAAATTATGTACACAATAGTCAATAAACGTATCTTTTGACCGTTAAATTACCTACCAACGATTGAAATTGTTCAGAAAACAAGTCGTCTATCGATTTTACTCAAATAGAATTTCATCTATCCGCTGTTCACGTTGTGTGAAGAATGAGAATGTGCATCGCGTGTAAAAAACTGTGTTTAAAAAAATAGTATGACCATTGAGATAAGATGATATTATGTTTTTGTATTTTATAATAAATAAGATTACGTGAAATTTAAGGCACCGACCTTTGTTTCCAGGGGATTAGCGAATTATTTTAACAGCTGCTGTCAAAATTCATTAAATTCCTTAGGGACACCGTTGCAAACGGCTATTCGAGAAGGAAAGGTTAGTCGTAGAAAATGTGTAATCGTTGTGTACTATCCATCTCAAGTATCTCACTTTTACTTGTCAATAGCCTAGGCATGCTTTCAAGGAATCCAGCATTATGAAAAAATAAGATCTGGGGTTAGACTCGTGTGATATTCCTTATTTAACATCGAGACGAAAGTTGACCTGATTGGTGAGCGAGTAAACAATCCGGAATCACTCCTGGGGGTTGAGTTTGAACTGTTCGAGATAATTTCGATCACGTAATTAGCGTAGCATCACGAATCAAGGAATCACGCGGTACAGTCACGAAGGATACGAGATTTTTGTGATTTGAACCACTCGTAAAAATCTCACAGAGCATTCCCGATCGTGTTTTCCTCACCGTGGTATTTTTGATGGAGTTGAATATCCGATTAGAGACTCAGTAAACAACATACGAGACGCTAAGTTATCCATCCGAGTGGTTCAAACAGACCAAAATCTCGAACTGTTCGTCATTGTACCACGTGACTCCCTAATTACGTGATCGGAATTATTTCGAACGGTTCAAACACCCCCCCCCACCCAGGACTAAGTTTGGAGCCGCTAGAGACTCGAAGGATATAACATGGCGGTACTGATGAAAGTTTCCGTGGAGTGGTGGAATAGTTGTGGCTCATTTTCCGGGATTTTCCCGCGTCGATACATCTTCGTTCGACAGTTTCGCCGGAGTTTCAGCAGGCGTCTTGAAGTATGAAGATCATACCTGAAGACGCCTGCTGAAACGCCGGCGAAACTGTCATATGAAGATGTAACGACGCGGAGGAAATCCCGGGAAATTAGCCACGCCTTGGCTTAAGGTACATTCAGCGAGATATTTCCCCAGTCATACTGGAGACGATATTCGAATTTTATTTTTAAATTTCAGCGTCTGTAAAAAGTTTGAAGTAAATATTGTAATATTTATGGCGCAAAAATATAGTTTTAACGACAAAAATCATCAGTAATTAAATAAATATATCCACATAAGTCTCTAACTAGACTAATTTTTTCACGCCTAACGGCGAAAACGCCTTCATAACTGAAGGTTTTTTTTTGTGAGTCTGTAAAAATTACTGCGGTGAGTAATTGATTAATTTTTATAAAAAGTTGAGAAAACATACAAACTACACATTGTTAGTTTTTTGACAAATTCTAGACGTTAGAAATTTCTAATTCTTCAATATTCCCCCTTAGGAACGCACAGCCGTAATCAATCCCATGTAAAATAGCTCACATTTTTAGGTAAAATTGTCCGAGAAGTAGTTCGACATAGGGTTGATATTTTGGTGTCATTGGAAAGATGGGAGTTTTTTTTCTTTAAAAAGTGGGAAAATTCATCAAATTATAGGTGAAGTTATATCTCGCTCAAACTACCTTAAGTTACTTGAATCATTCAGATTAGGCGAGTATCAGTACGACACGGAGGTTATTAAAAATTCCAACTTTCCGCGCACTATTGAGTGACTAAAACGAAAACAGATGGTGACTAATAAACATTCCGTTAACATACAACTCCTCCTTGTCCCCTCCCTCATCCCATTCCTTTTCCCTATTCCCTCTGCTTTACGTGGCTGGAAACCTAAGATCCCCCGGCCACTCGCCCCAGCGTCGGCTCGCAGGGTAGAAGGTAGATGAAGATTAATTCCCAGGAAATGTGCCAAACAGTAGTGAAAAGATGAATGAATGTTTGGAGTTGGAAATTGGCTGGTTTTCTTAGAAAATTAAGGCGTTCATTACGGGTCGTTTCTTTGTCTCCCACGTCCGGCGTCTTCATTCCGTTGCTCTTCAAGATGTCGATGAGTTCGTATCGGAGGGTTGAGATGTCCTGTCGGATCTCCATGACGTCATCCTCGGTGATTCCAAACTCGTCCCTCTTCCTCTGCTCCGCCGTGACGTAGCGTCGGACCAGCAGCGTCATCACGCCGT